>CM053029.1:559127258-559562258 GCA_028564925.1 Lithobates sylvaticus | reverse complement strand
CGGAGGTGTGAGTCCCCCGTAAACTCGACGCGTTTCCAGTTACCCAGATGCGGGAACCTTCGTCAGGAGTGGGGAGTAGGATTTTTATCGGAGAAGTACCTGTCGCTCTAAAAAAGAAAAAGAACCATAAACAGGGGAGTTGCTATCATTGTGGGGCATTATGGGGCCCAGAAAGGGGGGGGGGGGGAAATGTATATATTTTAAAATTGTGTTACATATCCCAAATGTCTGTATATATCAACTGTCATAGATCATAGCATTGTTGTTGTTGGCATAGTAAAAGTTATTTTAATATTCCAGGACCCCTTTATGAACCCATGTGGCATGTCAAAAAATAGAATAAAAACACACACGTTATGTTAACACGTACCAATTGAAGGCGACATTCATGGACCGGTGGGCTCTATACCAGCGGAAGAGGAGGATGGAGTATGTGTCCCCCAAAGAGAGGAAGGAAAGATAAGTGTGGCAGCACACACTGGATAGGTATTTAAGATGGTCCTGCATACGGGCTTTCTGTGGTAATAACCAAATCTGTTCATCAGGGGAGAAAGCATTAGTAATTCCTCCCTACAGCTATAATAACCATGCCCAAAGATGCTGAAAATGCCACAGTGTCTAATTCAGAGACAAACAACCAATGGAGAAATGTGGTTGTGATGTATAGATGGAAATATTGGTGCCGATAGAGATAGAGCGTAAGAGATTCCCGCAAACCGTATTCCGGCTATATATTACTCCCTCCTCTTCATTGAAGGGAGGGGTGTCCAAAATACATATCACCCAAGAGACAGATAGGAGACATTCAGGTATGAACTGCGCATAGTCCGCAGAAATAGTTGGGAGTGCAGACACAACACAGAGGTGGTATATGAAGTAACCCTTCCCCCGAATTTTTTATCAATAAAACATTTTGGTTTATTAAAAACTTTGTGAGACTGGTGTTCTATTTAAAGTCCCACCCCTAGGGGATTTTTTCTTATCTATACAAATAGGGATGAGATCACCACCCATTTATATATATCTCACTGGGGGAGCTAACCTTAATCTTGTTCTGTTCTTCACTGAGTTTACATGGTGCAAACCTTTCTTTCTGCGCCGTGTACTTCATGTTTATAATCCTATACTGATGTTTTTTTAATTGTTAATTCTTAGTCTTTTTGCTCTGTTTGCACAATGTATTTTTTTTTATCAATAAAGCTTATATTTTTTTAAGTAAATACCATTCAACGTGCCTCTAAAGTCCGACCTAGGGCTTCCTTTGCCCTCTTTTTCTTGTTTCTATCCTTACAGGTTTACGGATGTGGCCATAGGAGAGTTCTTATTCTACTGTAACTGTACTGTCTCCCTTTAGATTGTGAAGCGCTATGCAAACTGTTGATGCTATATAAATCCTGAATAATAATAATTGAAACATGACGGTACTGAGCAACACTGAGAAGAACTGTCCATTGCTAGTGCACTTAGCCAATGAGAACTGACATTATTAATACAAAAAAAAGGTTATTTTCGAAGATATTTATCCTTTTTTTAACTGCTTGCTTACTGATACCTGCTATCAAAATGTCAGATAAAAAAATGTAATATTCTGTTTCACTCAACCTATTCAAATTAAAGAAAAATGTGCTTACCGCTCAGATATATATATATATATATATATATATATATATATATATATATATATATATATTATCATCTCTCTCTCTCTCTCTCTCTCTCTCTCTCTCTCTCTCTCTCACCAATCTCTCTCTCTCTCTCTCTCTATATATATATATATATATATATATATATATATATATATATATATATATATATCTATATATATATATATATATATATATATATATATATATATATATATATATATATATACACACACACACACACACACACACACACACACACACACACACACACACACACACACACACACACACACACACATATATATATAATTAGGGCTGTGGAAATTAAAGATTAATTCCTCGATTAATCGATACATTTTTTTGATCGATCAAAATTCTTTTGATCGGTACTCACCTCCCTGCCGGCTTCCGGGTCTTTAGGGAGTTCCATCGGAGATCCGGTGACGTAACAGACATCGACGTCACCGGACTCCTCCCCCCTCCCCTAAGTGCCTCCGTCTGCTAACGAAGGGAAGGGGGGAGGAGTCCGGTGACGTTGAAGTTCTGATTGAACATAACGCGTAAGGGGGAGGAGCTACACATGACGTCACCCGCTGCTGCCCTACGGAACTAACACGATTGTCGGCTTTACATGCTGTGTTTTTATCATCTTTATGTGAGTAGTTTGTGTTTGAACACAAAAATTAAATCTTATACTTAAGCGGTGAGCACTTAGATCTTTTCTTTCTACCCATGACCTGCGTCCTTGCTGAGATCTAAGGAGACGTGAGAGAAGTTTATGGTCCGTGTTAACCCTTTTGATACTCGCTTGCATGACCACCTGTTTGCACAGGTGTCCATGCCATAAGGTGAGAGTGATTAGTTAGACCGGAGGTGGAGGGATTGTCACGCTACTGTGGAAAAAAAAAATTACTTACGTCAGTGCTACAGTTTGAATTTAAAATGTATTTGTGAACTGTGAAGTTAAGTCATGAATTGTGGAAACTAACTATTGTCGGGTGATTGTATATAGTGTATACCACATTTACCACTGACTAATGCAGAGCTGCAATGCAAGGCGATCTGCTAAAAGTAGTTGGATTAATCAAAATTAGTCGATTAATCGATTAAAAAAAATGGATTAATCGAACACGAAAATTTTAATCAGTAACAGCCCTACTATATATATATATATATATATATATATATATATATATATATATATTTATTATTCTTTTTTTTTTTGTTTATAAATTTATTAAAATCAGCACTTTTTGTTGGAAAACAAGTTATTTGGGGGCAGCACAGTGGTGTAGTGGTTAGCACTTTTACCTAGCAGCAAAAAGGGTCACTGGTTCAAATCCCAAGCTCAACACCATCTGCTTGGAGTTTGCATGTTCTCCCTGTGCCTGTATGGGTTTCCTCCCACACTCTAAAGACATGCTGGTAGGTTAATCAGATCCTGTCTAAATTGGCCCTAGTATGTATATGTATGAATGTGTGTTAGGGATCTTAGGTTGTAAGCTCCTTGAGGGTAGGGACTGATGTGAATGTACAATGTGTATGTAAAGCGCTGTGTAAATTGACAGCACTATATAAGTACCTGAAATAAATAAATACATTTACAATTATTGTGTATCATTGTATAGAAAGCAATTTTTACAATTTTTGACGTAAATCTACTCAATCTTCCATTATCCATATTTTATTACCTCTCTGATAGTTTATGTATATTAAAACTTCTGGTAGGTTGATTAGAACTGCGGAGCCTGCCTAAAACTGCAAACTAGACACATTTAACCAGATTATTGTAAAAATTGCTGTGAGGTTTACCATTAAAACATCACTGAATCGCTGAAAGGACTTCTGCCTCCAGTAACTCGGGACAATTGTGTTTTGTTATCTGCTGAGTAAGTGTGGACAAGAAATAACAGTACAGTCTATTCCAGGAGCCCAGCAGCCAGCTTGCTGGCGTTCACTGAAAATTTGCTGGAATGGCAGTTAGACGTATTGTGTAAATGCTTTGCGTCTGCTCACATTGAACAATGGGAAGCGGAGATATATTCCAAAGGGAGTACGGTGAGATTCCTGCAGAGAAAGAGCAATTTTCAGTAATTTCGCCAATGGTGTCAGTATCGAGGTGGTTGCTAAGTAATTATTTCAGTGTTTCTGCCATTTTATCATGATGAAGTCACTAGGATCCAATGCGAGAAGACATCATTTTGGATATTCAGAGCATTTTCATTTCCTATTTTAATTCTAAATGCATTTTGTATTTCTTTTTTGTTGATGACTGCACCTAGACAGCTAAATGCACATTAGAAACACACTGCATAGGAGAATTGTTCTTCCAACAGATTAGCAAAGCATTACACATATTCTTTATATTCATTACTCATAGTCTCCTCCTGCTGTGCTTTATAGATACAAAACATAGTGACAAATGCAAATACCATGCCACTGCCCCGCCTTTACTTTGATGTGTTTTTAGTTTTATGAAAGCAGACCATCTCCTAAAAATCGTAGAATAAAAATTTAAACAGGAATGCCACTTTGAAGAATGAACCCTTTTAACAGTGTCCACTTTGTGTTTTTTTGTCATTGCCAACAAATTTTTGTCTGAGGTTTATCCAAACAATCCCTTCGCTTTCAGCTACCTATGAGTATTTATTTAAAGGGGTAAACGTACCCTATATACTCGAGTATAAGCCGACCCGAATATAAGCCGAAGCACCTAATTTTACCAAAAACAACTGGGAAAACGTATTGACTCGAGTATAAGCCTAGGGTGAGAAATGAGCAGCTACTGTAAGTGGAAAAGAGGGTCAACAATGCCCATTTGCATGTCTCACTGTGCCAATTTGCAGCCATAGGTCCCCAAAACTGCAAACTTGGTAGTTACGGGTTCCTAAATGCACCCTAGTTGCAGCCAAAATTTGGGGTCTCTGGACCCAAAGGGTCCCGAAATGACATTGCTGGAGGTGGACACAGTTGACCGAATTCGGGGCCCTGTATCTTGGGGTCACTTGGTGCTAGGAACCCCCATTGGATATGTTATAGTGCTAGTTCCACTGAGTTTGAATACTAAATTTGGGGTTCCTAGCTCCAAGTGTCCCCGAGATATGGGGCCCCACAGTCGGGTCGGAAAATGTCAAGCACTTTTCTGCAGCAGAGAATGACATTTCCCAACCGACTTTGGGGCCCCGTATCTCGGGGCCACTTGGTGCTAGGAACTCCGAGATACGGGGCCCCAAAGTCGGGTCGGAAAATGTCATTTTCTGCTGCAGAAAAGTGCTTGACTCGAGTATAAGCCGAGGGGGGCACTTTCAGGACAAGAAAATGTACTGAAAAACTTGGCTTATACTCGAGTATATACGGTAGTTCATTATTTACTTATACTCAACCTCAGTCCTTCTCAACCTTTTTGCCCTAGAGGAACTCTTGAAATAATTTTCAGGTCCTGGGGAACCCCTGATAAATCCAATTTATTGGTGGTCAGTGGTAAAAATGTCCCTTACTATTCATTGGTGGTCAGTAGTAAGAATGCCCTATTTAATATGCAAAATAAGCAATTTTAAGAGTCATTTTAAATCTGTGGCTTTCATTAAACGAATACCTGGTAATCCTGTGTAAAAAAAAAAAAAAAGATTATTGGTGGCATGAAGCAGGCTTTTGCCAAGTGTGGTTGGACCTGGAACTACGCAGGCTAAGTAATCAAAAATCCTAAAGCAGATCTAAACCCAATCACTGAAATCCCATATAAGCATTAACATATTTATGTAATTTCAAGAGTCATTTTTAAATCTGTACCTTTCATTAAAAGATTGTTTGGTGATCCCCCGTAAAACAAAACCAATGGTGTCATAAAGCTGACTCTGCCAAGTGGTGTTGGACCCAGAACTATGCAAGCATCATCAATGGGAGATTAATCAGCCACAGCTCAAGGAACATCTGGCAACCTCTGATAGAACATTAGGGTTTCGTGGTTTCCTGGTTTAAAGTGGCCGCTGTAAACTAGTTTGATACATTTTCTTTAAGAAGCAAATTTTTCCCCAGAAGGTACCCTCCCAATATATGCCAATATATGCCATAAGCATGCTTGGCTAAATTGTCATATAGATTATTATTCATTTTTCATTTTTTTTAAAAGGCCAAGTTCATCTCTTTTGAACTGGGGAACCAATTGACCAAATTGCTAGTCCATATAGTTAGGTTCTTGAAGGATTCTGGGCTAGGCTAGCTTCTATAGAAGACATGGATGGTACCCTACATACAAATTCCACAATGGACCATTGTGTTTTTGAGATTTCTATGCTGAGCTATACAGAAATAAATCGGCACATTAAAGCCCTTCTACCCTTACTGATTTTTAGTTTCCATTCCCTATCAAACAGCTTACATTGAAACCGTATAGAACTGGAAATTTAAGAGGTTATTAAATTTGTGGTCAGAGACCAGTAGCTATAGCAGTAGAGAGACTCCTATCGACCAGCAGGATAGATATACATGTAGGTCACCCTTCTGGATGACACAGGCTCACCCGAGGTGCGTGTCTAAGTACTAACCGGTATTCACCAGAGCTGCTGATGGTAGACATGTGTTTTTCTGCATGCTAGCACCATATAGCATTCCTTTAGGATTGCCCCTCCTAGCACCATATAGCATTCCTTAGGTGAGCAACTGGGGTCAACAGGTAAAACAGGTAGGGATCAAACAGATGCACAGTCAGTAAACAAGCCAAAGGTTGGTAACAAGTGGTAGCAGGTTAGGATCAAGCAGAAGCGTGGCCAAGTGACAAGCCAAGGGTAGGTAATGGGTGGTAGCGAAAATATATGGATGGCAGCAAGATATTAGCTTAAGAGAGCTACAAAGTTACATAGTTAGTCAGAAAAAAGACACAAGTCCATCTAGTTCAACCAAAAAAAAAAAAAAATTGAATAAAATAAAATCATACAATCCCATATACACAATCCTTCACCCACAGTTGATCCAAAGGAAGGTGATAAACCCCAGCAAAACATGGTCCAATTTGCTACAGCAGGGGAAAAAAATCCTTCCTGATCCCTCGAGAGGCAATCGAATTTTCCCTGGCTCAATTTTACCTATAAATGTTAGTACCCAGTTATATTATGTACAATAAGGAAAGAATCCAGGACTTTTTTAAAGCAATCTACTGAGTTGGCCAGAACCACCTCTGGAGGGAGTCTATTCCATATTTTCACAGCTCTTACTGTGAAGAAACCTTTCCGTATTTGGAGATGAATACAAGAAAGGACTTTGCTCGCTTTGGAAACCGCAGCTTGGCATTGCATGCTATTATTACGCTTATGATCTACCAAAACCCCCAGCTCCTTCCCCACTATGGATTCCCCCAGTTGTACTCCCCCTAGCATGCATGATGCATGCATATTCTTAGCCCCCAATTGTATAACTTTACATTTATCAACATTAAACCTCATTTGCCACACAGTTGCCCAATTAGACAGAGCATTGAGGTTGGTTTGTAAGTTGGAGACCTCCTGTAAGGATGTTATTCCACTGCATAGCTTGGTGTCATCGGCAAAGACTGAAATAAAAAATTTTTTTGCAAAGGCATGGCTTAACCTTAGCCTATAGCAGAATGATGGCTGGGCGGTGGCTCTGTTATCCTGACTGGGCATCATATGACGTCCAGCAGGATAACATACCGGCGTGTGTCCGCGGGGGTGCGCAGCGCGGCGATCAGTGGTGCTGTGTGTCACTCTGACGCACTGCATTCGATCGTGGTATGGAGCCTCTGACGGAGGCTCCTTAACATGTTATCAGCTATGACCATTTACAGCTGATCATCGCGTGAACCAGGAAGTGCTGGTAAACGTCTTTCCTAGTTTCACACTGACAGGGAGAGCGATCGGCAGCTCTCCCTGTCAGAGAGGGGGTCTGTGCTGATAATCAGCACATTGATTATCAGCACAGCCACCATCAGATGTGCCCATCAGCTGCCAATCAGTGCCCATAAGCTGCCAGTCTGTGCCCCATCAAAAACTCCTGTCAGTGCCACTCAGTGCCCATAAATGTGCCAATCAGTGCCCCATCAGTAATGCCTGTCAGTGCCCTTCAGATGCCAATCAATAATGCCTGTCAGTAGTTCCTCATCAGTGCTGCCTATCCAGTGCCACCTACCAGTGTCCATCAGTACCCATCAGTGCTATCTATTAGTGTCCATCAGTGCTGCATATCAGTGCCACCTATCAATGCCCATCAATTCTACATATCAGTGCCACCTTATCAGTACCACCTCATCAGTGCCCATCAGTGCAGCGTCATCAGTGCCCGTTAGTGAAGGAGAAAACAAAATTTTATAACAGAAACAAAGAAAAACTTATTTTTTCTTTTAATCTGTCTTTTTTAGTTTAGTAAAAAAAAAAAAACTCCAGTGGTGATCAAATACCACCAAAAGAAAGCTCTATTTGTGTGAAGAAAATGATGGGTACAGTGTTTAATAACCGCTCAATTGTCATTCAAAGTGTGACAGCGCTAAAAGCTGAAAATTGTCCTGGGCAGGAAGGGACGAAAGTGTCTGGTATTGAATAGTTCAAGGTTCACAAGAAACAAGGTACAAGGCAAGGTTATTCAAGGGATTGTCCAAGGAGCTGTCCAGCATCCAAGGTGGCTCAGCAAGAAGAGCCATACCCTGACAGAGCAAAAGTCGTAGGTTCAGACCTGGGTCCTGACACCTTTAGTGATGTGATCACTTCAATAAACATTTAGATGTTATCAGGGGCGGACTGACAACTTATGGGGCCCCCAGGCAATCCAAGATTATGGGGCCACACAGTATACACACGCACAGTATACACAGACCTGTTTCTATTGGCTGAGAAGGTACTGGAGAGGTGGGGCAACTATAATTTAGGGATTTTTAGACCAAAAGGATGTCGGTAAGGGACATTTCAAAGACAGATGTAATAAAAACACAGATTTTTACATACTGTCCCCGGTTTTACTAAGGCTGGCAACCCCTAGTGGCCCCCTAGTGGCCTAGGGCCCACGGGCAGTGCCCGAGTGGCTGAATGGTCAGTCCGCCCTTGGATGTTATTTTGAAAATCTATGGTGTGCTGGCAATATATGCCTATAGCTAATAGGATGCCACCTGCTGCATTCACACATTTCAGGAACCATTATTGACAAATGACTTCAGAAACTCCAGCTACTAATAGCACGTTCAACTGAATAAGGCAGATCGTTTACAAAGCTCCATTCAGGTGGCGGGGGACTGTTGGGGCTCAGTGATTATATCCCGGGAGAACCTGGCAGCTCATAGCTAGATCCTTGTTTTAGATCATCCCGGATGCAGAAAAGCAGAATAACAGGTCCCCTACTAGTATTTAGAAAGTTTGCCAAAGAATATGAAGTTCAACAGGAAAGTTAGAGTGTTATATTTACTACATCAGATTCAGAACAGGAAATAGTTGAGACTGGATTCTCCCCTTGAGCAAACCTGGACTGTTTGTAATTTTGAAAGAGCTGAAGTTTGCAGAAAAGCTTATCTGAGCCTCATATATTTTTGGTAGAAGAGTTGACTTTGTACTTCAACAGCTAAGATGTATGAATGCTTCATAAACCCTATGAGTAAAGAATAGTATGATGATCAAATGCCTGGAACTCACAGCTATTCAGAGGATCGAACGTGACTTTCCTCTGATTTTGGGCTCCTCCAGCCAATGTCATGATTACATAGAATGGGAGCAGAAGCTGCAGCTCTGTAGAAGACATCATTGGAAAGTGCAAGATGTTAAACTGATTCTCCCCAGAAAGCCAGACGTAAAAAATTGTTTCTCCAGATGCTCCTTGGCAGCGTTCAGGAAATCTGCTGAGCTCAGTACTGCTCACATAAAAGACGTCGAGATTAAGAAGAAACATACTAATAATATAGCTTCCTCTTATCACTTAGGTCATATCCTTGTTCGCGGTACAATCTAAAAAACAAGTGCCAATTCAAAAAAAAAAGGTAAAGACCGGTAAAATCAATTTATTGAAATAAGTAATAATTTTTATTTATTTTTTTTTTTAATCAAAACTTGTTTATTGATGAATTGCTCATATGATACATACAATCGTTACAGTATAAAGAAAAGGAGAAAACAGTACATACAGAATCTGTTTTTGTGCGTATCCATAATATCTGAGCACAACAGAAGATAATGCAGATGATACATTTCTTTTACCCTTCCCAACCCACGAAAAGTTTAAAGCGAAGCTCCGCCCTAAAGTGGAACTTCCGCTTATCGGATTCCTCCCCCCCTCCGGTGCCACAATTGACACCTTTCGGGGGAGGGGGGTGCAGATACCTGTATAATACAGGTATCTGCACCCACTTCCGGGACTAGCTGCCCCACCCCTATCCGAGGATGCCCGCCCCTATCCGCAGATGCCCGTTGTGTCTTGGGAAACACACAGTCTAGCGCATAACCTTTGAACTTGAGTAAACCTGCGTTTCCTGACTCTCTTTTGCTCTCTCCTGCCCCCCCCCTTCCCCCACATCAGCTTATGGCTTCTTATTGAAAGAGTCTATCTATTGCCAGTTGTGGTGGAGCTAGGCTAGGGTCGTCCAGCCATGGTTGCCAAATAAGATCACATTTTTTTCACAGCCTTCCTGCGGCTGTAGGCCAACAGCTCTCTGAGAAGTAACGAATTAACATAGGCAATCCACTGTTTGCCTGTGGGGACCGCGGGTGCCATCCAATACCGTGCTATAAGTTTCCTGGCCAGATACATCAGTCTAGTGATCATATAATACATGCCTTTTGGATACATTTCCTCCTCAATTGCCTTGAGCAAGTACACCAGGGTGATCAGGGGAACAGGAACCTGAGCAAGTAATACATTTAGATATTTGATACATTTAGAACAGGAGTCTCCAAACTTTCTAAACAAAGGACCAATTTACTGTCCTTCAGACTTGAGGAGGGCAGAATTGTGGTCAGTGGGAGTAGAAAATGTCCTTGCATCAGTGGGAATAAACAATGTGTGCCTTATCGTTGGTGTCAAAGTAAGGAATAGGGATGGGCCCGGTGCTCGATGCGAACCCATGTTCGCATCGAGCACCGGGCGTTCGCTCGATCGGCGAGCCCAGAACTATTTGGGCCGTTCGCATCACATTCGTGTGATGCGAGCGGCCCCGCAATGCATTGCGGCCGGCGCGGCCGGCGCAGTGCATTGCTGGCTGATGATTGGCCAAGCATGCACTGTGACCCCGCATGCTTGGCCAATCACAGCGCCGGAAACTCGAAGAGCCATAATTGGCTACAGGCAGGACGCGCCGGTCACATGCTGTTCCGGCGTAGATAGAGCAGGATCGTTCTGTGTCACTCTGCTGGATTTAGTTAGTTAGAGAGATTTACTTAGAGAGATTGAGTTAGATAGATTCATTTAGAAAGATTGATTTAGAAAGAGGGGCTTGTAGTGTGTTCGTGGCAGGCAGGCAGAGCTCCTATATTTTGTTCCCAGAAGCACCTATAGGACTTGTAGTGTGTTCGTGGCAGGCAGGCAGAGCTCCTATATTTTGTTCCCAGAAGCACCTATAGGACTTGTAGTGTGTTCGTGGCAGGCAGGCAGAGCTCCTATATTTTGTTCCCAGAAGCACCTATAGGACTTGAAGTGTGTTAGTCCCATCACACAGACCTATATTTTCTTCCCAGAAGCACCTATAGGACTTGAAGTGTGTTAGTCCCATCACACAGAGATCATATATTCTGTTCCCAGAAGCACCTATAGGACTTGAAGTGTGTTAGTCCCATCACACAGACCTACATTTTCTTCCCAGAAGCACCTATAGGACTTGAAGTGTGTTAGTCCCATCACACAGAGATCATATATTTTGTTCCCAGAGGCACCTATAGGACTTGAAGTGTGTTAGTCCCATCACACAGACCTATATTTTCTTCCCAGAAGCACCTATAGGACTTGAAGTGTGTTAGTCCCATCACACAGAGATCATATATTTTGTTCCCAGAAGCACCTATAGGACTTGAAGTGTGTTAGTCCCATCACACAGACCTACATTTTCTTCCCAGAAGCACCTATAGGACTTGAAGTGTGTTAGTCCCATCACACAGAGATCATATATTTTGTTCCCAGAAGCACCTATAGGACTTGAAGTGTGTTAGTCCCATCACACAGACCTATATTTTCTTCCCAGAAGCACCCATAGGACTTGAAGTGTGTTAGTCCCATCACACAGAGATCATATATTTTGTTCCCAGAAGCACCTATAGGACTTGAAGTGTGTTAGTCCCATCACACAGACCTATATTTTCTTCCCAGAAGCACCTATAGGACTTGAAGTGTGTTAGTCCCATCACACAGAGATCATATATTTTGTTCCCAGAAGCACCTATAGGACTTGAAGTGTGTTAGTCCCATCACACAGACCTATATTTTCTTCCCAGAAGCACCCATAGGACTTGAAGTGTGTTAGTCCCATCACACAGAGATCATATATTTTGTTCCCAGAAGCACCTATAGGACTTGAAGTGTGTTAGTCCCATCACACAGACCTATATTTTCTTCCCAGAAGCACCTATAGGACTTGAAGTGTGTTAGTCCCATCACACAGAGATCATATATTTTGTTCCCAGAGGCACCTATAGGACTTGAAGTGTGTTAGTCCCATCACACAGACCTATATTTTCTTCCCAGAAGCACCTATAGGACTTGAAGTGTGTTAGTCCCATCACACAGAGATCATATATTTTGTTCCCAGAAGCACCTATAGGACTTGAAGTGTGTTAGTCCCATCACACAGACCTATATTTTCTTCCCAGAAGCACCCATAGGACTTGAAGTGTGTTAGTCCCATCACACAGAGATCATATATTTTGTTCCCAGAAGCACCTATAGGACTTGAAGTGTGTTAGTCTCATCACACAGAGATCATATATTTTGTTCCCAGAAGCACCTATAAGACTTGAAGTGTGTTAGTCCCATCACACAGACCTATATTTTCTTCCCAGAAGCACCCATAGGACTTGAAGTGTGTTAGTCCCATCACACAGAGATCATATATTTTGTTCCCAGAAGCACCTATAGGACTTGAAGTGTGTTTGTCCCATCACACAGACCTATATTTTCTTCCCAGAAGCACCCATAGGACTTGAAGTGTGTTAGTCCCATCACACAGAGATCATATATTTTGTTCCCAGAAGCACCTATAGGACTTGAAGTGTGTTAGTCCCATCACAGAGACCTATATTTTCTTCCCAGAAGCACCCATAGGACTTGAAGTGTGTTAGTCCCATCACACAGAGATCATATATTTTGTTCCCAGAAGCACCTATAGGACTTGAAGTGTGTTAGTCCCATCACACAGACCTACATTTTCTTCCCAGAAGCACCTATAGGACTTGAAGTGTGTTAGTCCCATCACACAGAGATCATATATTTTCTTCCCAGAAGCACCTATAGGACTTGAAGTGTGTTAGTCCCATCACACAGAGATCATATATTTTGTTCCCAGAAGCACCTATAGGACTTGAAGTGTGTTAGTCCCATCACACAGACCTACATTTTCTTCCCTGAAGCACCTATAGGACTTGAAGTGTGTTAGTCCCATCACACAGAGATCATATATTTTGTTCCCAGAAGCACCTATAGGACTTGAAGTGTGTTAGTCCCATCACACAGACCTATATTTTCTTCCCAGAAGCACCTATAGGACTTGAAGTGTGTTAGTCCCATCACAGAGACCTATATTTTCTTCCCAGAAGCACCCATAGGACTTGAAGTGTGTTAGTCCCATCACACAGAGATCCTATATTTTCTTCCCAGAAGCACCTATAGGACTTGAAGTGTGTTAGTCCCATCACACAGAGATCATATATTTTGTTCCCAGAAGCACCTATAGGACTTGAAGTGTGTTAGTCCCATCACACAGACCTACATTTTCTTCCCAGAAGCACCTATAGGACTTGAAGTGTGTTAGTCTCATCACACAGAGATCATATATTTTGTTCCCAGAAGCACCTATAGGACTTGAAGTGTGTTAGTCCCATCACACAGACCTATATTTTGTTCCCAGAAGCACCTATAGGACTTGAAGTGTGTTAGTCCCATCACACAGAGCTCCTCTATTTTCTTTGCAGAAGCACCCATAGGACTTCTAGTGTGTTAGTGGCATCACACAGAGCTCCTATATTGTCTTCTCAGCAGCACCCACAGGACTTCTAGTGTGTTAGTGGCATCACACAGAGCTCCTCTATTTTCTTTGCAGAAGCACCCATAGGACTTCTAGTGTGTTAGTGGCATCACACAGAGCTCCTATATTGTCTTCTCAGCAGCACCCACAGGACTTCTAGTGTGTTAGTGGCATCACACAGAGCTCCTCTATTTTCTTTGCAGAAGCACCCATAGGACTTCTAGTGTGTTAGTGGCATCACACAGAGCTCCTATATTGTCTTCTCAGCAGCACCCACAGGACTTCTAGTGTGTTAGTGGCATCACACAGAGCTCCTCTATTTTCTTTGCAGAAGCACCCATAGGACTTCTAGTGTGTTAGTGGCATCACACAGAGCTCCTATATTGTCTTCTCAGCAGCACCCACAGGACTTCTAGTGTGTTAGTGGCATCACACAGAGCTCCTCTATTTTCTTTGCAGAAGCACCCATAGGACTTCTAGTGTGTTAGTGGCATTACACAGAGCTCCTATATTGTCTTCTCAGCAGCACCCACAGGACTTCTAGTGTGTTAGTGGCATCACACAGAGCTCCTCTATTTTCTTTGCAGAAGCACCCATAGGACTTCTAGTGTGTTAGTGGCATCACACAGAGCTCCTATATTTTCTTCTCAGCAGCACCCACAGGACTACCGACTACAATGGCTGGAAGACCGCCAAGGGGAGGCAGAGCGTGCAGAGCCAAGAACACAGGGCAGGCAGGCTCTGTTTCTAGTGGACGTGGCCGTGGACGTGGACGTGGTCGTGCATCGTCATCAGCACGTGGCCATGGGACACGCGCGTCTTTGTTTTCGGCAGCTGGACATGTGGAGCCGCATCATGCTGAAGGCTTGGTAGAATGGATGACCAAGCCCTCCTCATCCTCCTCATCCTCTCTCACCCAGGCTCAGGGTACTGGCAGAGCAGCTGCCAACGCGTACTCAATGGCATCATCAGCCACCCCTTCCCTAGACCCACCATGTCCTCCTGAGGAGTCCCCCGTACTCTTTGAGCACAGTGTTGGGTACATGCTCCAGGAGGATGCCCAACGATTCGAAGGCTCGGATGATGATACCCAGCTTGAGGAATCTGGCAGTACTGTTCCACCAGCTGCAGCTTACTGCCAGGTTTGCTCTAGTGGTGAAGAGGGAGGGGATGATGAGGTCACTGACTCCACGTGGGTGCCTGAAGGGAGAGAGGATGAGGAGGAGGACGAGGAGGAGGAGGATGCGGCGTCACATGTCCAACGAGGCAGGATGCCCCCTGGAGGCCAGGTAGAGGCCAGCACAGCAACTGTACAACACCGCAGAGCTCCGCCTGTGCAGGGCGCTGCCTCTGCACGTTCTCAGAAAAGTTCTTTGGTGTGGGCCTTTTTTGAGACGAGTGCATCAGATCGCACCACTGCTATTTGCAATATTTGTCTCAAGCGAATCTCGCGTGGCCAAAACATCAGCCGCTTGGGCACCACAAGCATGACCAGACATATGTCGACCTGCCATGCAGCTCGTTGGCAGGCACACATAAAAGACCCACACCAAAGAACTAAGCGGACCTCTCCTTGCTCCTCATCAGCTGGGATCTCCATCCCCACTACACCTTCAGTCCTCTCTGAAAGCTGCTCTGAGAGGACTGAAGGTGTAGAATTAGGTGTGTCACAACCAAGTACTTGCAGTACACCGACGTCCGATTGCAGCAGGCAAATTTCCCTGCCCCAGCTGCTGGACCGTAGAAAGAAGTACACTCCCAGCCATCCACATGCCCAGCGGTTGAATGCTAGCTTGGCTAAATTGCTAGCACTTCAACTGCTGCCTTTTCAGTTGGTAGACTCGGCCCCCTTCCGTGAGTTTGTTCAATGTGCGGTTCCTCAGTGGCAGGTTCCCAAACGCCACTTTTTCTCACGGAAGGCGATTCCGTCTCTCTACCGGCATGTGGAAGGCAATGTCCATGCCTCGCTGGACAGGGCGGTCAGCGGTAAGGTGCATATTACCGCTGACTCATGGTCCAGCAGGCATGGACAGGAACGGTACCTTTCTTTCACGGCCCATTGGGTCACTCTATTGGCAGCTGGGAGGGATGCAGGACAAGGTGCAGTAGTGTTGGAGGTTGTTCCGCCACCACGCCTCCAAAACGCTACTACTGCTACTGGTTGTGACACACCTCTCTCCTCCACCCCCCCTCCTCTTCTTCTTCCTCCAGTGCTCTGTCCTTGGAACCAGCGGTGCTCCGTAGGCGTACAAGGGGCTACGCAAGTACTCGGGCAAAAAGATGCCATGCCGTGCTTGCGCTGGTGTGTTTGGGGGACAGGAGCCACACTGGGCCAGAGGTTCTGGCAGCTCTGCAGGGGCAGGCCGAGAGGTGGTTGACGCCACGTCAGCTTAAGCCAGGAATGGTCGTTTCTGACAATGGCACCAACCTCCTCTCCGCCCTGCGACAGGGGCAGCTCACCCATGTGCCCTGCATGGCTCACGTCCTCAACCTGGTGGTGCAGCGGTTCTTGGGCAGGTTCCCAGGCTTACAGGATGTCCTGAGGCAGGCCAGGAAAGTCTGTGTGCATTTCCGCCGATCTTATAATGCCAGTGCTCGGCTGACTGAGCTGCAAAAGGAGCTGAACCTGCCCAAGAACCGCCTAATATGTGACATGCCCACCAGGTGGAACTCAACGTTGGCCATGCTGCAGCGACTGCACACGCAGCAGAGGGCCATCAATGAGTACCTTTGCGACTACGGCACCAGGACAGGGTCAGGGGAGCTTGGTTTTTTTTCCCCACGTCAGTGGAGCATGATCAGGGATGCATGCACTGTCCTCTCACCATTTGAGGAGGCCACGAGGATGGTGAGCAGTGACAGTGCATGCATCAGTGACACTGTCCCTCTTGTCCACCTGTTGGAGCATACGCTGCGTGGGATAATGGACAGGGCACTTGAAGCAGAACAGAGGCAGGAAGAGGAGGACTTCCTTGCCTCTCAAGGCCCCCTTTATCCGGACAGTGTTCCTTCTGTCCCACCCATCACACAGGAAGAGGATGAGGAGGAGGAGGAGGAGGAGGATTGTGTGAGCATGGAGGTGGAGCCTGGCACTCAGCATCAGCAGCAGCAGTCTTTTAGGGAAGATGTACAGTCCCAACAAACCAGTGGACTTGTACGTGGCTGGGAGGAGGTGGCTGGCGATCATGTCATCCTCAGTGACCCAGAAGACTCCGGACCGAATGCCTCAGCTAACCTACGCTGCATGGCCTCCCTGATCCTGCAAAGCCTGCGGAAGGATCCTCGTGTTCTTCGGATCAAGGAGAGGGACCATTACTGGCTGGCCACTCTCCTTGATCCGCGGTACAAGGGTAAGGTTGCGGACCTTATCTTGCCGTCGCAGAGGGAGCAGAGGATGAGACATCTCAGGGAGGCCTTGCAGAAAGGTCTGTGCAACGCGTTCCCAGAAACTGGGAGGTTACAAACTCCTGGTCCTGGGTGACGAGTTGCTGAGGCTTCGGTCAGTAGCAGAAGGAGCGGTGGGGAAGGTGGACGTCTGACCGATGCGTTCAGACAATTTTTTAGTCCGCAGCCCCAAGGTATGATCGGTTCCAGCAACCATCGCCAGCGTCTGATATACATGGTGCAGGAATACCTTGGGGCAAGGTCAGACTTGGACACCTTTCCCACCGAAAATCCTCTGGCTTACTGGGTCCTGAGGATGGATCACTGGCCAGAGCTTGCACAGTATGCAATTGAGCTACTGGCCTGTCCTGCCTCCAGCGTTCTTTCCGAACGCACATTCAGTGCTGCTGGAGGATTTGTCACCGATCATAGGGTGCGCCTGTCCACCGCCTCGGTTGATCGACTGACCTTCATCAAAATGAATCAGTCTTGGATCACCACCAGCTACCAGGCACCTGAGGCGGATATAACCGAATAATTTTTAATGTCACATCCCTTCAAGACTGCCTATGCTGATGCTGAGTGACTGTCCTCTTATGTTCACTGACTATCCTCTTCCTCCTCCTCAATGATCCATGCCACCACACCAGTGCCTAAGGCACAATTTTTCAGCCCCTGTTTAACAGGGGCATGTACATACAATTTTTATAAAAAAATGCTTCGCAACACGTGTGACTGCTGTGCTCCAAGTACAGTATCTGTGAGGGGTTGCAGTGTTGTGGCACCAGCACCAGTGCCTAAGGCACAATTTTTCAGCCCCTGTTTAACAGGGGCGGGTAATTACAATTTTTTAAAAAAATGCTTCGCAACACGTGTGACTGCTGTGCTCCAAGTACAGTATCTGTGAGGGGTTGCAGTGTTGTGGCACCAGCACCAGTGCCTAAGGCACAATTTTTCAGCCCCTGTTTAACAGGGCGTGTACTTACAATTTTTTTAAAAAAATGCTTCGCAACACGTGTGACTGCTGTGCTCCAAGTACAGTATCTGTGAGGGGTTGCAGTGTTGTGGCACCAGCACCAGTGCCTAAGGCACAATTTTTCAGCCCCTGTTTAACAGGGGCGTGTACATACAATTTTTATAAAAAAATGCTTCGCAACACGTGTGACTGCTGTGCTCCAAGTACAGTATCTGTGAGGGGTTGCAGTGTTGTGGCACCAGCACCAGTGCCTAAGGCACAATTTTTCAGCCCCTGTTTAACAGGGGCGGGTAATTACAATTTTTTAAAAAAATGCTTCGCAACACGTGTGACTGCTGTGCTCCAAGTACAGTATCTGTGAGGGGTTGCAGTGTTGTGGCACCAGCACCAGTGCCTAAGGCACAATTTTTCAGCCCCTGTTTAACAGGGGCGGGTAATTACAAATCTTGATCTAATAGTTCACAGCAGGGCCCATTCCTGCGCCCACCAAGAGTAACTATGAGGGCATACAGTCTTGTGGCAACACCGTCCACCACCACCGCCAAAGGCCCAATTTTTCTGCCATGTTCATCAGGTGCTTGCAATTACAAATCTTGATCTAATAACTCACAGCAGGGCCCATTCCTGCGCCCACTAAGAGTAACTGTGAGAGCTTACAGTCTTGTGGCAACACCGTCCACCACCACCGCCAAAGGCCCAAATTTTCTGCCCTGTTCATCAGGTGCTTGCAATTACAAATCTTGATCTAATAACTCACAGCAGGGCCCATTCCTGCGCCCACCAAGAGTAACTGTGAGAGCTTACAGTCTTGTGGCAACACCGTCCACCACCACCACCACCACCCCCAATTTTTCTGCCCTGTTCAACAGGTGCATGTAATTACAAATCTTGATCTATTAACTCACAGCAGGGCCCATTCCTGTGCCCACCAGTCTTGTGGCTACACCAACATCTAATAGGGCAAATTTCTGCAGAGTATATACGCCAGGCCCCTACTTTCAAACATCCAACTTACAAACGACTCCTACTTGCAAATGGAAAGAGAAAACAGGAAGTGAGAGGAAATCTACCCCTAGGAAGGGAAATTCTATCCTGTTAGATTTAATTTGGGAAAAAGGTATCTCCTCTCTACTGATACTTTATCACCAATCCTTGTTTCAATTAAAACCCCACTTTTTCCAAAAACATTTGTCACTGGGACGGAAAGTGAGGTGACATGTTCTGAACAGATGTGCAAAGACAGCAAATGTTACAGGGGTGATAACCCCTCCCTATGTTCTCCAAAAAGCTTAAAAATAGATTTTTTGGGGATGGAGCTACACTTCATAATGTACCTGTTCAGATTCTACTTAAGAACAAACCTAAAGCCGCAAGTGGTTTTAAATGGCTTCTTTTTTTCCTTTACAAATGTCATTTTGTGCAAGGACAGTTCTAAACACGGGAAACACATGCCACTTCACAGGCATACTTTAGACACCCCCCATGGACCATATTTAAAGGAAAATTTCACTTTTTTTTTTTCACTTTATGCATCATTAAAATGACTGCTCCCGAAAAAACGTTAGTTTTTAAAAGTTCTTTTTGCATTGATATATGTCCCCTGGGGCAGGACCCGGGTCCCCAAACCTGTTTTATGACATTAACATGCATATTGGCCGTTGTAATTAGCACTTTTGATTTCGAACGTTCGCGTCCATTATAACGTATAGGGTTCGAAAATTCGCGCGAACTTTCGGTCCGTTCGAAGGTTCTGGTGCGAACCGAACCCGGGGGTGTTCGGCTCATCCCTAGTAAGGAATTGTGCCCCATTGTTGGTGTCATTGCTTCCAATGACACCAACAATGGGACACAGTTCCTTCCTTTGACTTCAATGATGGGGCCCTATCATTGGTGTCAGTGGGAGGAATAGTACTCCATTGTTGGTGTCAGTGATGGGAGTTATTTCCTATTGTTGGTGTCAGTGGATGGAATGGTGCCCCAAGGGCCGGATAAAGGCAGGCAAAGGGGCCACATCTTGCCCCCAGGCCGCAGTTTGGAGACCATTGATTTAGAAGAGTGCTTCATTGGCTAGGAGTTGAAACCTCAAAACGGTGCATCGTATCACCAGACAAAATTGTCCAATTCCACAACAACTTTCCCATCATTTTTCTTTATTAGAAACAGGTTAAACATAAAGACAAAAAATAGTTACACAAAACCTAAAGAATTGAAAATACAACACTGTGGGTATTTTGTGCCCTAACATCTGTTTCCATTCTGTGTCACCTTCCTGTAATTTTTTAAAACTTTGTTCCTAAGCAAATGAACCCCTGTCCACTCTATATAAAATTTTTCGGTAGCTCTGTCCCCTGATTTTTTCTTTCATTTGGAAATACAAATGTAGCAAAGTCCATTCCCCAATGCTGCCAATCAAAGCCTAATGCCTGTTAGACCTGGTAAGTTATTTTTTTGTTCAACCGAGTGGGCTTTAGACATGTGCGATTAGTTTAGTATGAATCGGAAATTCGTACAAATTTTTCTAAATTCGTACATTCGTACGAATCCGAATTACGAATCCGAATTCTGTACGAAATACGAAATTTCGTTTACGCATTTCGGATCCAAATTATCCGAATCCAAACTACCAAATGATGAATTTCAACTACCGTATTTATCGGCGTATAACACGCACCGGCGTATAACACGCACCCCAAGTTTAGGAGGGCATTTTAAGGAAAAAAAGTTTTAGGAGGGAAGTTTAGGGAAAAAAAAAAACGTACATTTAAGCGTCATTTGCAGCCTTGCCAAGGTCATTGCAGCTTGCCCAGTGTCATTGCAGCCTTGCCCAGCGTCATTGCAGCCTTGCCCAGCGTCATTGCAGCCTTGCCCAGCGTCATTGCAGCTTGCCCAGTGTCATTGCAGCTTGCCCAACGTCATTGCAGCTTGCCCAGCGTCATTGCAGCCTTGCCCAGCGTCATTGCAGCCTTGCCCAGCGTCATTGCAGCTTGCCCAGTGTCATTGCAGCTTGCCCAGCGTCATTGCAGCCTTGCCCAGCGTCATTGCAGCCTTGCCCAGCGTCATTGCAGCCTTGCCCAGCGTCATTGCAGCTTGCCCAGCATCATTGCAGCTTGCCCAGCGTCATTGCAGCATGCCCAGTTTCTTTGTAACTTGCCAGCGTCATTAGAAGTCCGGTCCGGGTTTAAATTTCCCGCCGCCGAGACCGAAGCACTCCCGGAAAAGGCCGAGCCGACTGTTCAGCTCCGCTCGCGGTCCCGCCTCCCTGCTGTTTCAGGAGCAAGCGCAGGGAGGCGTGACTACGAGCAGAGCCGAACAGTCTGCTCGGTCTATTCCGGCGCCGCTTCGGGTTTTTTCGGCAGCGTTTGCTATTTTTCGGCGGCGCTTGCCATTTTTGTCATTTTTTTTTGTGGTATCGGCGTATAACACGCACCCACGACTTTCCCCCGATTTTAAGGGGGAAAAAGTGCGTGTTATACGCCGATAAATACGGTAATATGAAAGAAATTATAGCGGATATAACGAATGATTCGAATGAATTTGAGATTCAGTATAACGAGTATCGACACTCTACGAATAATAACGAATTATCCGAAAACGTATTAACATTACATAACACAAGTCTATTGTCTATTGTTCACCAATCACTCAGAGGAAGTACGAAATACGAAATTTCGTATTCGTAAACGAAATTTCGTATTTCGTACTTCCTCTGAGTGATTGGTGAACAATAGACAATAGACTTGTGTTATGTAACGTTAATACGTTTTCGGATAATTCGTTATTATTCGTAGAGTGTCGATATTTGTAACGATTTATAACGATATTAACGATTTGTAACGATTCGTACGAAATTCGTATTTTGTACGAATCCGAATTAAATTTCGTACACGAATTACGATTTTTTTTTTTTTTTTTTTTTTATACGAAACGGAACGTAACGAAACAAAACAAATTTTTTGACGGCTCCCATGTCTAGTGGGCTTTGCTATTGTGTTCTGACAGGGGAATCGTCATTGGCTGCAAGCGCTGATTAGATGCCGATCGGCTGTTGGTTTTCCAGCATGCTCGTTCGACAGAAGCCATGAGATCAGCTTTTGCTGGCCAAGGTGTACAGGTCCCTGTCGGACAAGGACCTGTACACGCGGACCGAATGTCGGTTGGTTTCTACTGTACTGGTCGCTATTCGACCTGTGTGTACGGGGCTTCAGTTTAGCCAAACATTTTACAAAAAACGTACTATCAATGTGAAGTGTCCCTTGTTGATGTTGATGAATGCCGCTTTAGTTGAAATCTTTCATCCTCTGAGATCCTCCTACCCTGAAAGAGGTAATCTTCCAGTGCAGTATGGGATAATATATTAAGGGACCTGTGACAGGTACTCATCAACAGTTCCAACTATGCCCGCTCTTTCCTGTCCCCTCCTCCATTCATAGAAGCTGTACTAAAGCTTCCATAAATTAAAACCTATCTATGAATGGAGGAGGTGGACATTTCATTCATCTGTCCTCCATTCATAGATCCCTTTTCATTCATGGAAGCTTTAGTACAGCTTCTAATGCCGCGTACACACGGTAGAATTTTCTGACAGAAAATGTTCGATGGGAGCTTGTTGTCGGAAATTCCAACCGTGTGTAGGCTCCATTGGACATTTTCCATCGGAATTTCCGACACACAAAATTTGAGATCTGGATCTCAAATATTCCGACAACAAAATTCGTTCTCATAAATTCCGATCGTGTGTGCACAATTCTAAGCAAGCTCGGAATCAAGCAGAAGAGCCGCACTGGCTATTGAACTTCATTTTTCTCGGCTTTCTCGTGTTGTACGTCACCGCGTTCTTGACGTTCGGAATTCCCAACAAGATTTGTGTGACCGTGTGTATGCAAGACAAGTTTGAGGCTCCATGCATACTGAAGCTCAAAAAAGCTTTTTCTGGACGCCAGATTGCTGGCAGAAAACGCTGGTTGAAAAACGTGCTTTTAACAGTGTTTATTAGCGTTTATGAGCGTTTTAGCGTTAGCGTTTATGGGCGTTTTTAATAAAAATACACAGAGGACACTCCAAAAATCCCACAATGCATTCCAAACTCCCACAATGCATTGAAAAAATAGAACGCCGAACTCTAATTAACGCGCGTTTATGAGCGTTTGGCTTTTTTTGGTGGTGAAAGACGGCACTTGAACGCAAATTTCTGGCGTTCGGAAAAAAGCCCATAAACTCCACTGCTCATGAAAGCTAAAAAACTTCCATGTGTGCATGGACACATAGGCTCCATGCACACTGAAGCTCAAAAAAGCTTTTTCTGGATGCCAGATTGCTGGCAGAAAACACTGGTTGAAAAGTGTGCTTTTAACAGCGTTTTTTTAGCATTAGCGTTTATGGGCATTTTTAATAAAAATACACAGAGGACACTCCAAAAATCCCACAATGCATTCCAAACTCCCACAATGCATTGAAAAAATAGAACTCCGAACGCTAATTAATGCGCGTTTATGAGCGTTTATCAGCGTTTGATGTTTTTTGGCTATTTTTGCCGGTGAAAAACGGTACTTTGAACGTGAATTTCTGGCGTTCAGAAAAAAGCCCATAAACTCCACTGCTCATTAAAGCTAAAACACGTTCATGTGTGCATGGACACATAGGCTAACATAGAATGGAGTTTATGGGCTTTTAAAAAAAACGCCCAAACTCCAATAAACTGCAGTTTATGAGCTCCAGTGTGCATGGAGCCTGAGCCAACATCCGTAGGAAAAAAAACATGGATTTTGTTGTCGGAAAATCCTATCGTGTATACGCGGCATAAGGATGAGGGATGGGGTGGAACAGGATTCACTTTGCTATTAGGTATGTAACATTAGTTGGTTTTTGATGCATGTCTAAACAAGTGCATCTGGGATCATATATCTCAATATACCGTATTTATCGGCGTATAACACGCACCTTTTCCCCCTTAAAATCGGGGGAAAGTCGTGGGTGCGTGTTATACGCCGATCCCCCCAAAAAATGTGACAAAAAAAATTGAGCGGCGCAGAAAACTAGCGAGCGCAGCTGAAAAAAAAAGGAGCGCCGCCAAAAAAGACCGAGCCGACTGCTCGGCTCCGCTCGCAGTCCCGCCTCCCTGCGCTCGTTCCCGAAACAGCAGGGAGGCGGGACTGAGTCGGCGCCGTCCTTTTTTTTTTTTTTTCGTCGGCGCTCAGTCTTTTTCGTCGGCACTCTGTCTTTTTCAGCGGCGCTTGCGCGGTCTGTCTCGGCGGCGGGAAATTTAAACGTGGGCAAGCTGCAAATGACGCTGGCAAGCTGCAAATGACACTGGGCAAACTGCAAATGACACTGGGCAAGCTGAAAATGACGCTGGGCAAGCTGCAAATTACACTGGCCAAACTGCAAATGACACTGGGCAAGCTGCAAATGACACTGGGCAAGCTGCAAATGACACTGGGCAAGCTGCAAATGACACTGGCCAAACTGCAAATGACACTGGGCAAGCTGCAAATGACACTGGCCAAACTGCAAATGACACTGGGCAAGCTGCAAATGACACTGGCCAAACTGCAAATGACATTGGGCAAGCTGCAAATGACACTCGGCAAGCTGCAAATGACACTGGGCAAACTGCAAATGACACTGGCCAAACTGCAAATGACACTGGGCAAGCTGCAAATGACGCTGGGCAAGCTGCAAATGACACTGGCCAAACTGCAAATGACACTGGGCAAGCTGCAAATGACACTGGCCAAACTGCAAATGACACTGGCCAAACTGCAAATGACACTGGCCAAACTGCAAATGACACTGGGCAAGCTGCAAATGACACTGGGCAAGCTGCAAATGACACTGGCCAAACTGCAAATGACACTGGGCAAGCTGCAAATGACGCTGGGCAAGCTGCAAATGACGCTGGGCAAGGCTGCAAATGGCGCTGGGCAAGGCTCCAAATGGCGATGGGCAAGGCTGCAAATGGCGATGGGCAAGGCTGCAAATGGCGATGGGCAAGGCTGCAAATGATGCTTAAATGTAAGTTGTTTTTTTCCTTAAAATGCCCTCCTAAACTGGGGGTGCGTGTTATACGTCGATAAATACGGTACTTCTCTTTAAGTTCAGTTAGGAAGATATTGTTCTTCCAATACTACTGGATGTATTTAGAAACTGCAGCACATTTTAATAAGCCACCTGCTTGTAAACCATACAACACAGTCCATTGCCAGTAATTACGCACAAAATGGGAAAATATATTATGGATTTTTTTGTATGCACTAGTAATACAGTGAACTATAAAAGCAGAGAACAAAGTCCATAGGGTTCATCAAACTGCCATATGTTAACATATTTATTTTACCATTAGTGTTTTAAGAGAGCGGAGAGGTGGTCACAAATCAATATTTAAACGCAGAGCAGCCATTCCCCGTGGTTAAATAATCGTTACTTGGCCGGGTTCATTGGGACGGTAATATCAGCCTTTCTGCCAGACTGTAGATTGTTGCGGAAGAATCCCACTTGTCCTTCTAGTGGAAATCACAGAGGAAGGTAAAAATCTATACATGGAACGTTCCTACCGATCCTCCTCAGCGTTTGTAGGAAACATCAATGTAGCACATCGCTAAATGCCAAAGCTTTAAAAACTCTCAAGACTTATACCCTGAAATTCATAAAGGGCTTTGTCGAATGTGCGGCTATATTGGCGTCCCTCCGAAAAACAATCAACAGTGGATCGCTTTTAAGAGGGCATTTGACAAGAGGTGTTCTTCATCGTCTGCTGAAATCCTCAAAAGAGCGACCCACTGCGCATCAACCGCGTGCAGTGTATGCAGTTGCAAGGCGGTTGCGGTGCAGCCCCATTCCTTTAAATGGGGTGCATTCAGCCAGTGCTGGATTTATACGGGGACAAAAGGGGCAACTGTCCTGGGCCCCCTGACAGAAGGGGCCCCCCTCTATACAAAAAAAATATATATAAAATAATAAAAAATAAATAATAATAAAATATATAATAGTAAAAAATTACTTTCTTTTAAATGTATCTTGAGAAGCAATATTTTGCCGGCCACCATCTGTAAATGTTTTTACTCTGGACTGGTATATCGATTTTTAAAAACACATTTTGCCAGCAAACCACACATAGGGCGCTTTACGCTCTTAAAGAGGATCTGCAGTCTGCTCACATAATTTGTAATAAAATCATCTTTCCCTCCAACCACTTTGCATATTATTTTATATATACTGTGATTCTGTATTTGCAGAAATCTCCCTTCACTAAGTCTGGATGCAATCATTTTAACTGTGGGCAGCTGAAGCTGCTGCCTGTTCACTTCCTGGATTTACACAGACACACCTCCAGTTCTGCAGCTCTCATTGGCCCTCTTATGACTCATCCCCTCTCCCTCCCTGGAAAACTCTCAGGAGACTGAGAGCTGTGCATGATGTCATAAGCCTAGGATAATGACCAGACAAGAAACAGGAAGTGGGCTGTATAAGGCGTTTACTGGCAGAAGAAAAATGTTTTACTACCCAAAGTTAAAACAACAAGGACAGAAGATTTCATAGATGGAAAGATGTAAAAATGATTGAAGTTTTGCTTTAACCATTTGCCTACTGGGCACTTTTACCCCCTTCCTGCCCGGGCCAATTTTCAACTTTCAGCTCCGTCACACTTTAAATGATAATTGCGCGGTCATGCAACACTGTACCCAAATTTATTTATTTTTTTTTTTTTTTTTATTTCCACACAAATAAAGCTTTCTTTTGGTGTTATTTAACCACTTACAGACTGGAAGATTGTCCTGCTTAATGACCAGGAATTTTTTTGTGATACGGCACTGCGTTGCTTTAACGCAATTGCGTGGTTGTGCACTGTTGTACCCAAACAAAATTGATGTCTTTTTTTTCCCCACACATAGATCTTTCTTTTGGTGGTATTTGATCACCTCTACGTTTCTTGTTTTTTTGTGCTATAAACAAAAAAGGGCCACAATTTTGAAAAAAAAACAATATTTTTGACTTTTTGCTATAATAAATATCCCCAAAAATGTTTCTAAAAAACAAATTTCTTCATCAGTTTAGGCCGATATGTATTCTTCTACACATTTTGGTAAAAAAATTGCAATAAGCGTATATTGATTGGTTTGCGCAAAAATTATAGTGTCTACGAACTATGGGAAAGATTTATGGCATTATTTTTTTTTTTTTTTACTAGTAATGGCGGTGATCTGCAATTTTTTTTGGGACTACGACATTGCGGCGGACAGATTGAACACTTTTGGCAAATTTTTTGGACCATTGACATTTATGCACTGATTACTGTGTAAATGTCACTGGTAGGGAAGGGGTTAACACTAGGAGGCCATCAAGGGGTTAAATGTGTTCCCTAGCTTAGTCTCTAAATACCAACCTACTGGTTCTCTTCGTTCCTCTCAAGACCTCCTGCTCTCTAGCTCCCTCATCACCTCCTCCCATGCTCGCCTCCAGGACTTTTCCAGAGCCTCTCCAATCCTATGGAATGCCTTACCCCAATCTGTCCGCCTATCTCCTACTTTATTAACTTTTAGACGATCCCTGAAAACCCTTCTCTTCAGAGAAGCCTATCCTACCCACACCTAACAACAACTGTATTTTCATTTTTCTCCATCAGCTCATCCCCCACAGTATTACCTTTTGTTTCAACTTGACCCTCCCTTCTAGATTGTAAGCTCCAACGAGCAGGGCCCTCTGATCCCTCCTGTATTGATTTGTATTGTAAGTGTACTGTCTGCCCTCATGTTGTAAAGCGCTGCGCAAACTGCTGGCGCTATATAAATCCTGTATAATAATAATAATAATAATAGTTAGTGTTTCTTACTGTGGGGGGATGGGACTGACTGGGGGAGGAGCCATATCGCTGCTCCTACTTACTAGGAACAAACGATCTGTCTCCTCTCCCCTGACAGAACCGGGATTTGTGTGTTTACACACACAAATACCCATTCTGGCTCTCGTGCCTACGAACGCAGGTGGCCGGTGGCGATCGTGCCCACCGGCCACGTGCATCAGGTCCCCTGCCGTGCAGCGTGCACGCCTCTGGCGGCTCTTAAAGGGCACGTACTCATACATCGTTTTGTGGGAACATGCCGCTTTGCCAACGTATATCAGCACGAGCTGGTCAGCAAGTGGTTAATCACAACTGGGTTTTTTATTTTTTTTGCTAAATGAACAACTAAAGACCGAAAATTCTGAAAAAAATTAACTTTTTCATAGTTTGTTATAAAATTTTACAAACAGATAATTTTAGTCCATCACTGATGTGTGTTGATGAGGTTGCACTGATGGGCACTGATGAGGCAGCACTAAAGGGCACTGATAAGGCGGCACTGGTGGGCACTGATAGGTAACACTGATAAAAAGGCACTGATTGGCAACACTGGTGGGCATTGCTGGGACTGTAATGATAATCAGGACACTGATAATCAGTGCCCTGATTATCAGTGTACATGTCCCTTTTACACAAGCCCGTTATCGGCTCTCTTCTCCTTTCCTCATGCTGTCAGCGTGAGGAAAGGAGACCTCTATGGCCTCGGAGGACCAGAGCGACATCATGAACTCGCTTCCGGGCCAGTCTGGAAGTAAACCATTTTATTTTTAAAACAAAAGATCTCTCCAGATCTTTCCACAAAGAGGACCTGTCTTCCCTAGTTTTATTACAAGGGATGTTTACATTCCTTCTAATAGGAATAAAAGTACTAAATAAAATGGGACAGTGTAAAAAAAAAAAAAAAAGTCAAATAAATAATAATAAAAAAAATAAATAAATGAAAGCGTCCCCATCCCTCCATACTTGCGCACAGAAGTGAATGCATAGTTAAGTTGCGCACGCATATGTAAAATTCTAGTGCTAGACCTCCTCTGTAACTCTAAACAGGTAACCTGTAAAGCCGTTTAAAGCGTCCCTTATGGAGATTAAGTACCGTCGTTTGTTGCCATTGGGGTATATATATATATATATATATATATATATATATATATATATATATATATATATATATATATATATATATATTAGGGCTGTTACTGATTAAAATTTTCGTGTTCGATTAAATCGTTTTTTGTTTTTTTTAATCGATTAATTGACTAATTTCGATTAATTATAAACGCACATACAGATCCAACTACTTTTAGCTGATCTCCTCGCATTGCAGCTCTGCATTAGTCAGTGGTAAATGTGATATACACTATATACCAGTGATGGCGAACCCGTGGCACGCGTGCCGCTGCCGGCACGCCGAGCACTTTCTGTGGGCACGCCATGAAATAAGAAAAGCACACAGTAAAAAATCGAATCGTCCACAACGCGCCGCAAACTACATCTCCCACAGTTCTGTAGGCTAGCCGTGATGTGTCCGAGTGGGTGTGACAAAGAATAAGCGCCGGGGGGGGGGGGGGGTGGCGGGGACCTGTGCACGCTAATCCAATCATAGAAGCCGTCTCATCCACACCGCACACAACATTAAACAAATCAGCGGTGACGTGCTGTGCATGACTGGGAGAACACGCGGCTGGGATCAGAGGAGACTTGCGGGCGGGAATGAGCTGCCAGAGAGACTGGAGACAGGTAAGATCAATGTGGAGTGGACATGTACAGTACAGTTACAGTTTTGACTAAATTTTGCACAATAAAGGTGTTAATTCGGTGAGTGCATGTGTCAGGTAGGTGGGTGCAATGGTCAGGTAGGTGGGTGCAATGGTCAGGTAGGTGGGTGCAATGGTCAGGTAGGTGAGTGTAATGGTCAGGTAGATGAGTGTAATGGTCAGGTAGGTGGGTGCATGTGTCAGGTAGGTGAGTGCAATGGTCAGGTAGGTGAGTGCAATGTGTCAGGTAGGTGGGTGCAATGTGTCAGGTAGGTGGGTGCAATGGTCAGGTAGGTGGGTGCAATGGTCAGGTAGGTGAGTGTAATGGTCAGGTAGATGAGTGTAATGGTCAGGTAGGTGGGTGCATGTGTCAGGTAGGTGAGTGCAATGGTCAGGTAGGTGAGTGCAATGTGTCAGGTAGGTGGGTGCAATGTGTCAAGTAGGTGGGTGCAATGGTCAGGTAGGTGGGTGCAATGTGTCAGGTAGGTGGGTGCAATGGTCAGGCAGGTGGGTGCATGTGTCAGGTAGGTGAGTGTAATGGTCAGGTAGGTGAGTGTAATGGTCAGGTAGGTGGGTGCATGTGTCAGGTAGGTGAGTGCAATGGTCAGGTAGGTGGGTGCAATGTGTCAGGTAGGCGGGTGCAATGATCAGGTAGGTGGGTGCAATGTGTCAGGTAGGTGGGTGCAATGGTCAGGCAGGTGAGTGCAATGGTCAGGCAGGTGAGTGCAATGGTCAGGTAGGTGAGTGTAATGGTCAGGTAGGTGAGTGTAATGGTCAGGTAGGTGGGTGCATGTGTCAGGTAGGTGAGTGCAATGGTCAGGTAGGTGGGTGCAATGGTCAGGTAGGTGAGTGCAATGTGTCAGGTAGGTGGGTGCAATGTGTCAGGTAGGTGGGTGCAATGTGTCAGGTAGGTGGGTGCAATGTGTCAGGTAGGTGGATGCAATGGTCAGGCAGGTGAGTGCAATGGTCAGGTAGGTGAGTGTAATGGTCAGGTAGGTGAGTGTAATGGTCAGGTAGGTGGGTGCATGTGTCAGGTAGGTGGGTGCAATGTGTCAGGTAGGTGGGTGCAATGTGTCAGGTAGGTGGGTGTAATGGTCAGGTAGGTCAGTGCATGTTGCACAATGCATTCTGAGCGAATCTGGCAGAATCGTACGTTTTTGGTCCCTTAGGGCTCATTCAGAGACGCTGGCAGGTTTAATTCTGTGTTGGCACTTTGAAAGAAAAAAGTTGGATTTGCGTTGCGATTTGGGCACTCGGACTCAAAAAGGTTCGCCATCACTGCTATATACAATCACCCGACACTAGTTAGTTTCCACAATCCATGACTTCACTTCACAGTTCACACAGATACGTTTTACATTCAAACTGTAGCACTGACGTAAGTCATTTTTTTCCCACAGTAGCGTGACAATCCCTCCACCTCCGGTCTAACTAATCACTCTCACCTTATGGCATGGACCCCTGTGCAAACAGGTGATCATGCAAGCGGGTATCAAAAGGGTTAACACAGACCATAAACTTCTCTCACGTCTCCTTAGATCTCAGCAAGGACACCAGGTCATGGGTAGAAAGAAAAGATCGAAGTGCTCACCGCTTAAGTATAAGATAAAATTTTTCTGTTCAAACACATAAAGATGATAAAAGCACAGCATGTAAAGCCGACAATCGTGTTAGTTCCGTAGGGCAGCAGCGGGTGACGTCATGCGTAGCTCCTCTCCCGTACGCGTTACGTTCAATCAGAACTTCAACGTCATCGGATCTCCGACGGAACTCCCTAAAGACCCGGAAGCCAGCGGAGAGGTGAGTACTGATCAAAAAAAATTTGATTGATCAAAGAAGTTAAACATTAATCGAGGAATTAATCTTTAATTTTCACAGCCCTAATTATATATATATATATATATATATATATATATATATATATATATATATATATATATATATATATATATATACACACCCCAATGGTGACAAATATACCCCAATGGCGACATATTGTTTTTTTTATTTTTTCCCAAAAAATTGCATTTGAAAAACTGATGCGCAAATACTGTGTGACATATAAAATTGCAACGATTGCCATTTTACTCCCTAGGGTTTAAAAAAAAATGTATAATGTTTTGGGGTTCTAAATAATTTTCTAGCAAAAAATAGTTCTACTGATACTGAAAGAGTGCTAGAAAAAGCCGGGTCTTCAAGTGGTTAAGGACATTTATGTTCCAGGACACTTATGATTTGCTGTGTTCCATACAGAAAAATTGCAACATGTTCTACTTTTGCTGACTGCATGGGAACACACTGCCCTGGTGTGAACTAGGGCCACTGGAGTCCATGTTAAGCACTGTCTATGCTTTTTTTAATGCAAAATAAAAATGCACTGGACTGCATTTGGTGTAAATCAGCCCTTAGTCATGACAGCTCAGTATATCACATGGGCGTTACATCAAAATCTCCTGTTTCAGGAAGCTATGTACAGCACCCTACTAACCTCTCCCACAGGGGCGGGTCCAGGGGGGCAACGGGGCAATTGCTCCCCCCAAGAAAATAAGCAAATGAGCAGGCCGGGTGGCTGGCGGGTGAGCGGGTGGGCGGGTGGGCGGGCAGTCAGGTCAGTAAGCAGCCGACAAGTAAGCGGAGTGGGCGAGCAGGCCAGTAGGCGGCCGGCAAATGAGCCGAGTGGGTGAGCAGGCCAGTAGGTGGCCGGCAAGTGAGCTGAGCGGGTGAGCAGGCCAGTAAATGGGCTAGTGGGTGAGCAGAGCGGGCGGGCAGTCATGCCACTAAGCGGGTTGCTGGGTGAATGAATCATCTCTCACTGTCTGCCCTCACATGTGCTGAAGGGAAGCCTGTTTCTCTACTGTCACTGTTATTGCAGGATAGTGACAAGCTGCATCTGGTAGCAATTAATGGGGCAAGTGACAATCCGCATCTGGTGGCAGGTGATGGTGGCAAGAGACACGCTCAGGGCTCCCACTGATTCTTCATTATGGTGAGTTGAACTATTTCATTTTATATTACAATGTAATAATAGAAATAATGCGCTTCAATCATCCTGACACCATAACAACCATGGTGCCGAGATGATTGAAGCGCCAACACCAGCTATTGTCCCGACAAATTACCAGCGAAAAACCTTATTTTCTGGCAGTGCCTAGTCTGAGACTAGACTCTGGATCTGCCCCTGCTCTCCCACCAGCCATGATCTGCCGGCATTATAGAGAGAAGCACAGGGATCTAGTGATGATGTCACTGGGTCTAACATTAAGGAATGTCATGAAAAAAAGAGAGGTTTGATTTAATGACCCATTAACATGTTGACGAGGGGGCACAGGATGAATCAGGAATGCCAAAATTAAACTTCAGGTTTAAGGTGCAGATAAAACTGCTACACTCAGTAATCACAGGGAGATGTGTGCCACCCACACCACGGTGCAGCTAGAATAAATAATGAGAACCTTTTCAATACTTACAGCTGACATTTCTACTAAATCCCTGGAGGTAATAATAAAACAGATAATATACAATAGAATCATTTATCTAGTCCACGGGATGCCTGCAGATAGAAAGGTTAGCCGGGTTCTGAAACAGAAGAATGAATTAAAGCCTATAAAACAATTCAGTTCAGGATTAGGTTAATATAATTCTAAACTGCAGTATAACTTTTTTTTTTTTTATATAAGAAATACAGTAGTTATATAATATCTAATACACTACATATGTGCTTAGTCATAACTGCGCCCCAAACCCACCTACTTGTGACAATAGCGACTCCATATTCGCTATTGTCTTCCAGCTTCTCCTCTTGGCCAATCAGGACAGGAGGTGGATCAGGTTGGCCGGGAGGAGAAGCCGAGGAAGAAGCGGAGGGACCGTGCAGTGGATCAGTGATTGCTGGGACAGTGTCATGAAGTGGTGATTGCGGGGGCCGTGCCTTGTAGTGCATGGACCTGGGGGAGGGGGGGTTGTTTGCCCCCCAAAAGTTTAGCACCAGCCGCCACTGATTCAGACCCTGCCTCTTTCCCTCCACCCACTAGCTTCTAGAAGTTTCCATGGACTTCCAGAACCAGCGGGAGGCAATAGAGGCCAGCAGACAGACAGCATATATGTACCTAATGAAACTACACTAGAGGGTGTTACAGCCATCCATCCTGATTCTTCTGCTTACACACTACATTATGCCATCATCTATTATCTCAGATTGTGTTATATTTATTATAACAATCGCCCCCCCCCCCCTTTTTTTTTTAATCTTATTCTATTACCAATGTTTCGAAGAACTCTAATTTTACAATTCTTACATTTGATTATGTAGCGCCATAACCCCTGCGTGGCGGCTATGTATTTTCTGGGCTTACCAATTACCTCCTCCTTGTAGCTCGTCGTTCGTTGTCTAGGGGTTCCCAGGGTTAGTACCCAGTAATTTCAGAAGCTGACACTCAAAAGTCCTTTCGAGGATTTTTATTTGCAAAGGGTAACGTTCAACTATAACACAGTCTCTCAGTTGGGAATAGCGGGCACAGGTGATAAAGCTCAGGCACTTTAGAACTGCTGACATCAAATGAATGTCTCTTTAGGAAAACCCAGAGAGTAGCCACTCGCAACAGGGCGCTTCACCGCTGGATAAACCTCTAACTGTAGATTTAGCAGCCAACAAGTGATTCAAAGATTTGCAAAGTCTCTGCCACAGACTAGGTTGTAACGGAAGATGAATTAGGAACTTTTCCTACGGTACCTGGATCTTCCAGCCGCTTCGGCGATACTGTAAGAAATGCGGATTCACCAGTGTCCATACAATCTCAGCTCCCAGGCTCTTACCGAGCAGCGAACTTCTTGGCTCTCCTACGAAGAATCCTTCCCTGGTCGCTTGTACGAGTTGCTGTGCCTCTCCAATCCTGAGAGCACACCGGGACGCCTTTGAATCCTCCTTCAGTTACTGGGCCTCGAACTAGCCAGTTCCGAGGCTCGGGAACGGACGGATCCCCACCCCAGACCATGTACCATGACCAGACTTACTGGGGCAGCAGACACTCCTGGGTCCGGGACCCCTCACAGGGCTGGCCCAGACCGGAACCAGGAATCCAAAAAACAAGCCGAACCCTGAACACGTTACTTCAGCATCTTAAATACCCCTTCCCAGAAAACACAGCGGGGCCAGGCGCGCCCACTGATTGGCTCCGGGAAAGTTGGTACCTAACACATCCAACCAAGCTGTGTTCTCAGCCTGTCACAGGTGCTTCACTGCACCTATGACCAGGCAGAACTCCAGTACAGCCCAGTCAAGCTGATGCCAAAGTAAATGACCTAAACAATTAACCCCCAGAACTCCGTTAGAGTTCTGGAAAAACTAAATTTACACTATAGCGCACACTTTAGAAAAGTGTCGGCGCTACAATTATGTATAGTTAAATGTATGGACTCCTTATATATTATTTCCCTGTATTGTAATGTGTTATAAGCAAATAAAAGTTTGCAAAGAAAAAGAACAACATAAAATCCAGTATTGGAGCTTTTAGATAATGTTCCTCCTGGATATAGGTGCCTACACTGTACAACAATAGGAGCAATACTGTTCCTCTTTAATATGGTGCACAAGGGTTTGGCCTTCCACCAACTCCTGAGGTGCCGACTTGTCTCCTTCGGTTTGCTGTTGTCAGCTCAGCAAAGTTGGTGGCAGCGGTGTCCTCCCCTACCATCAGAAGGCAACACCAGTCATTGACAGCGGTGTCCTCCCCAATGATCAGATGGCAATGCCAGTCATTGACACAGTGGTGTCCTCCCCAATGATCAGACAGCAGCACCATCCATTCACAGCGGTGTCTTTCCCAATGCTCAGATGGCAGTACTGGTCAGTGACAGTGGCATTCTCCCCAAAGATCAGACCGTGGCACCATTCAGCGACATTCTCCCCAAAGATCAAACGGCAGCACCAGTCAGTGACAGTGGCATTCTCCCCAAAGATCAAACAGCAGCACCAGTCAGCGCAGTTGGCATTCTCCCCAACAATCAGCGACCTTGGCCTTCTCTACAAAAATCATATGGCAGCACCCAGTCAGCGACAGTGGCTTTCTCTCCAACAATCAGATGGCAACACCATCCATTGACAGCCGTGTCCTTCCCAATGATCAGATGGCAGCACTAGTCAGTGACAGTGGCCTTCTCCCCAACATTCAGATGGCAGCAACTGTCATCGACAGTGGCATTCTCCCCAATGATCAGGCCGCAGCACCAGTCAGCGACAGTGGTCTTCTCCCCAACAATTAGATGGCAGCACCAGTCAGTGGCCTTCTCTCCAACAATCAGATGGCAACACCATCCATTGACAGCCGTGTCCTTCCCAATGATCAGATGGCAGCACTAGTCAGTGACAGTGGCCTTCTCCCCAACAATCAGATGGCAGCAACTGCCATCGACAGTGGCATTCTCCCCAATGATCAGGCCGCAGCACCAGTCAGTGACAGTGGTCTTCTCCCCAACAATTAGATGGCAGCACCAGTCATTGACAGTGGCAGCACCAGTCATTGACAGTGGCATCTCCCCCAACAATTAGATGGCAGCACCAGTCAGTGGCCTTCTCTCCAACAATCAGATGGCAACACCATCCATTGACAGCCGTGTCCTTCCCAGTGATCAGATGGCAGCACTAGTCAGTGACAGTGGCCTTCTCCCCAACAATCAGATGGCAGCAACTGTCATCGACAGTGGCATTCTCCCCAATGATCAGGCTGCAGTACCAGTCAGTGACAGTGGTCTTCTCCCCAACAATTAGATGGCAGCACCAGTCAATGTCAGTGGCATTCCCCCCAACAATTAGATGGCAGCACCAGTCATTGACAGTGGCATATCCCCCAACAATTAGATGGCAGAACCAGTCAGTGACAGTGGCATTCTCCCCAACGATCAGGCAGCAGCACCAGTCATTTATTTTAGGAGGATACCATTTAAATTGTATATTACCCAGCAGTATGTTCTGCTGTATTCACAGTGCCAGAGGCTCTACAGACAGGTTAAATAGTGTAATAGCTTTTATTAAAAAAATTTAATAAAATAAAGAAAGACTTATATGTAATTAAATGTTAATCCTAGGTCGATGTCTGGAGGAGATATATCTGCAGGGATTCCCTTAAGAAAAATTAATTGTATTTGATATTTTTTTGAAAACATACATATTAATAGATTTTACACTGTAATGAACTTTGTAATTCATTGTTAATCCTGTCAGCTACTGATAGACGTGCCACGCTTCTGTAATGGGGCTGATTTACTAACACTGGCAAAAAAGAAAGTGAACAAATAAAGGAAATTGTTATCAATCAAGTATTAATTGTATTGAAACTAAAACAAGAATTTGGGCTTTATTTATGATCCATAATTATTTTCTCCAATTGTACTTTCACACGGGCAGGCGGGGATGCAGTGTAAAATAGACAGCTGGTCTGTGCTTTTTATGGGTCCCCAACCACCCACCTGCAAGCAGGCATGGCAACCAAAGGGTCTGTACACATGCCCCTACGCTTGCTGCCTGTCAAACTCACCAATTGAGGTCTGCGGCACTGCACCACAACTGGTTTTGGCGCAGTATTTCAACATACAAACAATATACAATACAAAATCCCCTTTGGGATTGAAAAACAAATACACATTTAGGGCTTTTTCACAGACGCGTTGAATTTTAAAGAAGCCTTTAATGTGCATTAATGCACTTATATCATTAATGAGTGTATCAGATCTGTTGCACAGTTGTTTAATCACTTGCCGACCAGCCACCGCAGTTTTACTGTGGCAGAATGGCACGGCTGGGCAAAACGACGTTATGTTACTTCACCCTGTGGCCACTAGGGGCGTGCGCGCCCGCTGCACGCCCCCCCCCCCCCCCCCGAGCCGATGCGAGTACCCGGCAGTCACGATCACTGCCGGGCTCCCGCGATCGCCGCTGAGACACGGAGAACCGGGATCTGTGTGTGTAAACACACAGTTTCTGGTTCTCTGAGGGGAGAAGCGACAGATCGTCTGTTCATACAGAGTATGAACAGCGATCTGTCATCTCCCCTGCACAGTCCACTCCCCCCTTCAGTTAGAAACGCAAACAGGGAACACAACTAACCCCTTGATCGCCCCCTAGTGTTAAACCCTTCACTGCCAGTGACAATTTTACAGTAATCAATGCATTTTTATAGCACTGATCGCTGTATTAATGCCAATGGTCCCAAAGATGTGTCAAAATTGTCCGCCATAATGTCGCAGTCCCGATAAAAAAAATCACAGATCGCCGCCATTATTAGTTAAAAAAAAATTATAATATAAGTGCCATAAAACTATCCCCTGTTTTGTAGAAGCTATAACTTTTGCGCAAACCAATTAATAAACGCTTATTTCGATTTTTATTTTTTACCAAAAATATGTAGAAGAATACATATCGGCCTAAACTGAGAAAATAGTTTTTTTTCTTTTTATATATTTCTGGGGGATATTTATTATAGCAAAAAGTAAAAAATATTGTGTTTTTTTTTCAAAATGGTCAAATTTTTTTGTTTATAGTGCAAAAAATAAAAACCACAAATGTGATCAAATACCACCAAAAGAAAGCTCTATTTTTGGGAAAAAAAGGATGTCAATTTTGTTTGGGTGCAACGTCGCACGACTGCGCAATTGTCAGTTAAAGTGACGCAGTGCCGTCAGGAAGGGGGTAGAATCTTCCGGGGCTGAAGCGGTTCAGTTGTGTCAGGGGACGCTCCTCAAAAGCCCTATGGACTCGTTCACACCTGCTTTAATCTCTGAAGAGCGATCCAGGTTCGGGTCACTCTTAAGCAGTGATGTAAGTAACTGAGTTAAAATAAACTGAGTTACCTAACGCAGTTACTTTAGAGGGTAACGAGTAATCTAACTGATTACTTTTCTCCTCATGGTAACTCAGTTCCCATTACTTTGGCTTAGTTACCCCAATTACATCTACCGCCACTAGATGGCAGTAGTGTAATTCCGGTGTCCTGCTGAAAAAGTTCCCCCGCCGGATAAGGACCCCCTGTACTGCGCAGGCGCAGCGCTTGCGCAGTACGAAGGACTACGGAGCTTCCGAAAATTGCCGAACCTAAACAGCTCTGAGTGAACTCTACACTGCGCAGGTGCAGTTACCATGTAATTGTACGAGGCGATGCCGCACGCTCCTGATGCTCGTGCTACTCTGCAAGGGGCGTCTATCGTGTAAGTAAGGGGCGGGTCTAGTATTACTGTAACCAAGGGGCGCATTTATTACTATTGTTATATATCGAGCTCTGCCCATTCATTTAACATTCGCCCTCTTCTGTAGCCATCCGTCCCTTACACGATATAATAATAATAGACCCGCCCCTTACACGATATAATAATAGACCTGCCCCTTACACGATATAATAATAATAGTAATAAATGCGCCCCTTGGTTACAGTAATACTAGACCCGCCCCTTAGTTACACGTATAGAATATTTTAAAAAAAAAGTCAGTTACTTTGCTGCGTAACTAATTACTTTTCCAATGTAGTAACTGAGTTACTAACGCAATTACTTTTTGGGAGAAGTAATTTGTAACTTAATTAATTACTTTTTTAAAGTAAGATGAACAACACTGCTCTTAAGAGGGTATTTGACAGGCGGTGAGGAGGCATTACATCACTTTAACCCCATGAACCCCACACTAGCACACAAAAATGAATGCAAAGCCCAGGAGCCCAAGCCATGTGTAAGTTTGTTGGATAGTAGGTTACACGGGTTGATCTTCTTCCTTGGCTCTGGATCCTGGGAGGAGGTCACATACTCCTTCATACTTGGTAGGACTGGGTATTTTCATCAAATGCTCTGAGTGATGGTGGAGTACTGTGGAGGTATCAGTGAGTAGAGGGGTTGTTATTATGTAGGAGGCCAGTTTTAGTATGCCTTAAAGTGGAGGGCCGGGCAAAAAAAAAAATAAAAGTCAGCAGCTACAAATACTGCAGCTGCTGACTTTTAATAATCGGACACTTACCTGTCTCGGGGTCCAGCGATGCGGGGGAACGAGACCCCCCCCCCTCGTTCCCCGCTCCGCTCACGACGCCGGCATTCTTAATGTGGGAACCCGGCTGGGCTTCACAGCCGGGCACCCACTGCGCATGCGCGAGCGGCGCCGTGCGCCGTGATTCGACGCTCACTCATCTGGGACACATGATATGTCCCAGATGACTGTGCGTTGCCTACAGGAAGTGACTTTTAGCTCGGGCAATGAAGGTGGCAGACTTCGAGGGACCCCCTAGCAACAGGCATTTAGAGGTGAGTAAAAAAAATATTTTTTTCCAATTATTTTTTTTTAATTTTTTTTATGATTTTTAAGCCCCTTTTTGTTTTTTGGTTGCAACCCCACTGCAGCTTGCTGAATCTCAGGCCTATGCGCCCCAAATATACCTCAATGTTCAGACACTACAATGCAGGCCTCAGTATTGCGATGTCTGGTTCACAGGGAGCTATTTTCAGTTGTGGTCTTGGATTATTTTCCAGAGATGCAGCAGGGGGTAATTGCAGTGATGCTTATTTGCTATAGGCGTCATGGCCCCCTGTGTTGAAGAATTTCCTACAGCTGAGCACCTGTTAGTAAGGGACAACAACAAGTGGTCACCATGAGGGCTAGGTTCATTGGAATGAATGTCATCACAGGCAATCTGCATGTTAAAATGCATAAACTACATACAAGTTCTTCCCCTGGAAAGCCAAAACTGAAAGGACATGTTAAATTGCCCTAAATCACATAAAACTGCATTAAAATGCATTTAACATGCATATTAAAGTGTAAATAATTTTTTGTAAGTTTTGGATGAAATGGAGAAGGCTTAGATCCTCTGCCAAGATTTTATTTTTTGTCTGTATCCCGTTTGGAGTGAATAAAATATAACTGAAGGCAAAACGTTTTTTTCATTTTAGATATATTGGAGAGGGATTAGAACACCTGTTGGGTTTATACTGCTGTTTGTGCTCTGTTAAAAGAGAAGTATATTTTTTTTTTATATCCAGTATCATACTAACCTAGGTGGATGCAGCATCGGTCCGATACTGCATCTGTCCCCCAGCGCCTCTGCACTGAGAACCGAGCGATCGAAAATCGCCGATAGCTCGGTTATGACAGCTCCCTGACCAGAGAGCTGCAGACTGTCAGTCACAGCTCTCTGCTCTGCTCCCTCCTCTCTCACTGGAGTGTTGGGCTGTGGAGGGGTGGGAAGCTGTCGGCTTAGGCTCTCAGTGGCTCGCTGAGAGCCTGAGCCGGGTGTCAGTCCAGGCACCTGGCGGATCCCGACTTTATTGTCGTGATGATGCGGTGCCTGGACTGACTTCTGTGACGTCAGCAGAGAGCGGACTTCAGCCCGCTCTCTGCTGAAAACGGGTCACAGGAGTGCATAATGAATTGCACTCCTGTGATCCATAGGAGAAGTACAACCTTTAAGGAGATTTACCCTCTCTTTGTCCTGAAAGTGAAAGAAAATCTGGAGTGGTTACTGAAGTGGAGGGAAACCTTCCAATGGGGACAGTAGTTCTAGTTACCCTGGTGAATACCAGGGATAGCCATCACTTTGGATTTCTTCTCACTTCCTGTTGAGGCTATGGGACAGGAAGTTAACCACCTCAGCCCCGGAAGGATTTATCCCCTTCCTGACCAGAATTTTTTTTTTGTGATTCTGTACTGCGTGGCTTTAGCTGACAATTGCGCAGTCGTGCGACGTTGTACCCAAACAAAATTGATGTCCTTTTTTTCCCCACAAATAGAGCTTTATTTTGGTGGTAGAGCGACAAGTTTGAAGAAAAAGCAATATTTTTTACTTTTTGCTATATTAAATATCCCCAAAAAATATATATTAAAAAACAAATTTCTTCCACAGTTTAGGCTGATATGTATTCTTCTACATATTTTTAGTAAAAAAAAAATTGCAATAAGTGTATATTGATTGGTTTGCGCAAAAGTTATAGCATCTACAAAATAGGGGATAGATTTATGGCATTTTTATTATTATTTTTTTATTTTTACTAGTAATGGCGGCGATCTGCGATTTTTATCGGGACTGCGACATTATGGCGGACACATCGGACACTTTTGACTCTATTTTGGGACCATTGTAATTTATACAGCGATCAGCGCTACAAATAGCAACTGATTACTGTATAAATGACACTGGCAGGGAAGGGGTTAAACACTAGGGGGGCGATCAAGGGGTTAAGTGTGTCCTAGGGAGTGATTCTAACTGTGAGGGGAATGGGCTCACTACAACATGACAGAGATCACTGCTCCCGATGACAGGGAGAAGTAGATCCATGTCATGTTGCTAGGCAGAACAGGGAAAGGCCTTGTTTACAGCTACCCGTTCTGCCTCTCCTCGCCGCAATCGGTGGACATTGAGTTTGCGTGACCCGCGGACATGATCACGCGCCGTGCGCGTGATAGGTGGCAAATTCAAAGGGACGTACAGGTATGCCCATTTGCCTGCCTGTGCCATTTTGCCAAGGAATATGTGTGTGCGGCGGACGGTAAGTGGTTAAGGATAATCTCTCCAATGGGACGCGGATGGGATAAAAAAAACTGTCAGGGGTTATAACCTTCCTTTACTCTATCCCAGGGCTTCTCAACTAGGGTTCCTCCAGAGGTTACTAGGGGCTTCTTGAGCAATGAGCAATTTCCCACTGACGCCATTGATCTTTTTAGCTATCTGTAAAGGGGTAATTCTTCCCAATGACCACAAGTGTAAGGAGCATTCTTCCCACTGATTATCACACTATTGTATGATGCATTGTGTAGATATAGTAATTTTTAACAGGGTTTCCCTGAACCTGGAAAGTTATTTCAAGAGTTCCTCTGTGTTGAAAAGGTTGATTCTACTTTAACATTCACTATTTGTCCTGGTGACTAAAGATGAGCTGGGTACGGTAAGAACTCAGTCCAAACCCAGTTTGGCAGAACCTGTGGGAAGTTGTCGCATAATCGCATCCACGTAATCGTGTCCTAATCAGCCAGCTCCACCCCACAGCTTCTTGTAGACAAAGGGACAAGGATGCTCATGACATTGACCCAAGCAATCATGTGACAGCTTCCCATTCTGTTCTGCCAAAGTGGGTTTAGTCTGAGTTTGGACCAAACCCAGCTCATCCCTACTGCTGTCCGTTGCCACTGAAATGGAAAATAATAGAAAATCCTAAGTTTTAGAGTTGCCATACGGGCAACACATGAAGGTAGATCCACCAATGGGGATACATTTTCCGAGGACAACTGTTTAGGATGGGAATTCCCTTCAATCTGGAGAGACTTCCTCTTACTTCCTGTTGTATCTCCAAGACAGGAAGTGAAGAGAAATCTCCCCAGCAGGACACAGACATCATAAAACTGATAGAGGTTTTAGTCCTCCCCTACTCTATCCAAAACCAATAATTAAAAGACATCTTGGCTTTATGTATACAGAACACATGCGGTTTAAAGTGTAGAAGTAGAAACATGCCAAAATGAGGCATTGGAGGCTGAGAACCACATGTTTGGCTCTCAGATTATGCCAGATCTTGATGTTGTTTAGCAGCTGGAGAACAATAAAATATCAGAGACTGCACTTCATGTGCAAAATCTCAAATTTTCTGCTGGATGGCATAGATTGCTTACTATACATATCAATTTCCAGATTCAGTATATGCAGAGAAGAAATTATTCTGTGGCAAAGAACGCAGAGTGCCAGCATTTAAATGAATGGCAGATGGTAACAAGGAAGTGTATGACACTCCCTCCTATGGGTGTAGTCCCTACTTCTATATCCAGCTCCGCAGTGTTATGCTACCCAAGCCATCTGTGTCTTAGTTTTCATGTTCTTCACCCTGTTTGTTTTGGATCAGGCTGAAGCCGGAAGACGTCTCATGTGGGTTCTTATTGCTTAAAAAAATGTGTGTAAATGAGATGTGTAAAAAAACACCCAACTATTGCCAGTCGAGGAAGTTCAAGGAGATTAAAGTAATAATGTTGGTGTGTGGGATGATCCAAAAAAATAATTTCCTTCAATAAACTGCTTGATGATCCAGTTCTAGAGTCTTCCCATTCCTGCCAGGAGATCTTCCGTGCAGCTAAGAGACTAATGCCACGTACACACGGTCGGACCTTCTGGCAGAAAAAAGTATGATGGGAGCTTTTCATTGGATATTCTGACCGTGTGTATGCCCCATTGGACTTTTTCTGTTGAAAATTCAGACGGACTTAGATAGAGAACATGTTCAAAATTTTTACGACTGAAAAAATATCGAGCGGAAAAAACGCTCGCCTGTATGCTGTTCCGATGCACCAAAAACGACGCATGCTCTGAAGCATGTATGAGACGGAAGCTATTGGCTACTGGCTATTGAACCTCCGTTTTCTAGTCCTGTTGTACGTGTTGTACGTCACCGTGTTCTCGATGGTCGGAATTTGGTGTGACCGTGTGTATGCAAGACAGCTTGAGCGGAACTCCGTCAAAAAAACCTTCAGAGTTTATTCCGACGCCAAAACCGGTCATGTGTACGCAGCATAAGACCCCTTTCACACTGGCCCCCCCCCCCCCCCCCGTGCGCTGGTGCTAAATTGGCGCTCATTTTAGTGCCGCTTTAGTGCTGTTTAATCGCCGCTTTTCGGACGCTAGTGGTTTGCTTTTAACCACCGCTAGTAGCCGAAGAAGGGGTTACAAAACGCCTGTGTTGCCGTGCTTCAGATTCATTTTAATGGGCATGGGCGTTTTGGGAACGTTGTATACAGTGCTCCCAAACTACCCCAAAGATGCTGCTTGCAGGACTTTTTCTAATGTCCCGCAAGCTCACCTCCCCAGTGTGAAAGCACTCAGGCTTTCACATTCGGGGCGCATGGGAGGCAGTTTTCGGGCGCTTTACAGGCGCCATTTCTAGCGCTAAAACTCCTGAAAACTGCCTCAGTGTGAAAGGGATCTAATTCAAGTGAGGAACATTGAGGGTTATGTAAAAAGCAATACACATGTACTAGTATGACCATGTTTGCTATTACACAATTCAAGAAGAAATCAACACCAGTTTATAAGTGTTCTGCTTAATGTATGCAAACGTTGCAAATGCACTATCCATTTATTTCACTTCCTTCCAACCTGTTGCGAATATCATTCTATACTTGTACAAAACCGATCATTATGGAATGCATCCATACACTATATTCTAATGTATACTTTCAGTTGTTCTGTTAAATCGGGATAACACTTACTTTATGTTTGTTACGTGTTCCTATTCATATAGCTTAAAGGGTAACTCCAATTTTGTAGGAAAAAAATATAGCAAATTTTGAAAAATAATAATATAACATATACAATTGCGACACAAGCCATATTGCAAGCAAAAGCTTGCATTTGAGTGATTAAACAAATGAAGGGAGAGATAGAAGGTACAATCTATGTATATTTAAAGAGTAACTCCACTTTTGTTGCGAAAAAAACTTCCCTCTCTGGGTGATCTATGTACATTGCAAGGATTTTAGCAAACTTCGTTGCAGATTCCTACTTTTTGTTATTCTGAAGAAATCACTGTGTGTTTCTCTATATCCATATGGGAAAGTAAATCTAATGGGAGTGGTTTCATAATTATCAGTCAGCTGTGCACCTGCAGAGCTCTAATGAGGAAAGCTGCTGGGCCTGCATCCCTTTAGACCCTTTTTACACTGAAGCGCTAAAGCGCCGGCCGTTTTTGCAGTGCTTTAGCGGCGTTTTAGCAGTGCTTTTCTGGCGCTATCGGGGCCTTTTTTTTTTAAGGTCACATGACAATGTGACCTTAAAAAAAATCAAAAAAACGCCCATTTTGCAGCGTTTTCCAAGCACTTTTAATGAGCAGGGGCGTTTTTGGAGCGCTCTTTACATCACTCCAAACTTTCCCCAAAGATGCTGCTTGCAGGATCCTTTCTAACGTATCGTAAGCGCACCACCCGAGTGTGAAAGCACTCGTGCAAATGAATGGGAGGCAGGTTTCAGGCGCTTTTCAGGCGCTATTTCTAGTGCCAAAATGCCTGGTGTTGATATTTCTGGGGGGCGTTCCTCCAGGTAGCCATATTGCATTTTCTGAAAAATGCAGCGTCTGCAGATTGAAAAGGAAAGGTAATTTTTAACCACTTTCAGACCGGACCAATTTGCAGCCAAAGGACCAGGCCCCTTTTTGCGATTCGGCACTGTGTCGCTTTAACTGACAATTGCGCGGTCGTGTGACGTGCGGTTTTTATTTTTTGCGCTATAAAGAAAAAAGGGCGTCAATTTTGAAAAAAAAAACGCATTATTTTTTATTTTTTGCTATAATAAATATCCCCCAAAAATATATAAAAAAACATTTTTTTCCTCAGTTTAGGCCGATACGTATTCTTCTACATATTTTTGGTAAAAAAATCGCAATAAGCGATTATTGATTGGTTTGCGCAGAAGTTATAGCGTTTACAAGATAGGGGATAGTTTTATAGCATTTTATTAATAATATTTTTTTTTATTAGTAATGGCGGCGATCAGCGATTTTTTTTTTTATTGTGACTGCGACATTATGGCGGACACATCAGACATTTTTGACACATTTTTGGGACCATTGTCATTTATACAGCAATCAATGCTATTTAAATGCATTAATTCCTGTATAAATGACACTGGCAGTGAAGGGGTTCACCACTAGGTGGCAGTGTAGGGGTTAAGTATGCCTAGGGGTGTGTTTCTTACTGTGGGGGGGGGCGTGGCTGTCAGCTAGTGAATGCTGATCTCTGCTCCAATCACAGGGAGCAGAGATCGGCGTCACTAGTTGCTAGGCAGAACGAGGAGATGCTGTTTATTTCCGCATCTCCCCGTTCAGCCTTCCTGTGAGACGATCGCGGGTGTCCGCGACCGGCCTCACGGGGGTCCCGACCGGCGCGGGAGCGCCGGCACGGCGGCATTTAAAAAGGGACTTATATATACGCCCTTATACCTGTCCGTGCCATTCTGCCGACATACATCGACGTGCGCCGGTCAGGAATCTGTTAATAACATCCAATTACAATGACTTGTATCGCAATTGTATACGCTATATTATTTTTTCCTTATTTGCTATTTTTTTTTCCCCACGAAAGTGAAGTTACCGGTTTAAGCTTATTACATTTATTTTAGTTTATAAAAAAATTAGGGCTGTTACTGATTAAAATTTTCGTGTTCGATTGAATCCATTTTTTTTTTTTAATAGATTGATCGACTAATTTCGATTAATTATAACGCACATACAGATCCGACTACTTTTAGCTGATCTCCTTGCATTGCAACTCTGCATTAGTCAGTGGTAAATGTGGTATACACTATATACAATCACCCGACACTAGTTAGTTTCCACAATCCATGACTTAACTTCACAGTTCACACAAATACGTTTTAAATTCAAACTGTAGCACTGACGTAAGTCATTTTTTTCCACAGTAGCGTGACAATCCCTCCACCTCCGGACTAACTAATCACTCTCACCTTATGGTATGGACCCCTGTGCAAACAGGTGGTCATGCAAGCGGGTATCAAAAGGGTTAACACGGACCATAAACTTCTCTCACGTCTCCTTAGATCTCAGCAAGGACGCCAGGTCATGGGTAGAATGAAAAGTGCTCACCGCTTAAGTATAAGGTTTAATTTTTGTGTTCAAACACAAACTACTCACATAAAGATGATAAAAACACAGCATGTAAAGCCGACAATCGTGTTAGTTCCGTAGGGCTGCATAGCTCCTCCCCCATACGCATTACGTTCAATCAGAACTTCAACGTCACCGGACTCCTCCCCCCTTCCCTTCGTTAGCAGACGGAGGCACTTGGGGAATGGGGGAGAAGTCCGGTGACGTTGATCCGTGACATCAGCGGATCTCCGACGGAACTCCCTGAAGACCCGGAAGCCGGCGGAGAGGTGAGTACTAGGGTTTAGCGAACCCGAACTGTAAAGACTTTTGGGTGTCCGGGACCCGGACCCCAACTATTGGCTGTAAGTTCGGGTTCGGGTCCGGTGTTCGGCGATGTATTGGCGCCTTTTTAACAGCTGCAGGGCAGCCAATCGACGCTAGTTTCACTAGTGTGCCCTTAGAAGCCATCACAGCCATGCCTACTAATGGCATGGCTGTGATTGGGCAGTGCAGCATGTGACCCAGCCTCTATATATATAGTCCAGACACACAGCACACAGCGTCATTCTGCTATAGACAGGTTCCTGTGCTGCTAAGAGAGAGGATTTTAGGAGTTAGTGTGATAAAGTCAGTCAGTCAGTCAGTCCACATTCCTTTAATTTTCTTCTAATTAGTTAGATCAGTGAGCGATCTAGATAGCTAGAGTAGAGTAGGGAGTTTCTTTATTAAGCAAAAGAAAGAGGCAGAGAGAATTATTGAAGAGATTCCTAAATCAATTGTACCCTGGCTGGGGTGCAGTGCACAGTCTTTTAACAGTGCCATGAGGCCAGTGCCAGACAAAATATAAAAGTTTTACCTGCAAGCTCAGTGCACCATTAGGACCAACACTGCATATAGTAAGAGATACACCATGGAAAAACATTGCAAAAAAATGTAATTTTGCTGTATTTTTTTTTCTCCCTAATAGCATTTTCTGCGTGTTCATACACGCTTTAGATACTGTCTGTGTATTTTGATATTGGAAAAACATTGCAAAAAAATTTAATTTTGCTGTGTTTTTTTTCCCCAATAGCATTTTCTGCGTGTTCATACATACACGCTGTAGACACTATCCGTGTATTCTGATATTGGAAAAACAATGCAAAAAAATGTAATTTTGCTGTGTTTTTTTCTTCCCAATAGCATTTTCTGCGTTTTCATACATGCTTTAGATACTGTCCGTGTATTCTGCTATTGGAAAAACATTGCAAAAAAATTAAATTTTGCGGTGTTTTTTTTCTTCCCAATAGCATTTTCTGCATTTTCATAAACGCTTTAGACACTATCCGTGTATTCTGATATTGGAAAAACATTGCAAAAAAATAAAATTTTGCAGTGTTTTTTTTTTCCCAATAGCATTTTCTGCGTGTTCATAAACGCTTTAGACACTGTACGTGTATTCTGCTATAGACAAAAACACCCATTTAGGGCGAGATCATAAATTTTGAAAATATAAGGAGGTCATCAAAAAGGGGACGTGGCCCGGGTCGTGGTGCTGCTGGTGGCGCTCCTGTTGCAGGGAGAGGACGTGGTCGATCTGTGCCAGCTACACGCACTAGTGAAACACCTTCCTCAGGTGCGAGTAGGCGACAGAGCCTGCAGCGGTATTTTGGCATGCCTAATGAGGCTGTACGAATGTTGAGGCCAGGACAAGTACAGACGATAGTAGATTGGGTTGCTGACAGTGCCTCCGGTTCCTTCACATTGTCTCCCACCCAGTCTCCTGATGAAAGTTAATAATTTTTTCCAGAAAGTGCGTATTCTGGGGTATTCCCACCATATGTGCGGCATCGTGCCGTTGAGTTTCTGAGGTTCTTAATGACTTTCTGTACCTCTTCTGCTGAGAAGGGGGCCTCCAGCATTTTATTTTTATTTTTTATTTTTTTATGTTATTTTAAGTTATTTCCCTATCCACATTTGTTTGCAGATCACTTGCCATGCTCTTAACAACACTGTGTTGCCATTTGCAGCCATCTAGCCCTTTCCATGACTTTTTTACAGCCATTTTAGTGTTCAAAAGTCCGGGTCCCATTGACTTCAATGGGGTTCGGAGTTCGGGGTCAAGTTCGGTCCTGAACCCGGACTTTTTTCCGAAGTTCGGCCGAACCCGAACATCCAGGTGTCCGCTCAACTCTAGTGAGTACCAATCAAAAGAATTTTGATCGATCAAAAAAATGAACGATTAATCGAGGAATTAATCTTTAATTTCCACAACCCTAAAAAAAAATTAAGTTTAGTGTCACTTTAATGTTTACCCTGTTTGTACTGAGTTGGCAGGTCTCATTATCAGCTGTAAACTAGAATTGAATACGTTCTGTTCTAACAAAAGAAGCCGACTCTTCCTCCAGCTCAGGTTTTTTCATTCACATATCTGATATGAGGAGAACCCCTGAATTTTGTAAGTGAGGAGGAGGGGGGCAGTTTGAAAGTGGGGGGCTGTGGACTTCGACCGTGTATCATGTTCCAAGCTAAATATGTCTGTAACATGAACATAATCAGAGAAAATGGACTTACATTTTAAGAATTTCAGAGCTCCTGTTCTGTATTGTATGCTAAAGAGTGGAAACTGAGTCTTATCCATCCACTTTCAATTTTTAATTGTTAAGAATAGCTGGCAATCTGTTCAAAGGCTTGCATAAAAGAAACAACTAAAAGGTAGGAAATATAAAAAAAAAAATATATATATATATATATATTATTGGGTATGTATGCTGTGTGAATGGGAACACATAACATACATACAGTGGGATTTTCTTAAATTTGACTGTAATGCGGCGTACACACGGTCGGAATTTCCGATGGAAACAGTCCGATGGGAGCTTTTCATCGGATTTTCCGACCGTGTGTATACCCAACGGTCTTTTTCTGTCTGAATTTCCAACGGACTTTGGATTGAGAACCTGTTCTCAATTTTTCCGACGGAAAACCTTTCTATCGGATTTTCCGATCGTGTGTATGCAATTCCGACACGCAAAATTCCGACGCATGCTCGGAAACAATTCGACGCATGCTCGGAAGCATTAAACTTCCCTTTTATAGTGCTGTCGAACGTGTTTTATGCCGCTGTGTTATTGACCGTCGGAATTTGGTGTGACCGTGTGTGGGCAGGCCCGGATTTACTCCCTTTGCCGCCCCAAGGCCGGGTCCTTCAATGCCGCCCCCCCATCAGTGTCCCCTGCCCCTAAAGACCCGCATTAGACTGCCTTACCGAGAGCCGTTTTGAGCCAGAAAATGTGTAAGCCGGAGTTAGGGGGTGGAGCGAAGCTGCTCTACTGTAGTGCTATTTACCTTCTTCCCTTCCCTTGTGGGGGGGGGGCTTGGAGAGAAGGCAAAGTAGAGGCAGGTGCTGCATCGTTGTGCCCAGTGTGTCGGCAGGACACAGGAATCAAAACACATCCAAACTTGTACACTCACAGGGTCGCTGTTAGGAATCATGGGGCCCTCGCCCCCTAAGGGGGGAGAAGAGGTGGGGGAGGGAGGTGAGAAAGGGTGAGAGGAGGAGGTAAGGGGGTGAGGAGGCAGAAGAGAGAGGGGGGTGAGAAAGATGGAGGGGATTGGGGTTGTGAGGGGGAGTGGGGTGGTAGAGAGAAGGTGGCTGAGAGGGAGGAGGGGTGAGAGAGAGAAGGTGGCTGAGAGGGAGGAGGGGTGAGAGAGAGAAGGTGGCTGAGAGGGAGGAGGGGTGAGAGAGAGAAGGGGGCTGATAGGGAGGAGGGGTGAGAGAGAGAAGGGGGCTGATAGGGAGGAGGGGTGGGAGAGAGAAGGGGGCTGATAGGGAGGAGGGGTGGGAGAGAGAAGGGGGCTGATAGGGAGGGAGGGTGAGTGAGAGAAGGGGGCTCATAGGGAGGGAGGGTGGGAGAGAGAAGGGGGCTCATAGGGAGGGAGGGAGGGAGAGAGAAGGGGGCTCATAGGGAGGGAGGGAGAGAGAAGGGGGCTGAGAGGGAGGGAGGGTGGGAGAGAGAAGGGGGCTGATGAGAGGGAGGGAGGGTGGGAGAGAGAAGGGGGCTGAGAGGGAGGGAGGGTGGAGAGAGAAGGGGGCTGAGAGGGAGGGAGGGTGGGAGAGAGAAGGGGGCTGAGAGGGAGGGAGGGTGGGGGAGAGAGAAGGGGGCTGAGAGGGAGGGAGGGTGGGAGAGAGAAGGGGGGCTGAGAGGGAGGGAGGGTGGGAGAGAGAAGGGGGCTGAGAGGGAGGGAGGGAGGGGTGAGAGAGAGAAGGGGGCTGATAGGGAGGAGGGGTGGGAGAGAGAAGGGGGCTGAGAGGGAGGGAGGGTGGGAGAGAGAAGGGGGCTGAGAGGGAGGGAGGGTGGGAGAGAGAAGGGGGCTGAGAGGGAGGGAGGGTGGGAGAGAGAAGGGGGCTGAGAGGGAGGGAGGGTGGGAGAGAGAAGGGGGCTGAGAGGGAGGGAGGGTGGGAGAGAGAAGGGGGCTGAGAGGGAGGAGGGGTGGGAGAGAGAAGGGGGCTGATAGGGAGGGTGAGTGAGAGAAGGGGTCTGAGAAGGGGGAGGGGTGAGAGAGAGAGAAGGGGGCTGAGAGGGAGGAGGGGTGAGAGAGAAGGGGGCTGAGAGGGAGTAAGGGTGGGAGAGAGAAGGGGCTGAGAGGGAGGAGGGGTGGGAGAGAGAAGGGCGCTGAGAGGGAGGAGGGGTGAGAGAGGGAGGAGGGGTGAGAGAGGGAGGAGGGGTGAGAGAGAAAGGTGGTAAGAGAGGGGGGGCCTGACAGAGTGGGGGGAGTAGCAGACAGATGGAGGGGGTGTAGCTGACAGAGGGAGGGGTGGTGTAGCTGACAGAGGGAGGGGTGGTGTAGCTGACAGAGGAGGGGGGGGGGTAGCTGACAGAGGGGGGGGGAGTAGCTGACAGAGGGGGGGGAGTAGCTGACAGAGGGGGGGTAGCTGACAGGGGAGAGAGAAGGGGGGGGAGGAGGGGGGAGAAAAAGATGGTAAGAGAGGGGGTGGCCTGACAGAGGGGGGGGGTAACTGACAGAGGGGGGGGTAGCTGACAGAGGGATGGGGGGTGTAGCTGACAGAGGGATGGGGGGTGTAGCTGACAGAGGGAGGGGCGGTGTAGCTGACAGAGGGAGGGGGGGTGTAGCTGACAGAGAGGGGGAGGGGGGGTGTAGCTGACAGAGGGAGGGGGGGGTAGCTGACAGAGGGGGGGAGTAGCTTACAGGGGAGAGAGAAGGGGCTGAGAGGGAGGAGGGGTGAGAGAGAAAGATGGTAAGAGAGGGGGTGGCCTGACAGACGGGGGGGTAACTGACAGAGGGGGGGGTAACTGACAGAGGGGGGTAGCTGACAGATGGGGGGTGTAGCTGACAGAGGGAGGGGGGTGTAGCTGACAGAGGGGGGGGTGTAGCTGACAGAGGGGGGGGTAGCTGACAGAGGGGGGGAGTAGCTTACAGGGGAGGGAGGAGGGGTGAGAGAGAAAGATGGTAGGAGAGGGGGTAACTGACAGAGGGTGGGGGGTAACTGACAGAGGGTGGGGGGTAACTGACAGAGGGGTGGGGGGTAACTGACAGAGGGGGGGGGTAGCTGACAGAGGGGGGTAGCTTACAGAGGGGGAGTGGCTTACAGAGGGGGCTGTGAGTACAGAGGAGAACGATACCTCAGTGAGGACTTCGGGAGACACAGCACAGCAGAGCACAAGACAGTCAAGGAGGCGGGACTCCGGGCGATCACCCACAGTCAAGCCCCGCCTCCACATGTGACCAATCGTGTCCGCCGCCCGCATGTGACCTATTCAGCCAATCACAGGCTGAATAGGTATACCTGCTGCCCATCGCTGAGCTCGGCTCGGAGACGGAGCGCACAGGCAGGAATATATGTTAAACAGTTCTTCGAGATGCTGAACTGCTGCTATATGCGCCGCCCCTGCACCACTGCCGCCCCGAGGCCTGGCCTCGGTGGCCTTGTGGGAAATCCGGCCCTGTGTGTGGGCAACACAGCTTGAGCGGAATTTCGTCGTAATTCCGTCGGAAAAACCGTCAGAGTTTTTCCCGACGAGAATTCCGATCGTGTGTATGCGGCATTAAAGTGAAAATACACTTTATACATTATCTTCCTGCACTTCAGTATTTGCTGTTTTTCTAATGGATGTCAAATGACCATCTAAATGGTTAATTAGGTTTCCACTTCAATGAGTAATGAACATTTTTTTTTAAGAATAACTGTCAAAATGTTTTGGCAGAGTGGATTGTTATATTTTTGGAAAGTGAAGATTCTTTTCTGGGTGCTGAAGGCAAAATTCTTGTCTTACAGACTGATGTGTTTGTAATAAATCTATCTTGTGTTTGATGTGTTGTATTTCTATTACAGATCGGTGACCCTGAACAGATTTGATTTATAGTTTAAAAAAAAAAAAAATTGTTAGTTGGATCAGAACAGATTACGTTCAGTATGTTTCTTGGCACAGGTAACTGATGGAAACCATACAGAAAACTGAGTAAGCAGGACTGTAATTGCAGTGGAAATTACATTTCAGTAAATACTACTTATTATACATCATTGCATTGTTCCTGCTTGAAACAATGTAACTACAGTATCTCACAAAAGTAAGTACACCCCTCACATTTTTGTAAATATTTTATTCTATCTTTTCATGTGACAACACTGAAGAAATGACACTTTGCTACAATGTAAAGTAGTGAGTGTACAGCTTGTATAACAGTGTAAATTTGCTGTCCCCTCAAAATAACTCAACACACAGCCATTAATGTCTAAACCGTTGGCAACAAAAGTGAGTACACCCCTAAGTGAAAATGTCCAAATTGGGCCCAAAGTGTCAATATTTTGTGTGGTCGCCATTCTTTTCCAGCACTGCCTTAACCCTCTTGGGCATGGAGTTCACCAGAACTTCACAGGTTGCCACTGGAGTCCTCTTCCACTCCTCCATGACGACATCACAGAGCTGGTGGATGTTAGAGACCTTGTGCTCCTCCACCTTCTGTTTGAGGATGTCCCACAGATGCTCAATAGGGTTTAGGTCTGGAGAGATGCTTGGCCAGTCCATCACCTTTACCCTCAGCTACTTTAGCAAGGCAGTGGAAATCTTGGAGGTGTGTTTGAGGTCGTTATGTTGGAATACTGCCCTGCGGCCCAGTCTCTGAAGGGAGGGGATCATGCTCTGCTTCAGTATGTCACAGTACATGTTGGCATTCATGGATCCCTCTATGAACTGTAACTCCCCAGTGCCGGCAGCACTCATGCAGCCCCAGAACTTCCGACCACCATGCTTGACTGTAGGCAAGACACACTTGTCTTTGTACTCCTCATCTGGTTGCCGCCACACACGCTTGACACCATCTGAACCACATAAGTTTATCTTGGTCTCATCAGACCACAGGACATGGTTCCAGTAATCCATGTTCTTAGTCTGCTTGTCTTCAGCAAACTTTTTGCGGGCTTTTTTGTGCATCATCTTCAGAAGGGCATCCTTCTGGGATGACAGCCATGCAGACCAATTTGATGCAGTGTGCGGCGTATGGTCTGAGCACTGACAGGCTGACCCCCACCCCTTCAACCTCTGCAGCAATGCTGGCAGCACTCATACGTCTATTTCCCAAAGACAACCTCTGGATATGATGCTGAGCATGTGCACTCAACTTATTTGGTCGACCATGGCGAGGCCTGTTCTGAGTGGAACCTGTCCTGTTAAACCGCTGTATGGTCTTGGCCACCGTGGCCATCTTTATGTAGAGCAACAATTATTTTTTTCAGCTACTCAGAGAGTTCTTTGCCATGAGGTGCCATGTTGAACTTCCAGTGACCAGTATAATGCTGCGTACACACGAGCGGATTTTCCGTCTGAAAAATCTTGGATGGTTTTTCCGACGGAATTCCGCCCAAGCTTGGCTTGCATACACACGGTCACACAAAAGTTTGCTGAACTTTCAACCGTCAAGAACACGGTGACGTACAACACTGTGACGAGCCGAGAAAAGGAAGTTCAATGCTTCCAAGCATGCGTCGAATTGTTTCCGAGCATGCGTAGGAATTTTGCTTGTCGTAATTGGTACAGACAATCGGAATTTCCAATCAAAACTTTTTCCGACCGAAAAATTGAGAACCTGCTCTCAATCTTTTGCTGACGGGGATTCGGCCAGCAAAAGTCTGATGGAGCATACACACGGTCGCATTTTTCGACCAAAAGCTCTCATCAGTCTTTTGCTGGCCGAATTTCCGATCGTGTGTACGGGGCATAAGAGTGAGAGCGATAACACCAAATTTAACACACCTGCTCCCCATTCACACCTGAGACCTTGTAACACTAACGAGTCACATGGCACCGGGGAGGGAAAATGGCTTATTGGGCCCAATTTGGACATTTTCACTTAGGGTTGTACTCACTTTTGTTGCCAGCGGTTTAGACATTAATGGCTGTGTGTTGCGTTATTTTGAGGGGACAGCAAATTTACACTGTTATACAAGCTGTACACTCACTACTTTACATTGTAGCAAAGTGTCATTTCTTCAGTGTTGTCACATGAAAAGATATTTACAAAAATGTGAGGGGTGTACTCACTATTGTGAAATACTGTATCTACAGTATATATACCATACCTGGCCAATGCCCGTGGAACCTGGAAATAAATTGTGTTAAACCCAAAAGCAAACATTTATTTTATTTACCTATTAGATGTGATGGCTGCATAATTTTTTTTAGGCTTTCTTTCCGCTATTTTCATCTGGTGATCTGGCCAGTAAGCTTTCCGCCGGTCAAAACGTTCCTAACCTGAACGTGATTCTTCCATGTTCAGGAGAGGGAGGTTGAGAGAGGTTGAAGACCCCCTAACTACAGCAGTTCCTAGACGCTGCTAAAAGCCACTGGGGGTTATTTACTAAAAGGCAAATCCACTTTGCACAATAAGTGCACTTGCAAGTGCAGTCGCTGTAGATCTGAAGGGGACATGCAAGAAAAAGAAAAAACTGCATTTTAGCTTACACGTAAAATCAGCAGAGTTCCCCCTCATTTCAGATCTTCCCCTCAAATCTACAGTGACTGTACTTCTAAGTGCACTTTCAATCGCCCACCCAAAATATTGAGCACCAGCCACCACTGCATGGGAATAGTGGGAATACACAACCAGTGAAATAGATTTCCATCTCCCTTTGGCTCATTTCATATCCTCACTCTGGCCAGGGGGAAGTCATGTAGAAAGAGGGGGCAAAGCCTAAAGCCAGCCATAGATGGTTCCAATCTCGGCCGGTTCAGCAGGGACTAGTTGATATTCGAACCATCTATGAGCAGATTGAATGTACCCAAGTTGATCCAAATTGAATGTACAACCAACATATCAGATTTTGGGCATGCACTTATTACCACTAGTAATAATCATTATGTTCTCCCAGCAGGGATGGCTCCCACACTGGGAGAACCCAAAAGCTCCTCAGGACAGTGTTGATGGGGGAATTAAGCGATTTTTCTTTTCTGCAATCCCTAGTTTTGAACCATCTATGGTCTGCCTAATGCCGCGTACACACGGTCGAAATTCTCGTCGGAAAATGCTCTAATGGTTTTCCTGTCGGAATTCCGACGGAAATTCGCTCAAACTGTCTTGCCTACACACGGTCAAACAAAAATTCCTACGGTCAAGAACACCACGACATACAACACGTTCAACGGCACTATAAAAGGGAAGTTTAATGCTTCCGGGCATGCGTCAAATTGTTTCCGAGCATGCGTCGGATTTTTTGCGTGTCGGAATTGCATACACACGATCGGAAAATCCGATAGAAAGGTTTTCCGTCAGAAAAATTAAGAACAGGTTCTCATTTCAAAGTCCGTCGGAAATTCCGACAGAAAAAGACCGATGGGCATACACACGGTCGGAAAATCCGATGAAAAGCTCCCATCAGACTGTTTCCATCGTAAATTCCGACCGTGTGTACGTGGCATAAGTCTCTGGGTTCTTTCTTACCCTCCATCGTTGTCTCTCTCTCCTCTAGCCCGTTGTGTGCCTGTAGCAGAGATTCAGATGAGACTCCTCCAGTCACAGGCAGGCAGGTGCACATTCAAAATCAAAGAACGTTATCTCTGCTGCCAGAATAGTAGTGTAATCTATTGGTGATTGAAGCTTGGAACACATGCATATATTAGAGTAGGCCTTTATTTCGATAAGGCATAAAGGATTCATTTTCTGCATCACAATAGCTTGCTTGGCTCGCCAAGCCTTATATGATAGCAGCGATATCAAATTCACTTACAAAAAATTAAAAGGGGTTGTGTCTTAAAGGAGAACTTGAGTCAATATTTTCAGGCTGATTTACTAAAGAAGTTAAAAATGTTCTCACAAATAAATGACTTACTTCATTTAGCCAGTCATGTGAAAATGAATGCCCAATTCTGGGAAACTTGAAAACCGTCCTTTGTAGTGGGGCTGAACCCACACTGCAAGAGAGACATGTGCACAACAAAAAAAATTGTTTAGTTTTGTTTCTTTACGTGTTCCGTTGATTCGTAGCGATTCGTAATTTCGTAAGACGCAAGTTTTTATATTCGGACTCCTTCGCATTTTTGTAACAAATATATTTTCATTGATACGAAATAATTCGTAATTCTGTTAGTCTAACGATTTGTAATTTCGTAAGACGCGAGGTTTCATATTCAAACTCGTTCATATTTTCGTAACAGTTATATTTTCTTTGATACAAAATTATTCGTAATTTTGTTAGATAATAATTTTCATTTATTCGGTACACTACTCGTAATTTAGCAATTGTTACTTTTGTGAAATTGCCTTTTTCGTTGATTGGTACTTTCGTAGGAAATAAAGAATAATCCTATGCTTGCTTTTCTACTAATGCCCCGTACACACGAGTGGATTTTCCATCGACAAAATCTTGGATGGTTTTTCCGACGGAATTCCGCTCAAGCTTGGCTTGCATACAGACGGTCACACAAAAGTTCTCTGAACTTTCGACCGCCAAGAACGCGGTGACGTACAACACTACGATGAGCCGAGAAAATGAAGTTCAATGCTTGCAAGCATGCGTCAAATTGTTTTCCGAGCATGCGTAGGAATTTTGCACGTCGGAATTGATACAGACGATCAGAATTTCTGATCTGAACTTTTTCCGAACCGAAAAATTGAGAACCTGCTCTCAGACTTTTGCAGGCGGAAATTCGGCCAGCAAAAGTCCGATGGAGCATACACGCGGTCACAATTTACGACGAAAAGCTCTCATCGGTCTTTTGCTAGCCGAAATTCGGATTGTGTGTACGCGGCATAAGTCCTGTACTTACTCCAGTCCACTCCGTCAGTAACCAGGCCTGACTCAGTCTTCTCCTCAACTGAATCTAAAAAGATTCCAGAATGCAGTGTGACTCAGACACAAAAGGGATAAGCTGATTGGCTAAAGATATTGAGTGAGATACATCACTCACTAATACATTGCCCATTTGAAAGAATAATTTGAGAACACGAAATTACGAACATTCATATTAAGATACACTTACACTGTCCATTCAAAAGAACGATTCAAGAACACGAACAAACGAAATTAAGTACAGACGAAGTAACGAAATTACGAACACACGAATGAAAATACGAACGGACATACGAAAATTACGAACAAAGGATTGAAAATACAAAATGTAAATCATTCGTTATAGATGTAATTTTCTTTAAGTCTTTTAGTTTCGTATTTTCGTAAGTTTGTCCGTTCCTAAGTTCGTATTTTCGCTTGTTCGTTATTTTGCTTATTCGTAATTTCGTAGTTTTCGTATTTTGGTTCTTTCAGCTATTCGGATGTTCGAATTGATCCGAATGTACGAATACTAACAAATTCGTACGAAAATCTATTTGTTACGAACCGAATCGCACATGTCTACTGCAAGATTTAATTGCTCATATAGGCCTTGGGGACTTGTTAGAGTAGACTTACTTACCCAATCCTTGGCTCCTCTGCACTGCTAGACCAGTCCCTGAAGCATCTTCTCTCCTATGATCCAGCAGTCTATGGTCAAGTTGTGGGTGGGGCCAGGAGTACGGTACCCAATGTAAGGAAGCAGCACACATACAGAGTCCACAAAGAGTTAACACTTATTGTATTTAGAAGTATTCAGGTTTAAGAGTGACATGGGTGCTTGTAGAACACAGTAGTTAGCACTGGTATAATTACCGATGGCAACAGGTGTACATGAACACTTGCAGTAATAGGTGCAGCGGTGGCTGGTGGTATATTTTTGGGGGGGGCAGCAAACAATGCACCCACAGTCAGCCCCCCCGGTCGGTCGAGTCATGACAGCGACAGGGGGCAGCTTCCCCTGCGTCTTCTCCCCTCGGCAACACGGCAGGTACCGACATGCGTCTTCTTCCTTTTCCTCCTAGGGGCCAATAGGATCACTTCTCCTCTCTGCCAATTTGGTGCCGGGTCTCAGGACCCACTTCCTGATTTGCCAGGAGGAGAATCAGGAAGACAATAGCGAACATTAATTCACCATTGTCTCACAACTGGGTGGGCTCGGGGGACAGTGCTCTGCACCCTGAGCCCACCCTTTTTTGAAGCCTATTAAAGCCTCTGGCTCTAATCACGTGCTTAAAAAAAAAAAAACCCTATTGGAATCCATGCATCCGGCGTCCTGCATGTAGATTAGGGATCAGATGCATGGATGGGGGGGCGTCGCCCCTGTGCCTTGCATTACGGGCCGCCACTGAATAGGTGCAATAACACTTGCAGCAATAGGCTTAGCAACTCTTGCTGTAGCAGATGCAATTACAGCCCTTAACCACTTGACCTCAGGAAGATTTAACCCCCTTCATGACCAGGCCATTATTTGTGATACGGAACTGAGTTACTTTAGCTGACAATTGCGCGGTCATGCGATGCTGTACCCAAAAAAAATGTATGTCCGTTTTTTCCCACAAATGGAGCTTTCCTTTGGTGGTATTTGATCACCTCTGTGGTTTTTTATTTTGTGCTTAATAACCACATACAGACCGGACCAATTTGCAGCCAAAGGACCAGGCCCCTTTTTGCGATTCGGCACTGCGTCGCTTTAACTGACAATTGCGCGGTCGTGCGACGTGGCTCCCAAACAAAATTGACGTGCTTTTTTTCCCCCACAAATAGAGCTTTCTTTTGGTGGTATTTGATCGCCCCTGCGGTTTTTATGTTTTGCGCTATAAACAAAAAAGAGCGACAATTTTGAAAAAAAACGCATTCTTTTTTATTTTTTGCTATAATAAATATCCCCCAAAAATATATAAAAAAAATTTTTTTTCCTCAGTTTAGGCCGATACGTATTCTTCTACATATTTTTGGTAAAAAAAATCGCAATAAGCGATTATTCATTGGTTTGCGCAAAGTTATAGCGTTTACAAGATAGGGGATAGTTTTTTATAGCATTTTTATTAATCATTTTTTTTTTATTAGTAATGGCGGCGATCAGCGATTTTTATTGTGACTGCGACATTATGGTGGACACATCGGACATTTTTGACACATTTTTGGGACCATTGTCATTTATACAGCAATCAATGCTATTTAAATGCATTGATTCCTGAATAAATGACACTGGCAGTGAAGGGGTTAACCAGGGGGTGGCAGTGTAGGAGTTAAGTATGCCTAGGGGTGTGTTTCTTACTGTGGGGGGGCGTGGCTGTCAGCTAGTGAATGTTAATCTCTGCTCCAATCACAGGGAGCAGAGATCGGCGTCACTAGTTGCTAGGCAGAACGGGGAGATGCTGTTTATTTCCGCATCTCCCCGTTAAGCCTTCCCGTGAGACGATCGCGGGTGTCCCCGCGGCGATCGAGTCCGCGGGACCCGCGACCGGCCTCAGGGGGGTCTCGACCGGCGTGCTCCCGATGACACGGACGGCATTAAGAAGGGACTTATATATACGCCCTCCTGCCTGTCCGTGCCATTCTGCCGACGTATATCGACAAAAAAAAAACAAAATATATAAAATATATAAACAAAAAAAGACCGACAATTTTGAAAAAAAAACAAACAATATTTTATACTTTCTGCTATAAAATATATCCAAGAACAAAAATGAAAAAAAATGTAATTTCTTCATAAATTTAGGTCAATATGTATTTTGGTGCATACTTTTGGTAAAAAAAATCCTAATAATCATATATTGATTGGTTTGGGCAAAAGTTATAGCGTCTACAAACTATGGGATATTTTTATTTTTTACTAGTAATGGTGGCAATCAGGAACCTATAGCAGGACTGCAATATTGTGGTGGACATTCTGACACTAATTGACACTTTTTGGAGACCAGTGACACTAATACAGTGATCAGTGCTAAAAAAATATGCACTGTCACTGTACTAATGACACTGGCTGGAAAGGGGTTAACATCAGAGGTGATCAAAGGGTTAACTGCACTTTTACAGTTCAATAGTGTTTTTCTATACTGTGGGAGATGCTTTTACTAGGGGAAGAGATGGAATTTATTCCGTGCTTTGCAGGGACACAAATTCCATCCCTTACCTCCTGTCAGAATGGCTATCTGCCTGGTTTACATAGGTAGACCGCCGTTCTGCATCTCTGCCAAACGACTGGCTGGTACCGGCAAACATTGGGTACCGTGCACCCGCCGATCGGCTTCCACTGTGTGTAATCACAGCGGAAGCACGCCCCCTACCCGTAAGTGTTGGATCACATATATATATGTGTGTGTATATATATATATACTTATATATATATATATATATGTGTGTGTGTGTGTGTGTGTGTGTGTGTGTGTATATATATATATATATATATATATATATATGTGTGTATGTATATGTGTATGTTAACCGGTGCACAGGTGAAACTGTAAAACCCCCTTCCTGATGAGCGCAGGGAGGCGGGACTACGAGCGGAGCTGAACAGTCGGCTCGGTCTTTTTCGGCCGCGCTTCGGCCTTTTTCGGCCGCGGTTCAGTCTTTTTCGGCCGTGGTCGCTATTTTTCGGCGCCGCAACCGATTTTTGTCATTTTTTTTGGGGGTGTCGGCGTATAACACGCACCCACGACATTTCCCCCGATTTTAAGGGGGAAAAAGTGCGTGTTATACACCGATAAATATGAAAAAGTGCTCCAGCTCCTTCAAGTTATGAACAGCAATCTTTAATTTTGACCACAGATTTTCTATTGGATTGAGGTCTGGGCTTTGACTAGGCCATTCCAATACCTTTACATGTTTCCCCTTAAACCACTCAAGTGTTGCTTTAGCAGTGTGTTTGGGGTCATTGTCCTGCTGGAAGGTGAACTTCCGTCCTAGCCTCAAATCACACACAGAGTGGTACAGGTTTTGCTCAAGAATATCCCTGTATTTAGCACCATCCATCTTTCCCTCAACTCTGACCAGTTTCCCAGTCCCCGACTGCTGAAAAACATCCCAACAGCATGATGCTGCCACCCCCATGTTTCACAGTGGGGATGGTGTCCTTTGGGTGATGTGATGTGTTGGGTTTGCACCAGACATAGCGTTTTCTTTGATGGCCAAAAAGTTACATTTTAGTCTCATCAGACCAGAGCACCTTCCTCCATACATTTTGGGAGTCTCCCACATGCCTTTTCACAAACTCAAAACGTGCCATTTAGTTTTTTGCTGAAAGTAATGGCTTTCTTCTGGTAATTTTGCCCTAAAGCCCAACTCTATGAGTGTACGGCTTATTGTCGTCCTATGTACGGTAATATGAGGTAAGATTGCACACAGGTGGACATCATTTCACTAATTATGTGACTTCTGAAGGTAATTAGTTGCACCAGAGCTTTGTATGGGCTTCATAACAAAGGGGGTGAATACATACGCGCTTGCCAATTATCAGTTTTTTATTTCTGAAAAATAGTTTATGTATATATTTTTTTAATTTGACTTCACCAACTTAGACTATTGTGTTCTGATCCATCACATATAATTCAGATTAAAAAAACGTTGAACTAAAGGCTGTAATGTAACAAAATAAGTAAAAAGCCAAGGTGGTGAAATACTTTTTGCAAGGCACTGTATGCTCTATAGGAAGTTTCTGGAGTTTAGGAAGGGAGCTATCAAATGACCTGCCTGTTGCATATTGTTGAATATTGTGCAGGGCCTAGCCAATCCATGGGGAGGTTTGCCCAGATGGTGGGTGGTGAATAGTCTGGAGCCCTGAGAAGATTGTTTTTTTTCCTCCCTGCGGGGGGATTGGAGCTGTGAGTGGAATAGAGATGGGTCTGCTTGATCCTGAAGCCTCTCTTGCTGGATGTTGGACTACTGTACAATCAGCTGTAGAGACTCCTTTACTTGTGCTCAAACCTACTTCATGGTCCCAGCTGTGAACCTATAGACTGTTCCAGTCTGCCTGTTACATGTGCAGCTATCACTGACGATGAAGTGTTTTTCTGCAAAATTGTGCTCAACCTTTTTGGAGTATCCCATTCCCCATTGTCCTCCTCCTGTTATAGGTTTCTTCAGCAATAAATACTAAAAAGACATCCCCTAGACCAGTGATGGCGAACCTTGGCACCCCAGATGTTTGGAACTACATTTCCCATGATGCTCAACTACATTGCAAAGTGCATGAGCATCATGGAAAATGTAGTTCCAAAACATCTGGGGTGCCAAGGTTCGCCATCACTGCCCTAGACTGTTTAGTGATCCGGAATTGGGCTGTTGCGGTGTGCCTGGCTGCCTCTGCACTGTTTGAGAAAGAACCTGTTAGATCTACAGCAGACACTTTTGGGGTAGAGCTACAGAAATGAAAGTGGGGGTAGGTGGGATGTTTGAGCGCTCCTGGTGAACATTACAAGGAGGAAGAAAACACATTAAGAAACAAATTTGTGAAAAATAGCTTAACGGGTCATTAAATAGTGGATGTGTATAGATTATTTTTGGAGAACAAGGATATTTATTGTTTAGTGTCACTTTAAGTCACCAGCCTCCATCTCCCCTGATATACACTATTGTTAAAAGTATTGGGACACCTGCCTTTACACACACATAAACTTTAATAGTAACCCAGTCTTAGTCCGTAGGGTTCATTATTGAGTTGGCCCACCCTATGCAGCTATAAACAGCTTCAACTCTTCTGGAAGGCCGTCCACAAGGGTTAGGAGTGTGTCTATGGTAATGTTTGACCATTCTTTCTTCCCGAAGTGCATTTGTGAGGTCAGGCAGTCATGTTGGATGCCCCTTCCTGTTTCAACATGACTGCACCAGTGCACAAAGCAAGGTAAAACCTAAACACTTTCAATTTGTATGCAGTCAGGCAGGCCCTTGCAATATATAGTTGAAGGTAAATCTAAAGGAAATCTAACAACAAAAGTTGTATAGTGTGTATCCAGCTCTATTTTAAGCATTTTTTATGTATATGGGGGCAGTATGGAGATTGTGGGGGATGTTTTTACGACTTTATGGTTTGGGTTTTCTATATTGTGCTTTGTCCTCAAATTGGTTTCAGACCATAATAAAGTAATTATATTTTAGACAATTGTGGTGCGGCATTTTGCCTTTAGGACCTCTTTGTGTTTTTTTTTTTTCCTTTTCAGCAATAAAAATCTGACAGAGGTTTTAAGCCTTTCCAAGTCTGAATACGAGGGGAAAAAAAGTTTTGGCTGGAGTTCTCAGACAGATAACAATAACTCCAGATTAGGTAGTAAGGGCTACAGCTGTTCTAGAGGCCCATAGCACAGGAGTCCACAACACAGAGCAAAATATGTCAGAAATATCGTTTTGTTAGAGCAGAACATATACAACCAACGTACTTTATGCTGAATTTAGCACCAACTACAGAGGATACAATTACCAAAGACATCGCTTACTTTGAAAGCAGCTGCATTTGGCGTTAATTGGTGTTTTAACATAAGGATATCTTTAGCGATGGTTGGTAATAGTGGGATTACCTTAACCACTTGCCTATGGGGCACTTGCACCCCCTTCCTGCCCAGGCCATTTTTCATCTTTCATCGCTGTTGCACTTTGAATGACAATTGCGCAGTCATGCAACACTGTACCCAAACAAACGTTTTATCATTTTCTTCACACATATAGAGCTTTCTTTTGGTGGTATTTAATCACTGCTGTTTTTTTTTTTTTTTTTTGACAAAAAAAATACCAAAAATGTTGAAAAAGAAATGTTTTTTACTTTTTTTCTGTCAGTAAATTTTGTAACTAAGTAATTTATCTCCTTCACTGATGTGCGCTGATGAGGCAGCACTCATGGGCACTGATAGGCTGAACTGGTGGGCATTGATGAGGTGGCACTTATGGGCACTGATTAGATGGCACTGATGAGGAGACACTAATATGCCACACTTATGGGCACTGATAGGCGGCACTGATGGCACTGTTAGGTGGCACTGATGGGCACTAATAGGCGGCACTGGTGGGCACTGATAGGCGGCACTGGTGTGCACTGATAGGCGGCATGGATAGGTTGTACTGATGGGCATTGATGGGTGGCACCGATGGGCATTGATGGGCAGCACTGATAGATGGCACTGATTGCCAGCAGTGACTGGCATCGCTAATGTGCACTGATTGGTGGCATTTGTGGGCACTGATTGCTGCCACTGGTGGGCACTGATTGCTGGCATTGGTGGGCAATAGTGGGCACTGTTTGGTGACACTGTATTTCTATGTTGTAATCAGGGCACTGATGATCAGTGCCCTGATTACATTCCTAGATGTTCCCCTGTGTGGAGATGCTGCTGATCGGCTCTCCTCGCCACACACTCTGTCAGTGTGGAGCGCCGATTACCAGCACTTCCTTGTTTAACCATGTGATTGGCTGTGTCCAATCACAGCCGGCCACATGTAAAGAGCCACGGACACGGCTCTTTACAGAGATCGAGTCGCGCCGTGTCCTAGCAACGCGGGCGCGATCGCCGCACTGCAGGCCCCCGCGGGCGCGCGAGAGCAAACATTCTGGGACGCCGTCATATGATGTTGTCCCAGAAGGAGAACCGCCATCATTTGACGGTGGGCGGGCGCCAAGCAGTTCAAGGGAATCCTGTAACTAAAGAAATAGCCTACTATTGCTGACTTCTTGAAAATGCTAGTTGTCTGGTTATCATGCTGATCCAAGTTCAAGTGTGAAGCCAAAACACCTGATCTGTAGACTTGTTCCAGGTCTGTGTTTGAAAGTGTTACAGCCAGATGGTGGTCAGCAATGGCAGCCCACGCTTTTTTACCACGATAGGTCTCCCCAAGGAAGGAATCTTATTTTTTTTTTCTACGGTCTGCCAGCTATTTATAGCTATGCTTCTGTTTGTGTTGCCACCCACACTTCAGTCCTTTAGCCCTTAAAAGATTTGTCCTAAATTAAGGATGGCTGAATCTAGCAGCCTTACATGTTTGGTTCTTGTAGCATCAACAGAAACAGTTGTATAATGACCACATCCATATGCCGATGCAGCAGGCATGTATTTATGTCTCCAATTCCATCTGTCCAATATGTGACCTGTCATCCTCACAGTATACTGGAGTTCAGAGCCAAGAGCCTGATGCAGTTGATCCTGGCCAATCAGGAGTTAGGACTCGCGGCCTATCGGCTCTTAGGACTCCTGGCTAATCGGGACTCAGTCCCACTTCCTGATTGGCCCGGGAGGAGAAACAGGAAGACATTAGCCTCCGGCTCTAATCGTGTGCTTCTAAAAAATAAACCCATTGGAATCCATGCATCCAGCACCCTGCATGTAGATTAGGGGCCGGGCGCATGGAGCAGGGGGGAGGCACCACTGCACCCTGTATGGACGGGCCAGCAATATCTCAGTACTATTACAAAATGACTCACAACCTCAGAATTCACCTACCTGCACATTATATGTAGTCCAACTTCATGTAACTAGGTCAATAACCGTTAACACTTAACCTACCTCTCATTTCAACTGCTGCAGCAGTTATTGATAATGGTTTAAGTGTTCACTTACATGACTATAGGATTCCTCAACTTACGGTCCTTGAACTTATAATAAAAGACACAACACTGCGTGACGTGGGTTTAAACTGCCACAGCAGCCCTTTTATTAATAAATAACAGAAACAAAAAATTTTAACAATACCAATGAACCCCTTGCCGACCGGCTCAGAAGGGCACGTACAGGCATATTAACGTACCTGTACGTTGCCCTTTAAGAAGCGGTTTGCGGGCGCGCGCCCGACACGACCTCCATGAGTGTGATCGCAGGTTCCGCAGACTCGATGTCCGCCGGGATACCCGCGATCATTCCAATAAATCACAAAAGTGATTATTTTTTTATTAACATTGTAAAAATAAAAAATAAAAGGTAAAATACATTTTTTAACGTGCCCCGTCCTGACGAGCTTGCATGCAGAAGCGAACGCATACTTGAGCAGCACCCGCGTATGAAAACGGTGTTCAAACCACACATGTGAGCTATTGCCACGATCGGTAGAGCGAGAGCAATAATTCTAGCCCTAGACCTCCTCTGTAACATTATATTTCACAATATTAAAAAAAAGGGTGTTATAAAAATTTTTTATAATGTTTGGGGGTTCCAAATAATTTTCTAGCAAAAAAAAACCCCATTTTTTTGTTTTATGTCTTAATGTAGAGAATAAGATTTCCTTTCATTTGAGCCCATTCTTGCCACACAGATTTACTCGAGGCCTGAGCAATCCTCTTTTATTGTTCAGTTAGAGAAATCTTGACAAAGTCTTGAAAACTTTGTCAAAATTGCCCCATTGCTGTGAGTGACAGGTGATTTACATATCTCATGCACTAGCCTGAGACAGGTTATCATCAGATCACTGGATGTTCTACTCTGCCCAGCTCTGACTACATACATGTCCCCTAAATCACTTGTCTGTCTATAGTCTGCTGACTGTTCACTGCATCCCATGATGAGAAACATCCAGTCAAAACACAGTAAAGCTGGGAGAGCTGGAGGGGAGGGGGATGTGAATTGTGAACTTTTTACACAGGATGTGCCTGTCTCAGGCTAGTGCATGAGATATGTAAATCACCTGTCACTCACAGCAAGGGGGCGTTTTTGACAAAGTTTTCAAGACTTTCAAGAGATTTCTCTAACTGAACAATAAAAGAGGATTGCTCAGAGCTGGATTAACTCTTTGTGGCAAGACTGGGCTCAAATGAAAGAAAATCGTATTCTCTACATTGACATAAAAAAAAAATCCACTTTAACCCTTCTCAGACCTGTTCCTACCTTAGTCATGCCGGCCCTTCGTCTATTTTCTCTTCTCCGGGTCGCACTATAATGTTGCAGCTCTCGACAGAAAGAAAAAAGGAATTTATTTAAGAAATCCAGCTAAATGATTTTGATCTTTATAAGCAGCTTGTCAACTATGTGCAGTATGTAACTCCTCACTGATATTTACACAGTATGTGCATCTATGCCAAGATAATAGTACCACATGTTTTAGTGGAATTTACAAATCATTTTATGTAGATAATAAAGCTGTAAAGAAAGTTTTAAGAGGCAGGAAAGTAAAATGTATTGTAGGAAGAAAATACTGAAACTGGCATTAGCCATTTCTGAGGATGAAAGATATGTAACTATACCATTCTGACTGCACTACGCAGTTTATATGAGCCTTGCCTTGCCTGCTGATATTCCCATGCACATTTGTTTATCCTGTAGATACTGCTGATGATGCTCTGAAAAATAACAATTGTCTGAGGTCAAGAATATTTGAGTTGATGTAAAGTGGCCCAATTATGGAACCAACCTTGGTTCCATAATCATCGGTCATCTGATGTTGACCGATATGTTTCTTCAACTGGCAATTTCAAAAGCTCCTATTAAGTCCAAAATATTTTCTCTGTGGCGTAATGATTATGTCCAGCTAATTTTTGATCATGTCCAGCTCATTTTGAATTAAGTGAACAAAGATAAATCACAAAGACATCACTGAGCTATGTCTGCATTGATTACAGAACTGCAACTTCTTATCTAATGCACGTACAGTAAAATAGTTCTGTTCCTTCCCTTTTCTTACAGAAAATTAATAGGATAACTGTACTTTTGTACAGTTATTTTTTTATGTAAAACTTTCCCCAGCAACCCCTCCCTCCGCAAATCCCCCCAAAAAAAACCAAATGATAAAAACAGAGTTGGAAATTGATTGCAGATGTTTTTTCGAGTTGCATTGTTAACCGCTTCCCGACCGCCGCCTGTAGATATACGTCGGCAGAATGGCACGGCTAGGCAAAAGCACATATATATATACGTGCCCTTTAATTGCCTAGCCGTGGGGTCGCGCGCACGCCGCCGGCAGCACGCGCGCGACCCGGTCGGGAGCTCCGTGACCACGGCCGCGGGACCAGCGGACCCAATCGCCGCTGGTGTCCCGCGATCGGGTCACAGAGCTGAAGAACGGGGAGAGGTCTGTGTAAACAAACCTCTCCCCGCGCTTCCTACACTGCCTGTCACTGATCGGCTGTTCCCTGTCATCAGGAAAGCCGATCAATGACGTCAGACGTACAGCCACGCCCCCCTACTGTAAAAAAAAACACAACACGTCACACTTAGCCCCTCCCCGCCCCCTAGTGGTTAACTCCTTCACTGCCAGTGTCATTTACATAGGAATCAGTGCATTTAAATAGCACTGATTTCTATATAAATGACAATGGTCCCAAAAATGTGTCAAAAATGTCCGATGTGTCCGCCATAATGTCGCAGTCACAATAAAAATCGCTGATCGCCGCCATTACTAGTAAAAAAAAATATTAATAAAAATTCTATAAAACTATCCCCCAATTTTGTAAACGCTATAACTTTTGCGCAAACAAATCAATAATCGCTAATTGCGATTTTTTTTTTTTACCAAAAATATGTAGAAGAATACGTATCGGCCTAAACTGAGGAAAAAAAAATTTTTTTTTTTATATATTTTTTGGGGATATTTATTATAGCAAAAAGTAAAAAATATTGAATTTTTTTCAAAATTGTCGCTCTATTTTTTTGTTTATAGCGCAAAAAAAAAAAAAGCGCAGGGGCGATAAAATACCACCAAAAGAAAGCTCTATTTGTGGGAAAAAAAGGACGCCAATTTTGTTGGGAGCCACGCCGCACGACCACGCAATTGTCAGTTAAAGTGACGCAGTGCCGAATCGCAAAAAGGGGCCTGGTCCTTTGGCTGCAAATTGGTCCGGGGCTGAAGTGGTTAAAGTGGTTGTTAAACCCTTACGTACACCCGATGAAGTGACTGACCTCAGGTGATACACAGAGATGAAAGAAATCCTCCTACATAAGTTGTACCTGTCTATCTACAGCCGTCTTTCCCCTACAGCCATTAAAATTGCAGAATAGGAGAGCTGAAGTTACATACGTTAGGGGAGGGCTCTGAAAGCTGATTGGAGGGAAGAGACACACCCCCTTCACACCGCACCCAGGAACATAGCTGAGCCTGTCAATCAGCTGGAGCTCCCTCCCTGTTACCTTTTTTCTCTTGATATCAGGAAAACTTGTCCGAAGTGACTCATGCTTATAGCAGAGGAACGAGGCAGTGGACATAAGTTACACTTAGTGTTCTGGATTGAAACAAGCGTGTACTATAGAGGGATAAGCTTTGTTCATATTTCATGTCTGAGGTTTACAACCACTTTAAAGCTGATTGAAAGCCACCAATTCCAAGAAAACTGCAAACTGTATGACTAGCATCAGGATAGTAATAGATGGACTGATATCTCCATGAAACAGGCATGTGCCATTTCCTAGAGTGTGAGTGAGGGGTCACTACACTTTTCACTGCCTATGTTTTTTTCTGGTAATTTTTATTATTCATTTAATTTATCTTTTATTTAAAACTCTAGACAGCCTACTGATCACTCCAGTGTACCATGAGCTGTAGGTCTAAAAATTGTAAACCTAACTTAAGGGATCTGTCATTGTAAAAAGGTGTAGAAAGACTAGTAGGGTAATAATTTGATTTAGTCTTCTACATAGGTCAGTAGATTCTAACACAGGGTTTCTCAACCTTTTCAACACAGAGGAACCCTTGAAATAACTTTTCAATCTCAGGGAACAACTACTAAAAATGACTATATCTACAACTCATGATACATTAGTGTGATGATCAGTGGGAAGAATGCTCCTTACACTTGTGGTCATTGGGAAGAATTATCCCCTTATAGATAGCTAAAAATATCAATGGTGTCAGGGAGAACTTGTGGTCATTGGGAAGAATTATCCCCTTATAGATAGCTAAAAATATCAATGGTGTCAGGGAGAACTTACCGTATATACTTGAGTATAAGCCGAGTTTTTCAGCAAATTTCTTTGTGCTGAAAATGCCCCCCCCCCCCCGGCTTATACTCGAGTCAAGCACAGAGAATGACATTTTCCGACCCGACTTTGGGGCCCCATATCTCGGGGGCACTTGGTGATAGGAACACCAAATTTGTATATGTTGTATGTTGTTTGCATACCAAATTTTGGGTTGTTAGCACCAAGTGACCCCGAGATATGGGACACCAAAGTCGGTCAACTGTGTCTATCTGCAGCAATGTCATTTCGGGACCCTGCCGATAGGGGGCGTTTAGGAACCCTTAACTACCAAGTTTGAAGTTTGGGGGAGCTATGGCTGCAAATGGGCACAGTGAGGCATGCAAATGGGCACAGTGAGGCTGCAAATGGGCATTGTTGACCCTCTTTTCCACTTACAGTAGCTGCGCATTGTCTCACCCTAGGCTTATACTCGAGTCAATATTTTTTTTTTTTGTGTGGTAAAATTAGGTGCCTCGGCTTATATTCGGGTCGGCTTATACTCGAGTATATACGGTAACTGAGAGGCAGAAATTGCTCATTGCTCAAGCAACCCCTAGCAACCTCTGGAGGAACCCAAGGGTTCCATGGACAAGTTTTCGGGGGTCCACTCTTCTATGTTCAAGCTAAACATCTTACAATTTGTCTAGGCATTTTGCTAAACCTTTGTGTATCAGTACTGATTGGACCTAGAAGGAGAAGGTAGAACTCGAAAGCTTGACCTGAAATATTTACTGTTAGTTAAAAGGAGAGTAAAGGATATTCCCAACTCTCATTTAAATTATTTAACAAATTGGAAACTTTCCTCATGCCATGATGATCACCTTTGACTGTTGGAAGTGCCTGTTGAACCTCCCTAGGAGAGCAGAAATGGCCTACTTATGACGAGTAGTGTTTAAAATCCGGAACAGTAATTGAAATAAATTTTTTCGGTTTATGGCCAGATTTGCTGGGTCTATGCAGACCTACTAATGACCTAGTAATTTGGTAGTTGAATTTTTTACAGCATGCAGCTTGTGAGTGTGGTAACATTGACAGAATTCCTTCTCTCTATACTTGTTCTGGGTCAGTGACTCAGAAATCATTAAAGCCAACGCGTCAGTACAGTATGCAGGCAATTAGCACTTTTCAGAAGCACAGGTCAGAAATAGAAGTCTACATATTTCTGTAATGACAGGTGTACTTTATGAAAACATAGTTAATATGTTAATAACTGGCCTCACTACACTGTGGCCAATTAAGCTGCCTTACTGCTCTTACTATGGACAGACTAGTAAAATCCCAGAATTTCCAGCTCTTGGAGAACAGAGTGCTAGTAGTTTTACTGTGATTACATCTTCCTTTAGGATAACACCTATAGATTTTATATATACGGTTGTACAGCTTGGGGAACCTCTGGATTTTAGTAGTTGCCTATTGACAATGATTCTTTAGTGAAACGCTGCCTGCACGCTTCTCAATCTGGAATACAACATCTGTCGGAATAGAAAGAAGATAAAAGCTTTGAGCTGATCAAAAAGCTAGAAAATGGCTGCGTAAGAAATGCAAGATATTTCCATCATAATTTTTCTTTTGTAGTTTCTCCATTAACTTTCCCATTTTGGAAGCGTTTCAAGGCTTAGTCTGGAGATCCCAGTGGTAAATCTTGAGCTGAAATGTTAATGAGATCTTGACGTGCTTATAACTGATTCACAGCCACAAGACGTACCAGAAAACAAAATTACTTTTTAAATATGCTTATGAACAGAGATAATGATTTATTTCTTACTTTTATCCAGTCCTTAATTTTCTTATAATAGGGCTTCTCTTTGAGAAACAGATGTCTCCCACGGATATTTAGTATGTTGGTTCCCTGGCGGACAAGGCAATAAACGGACAGACATCAGATGACTCTGCTAGTATATCCATGTATTGTATGACTAAACTTTGCCAAGGTAGCCTGTTGGGAGGTGCCCCCCGTGTCTAGGTTAAGCCAGCTCCTCTCTTCAGAATCCTTGCCGGGCCAATCAGCTGAAACTCTGACTTTACTCTTCCAGTTCCACACACTTTGTAAAACTTCTGTTTGCAGGCCCTAGTCCTAAATAGAAGTACTACTTACACCATACTTCATAGGTCTCTGCTATCCCCTTGGTTCCAGGTACTGTGCAGCTAAGTGGTCATATCCCACACGGCCCCCGTATTACAGAGGTTCCCAGGCAATGTGTTGTAGAGCGCTGTGCAAACTCTTGGCGCTATATAAATCCTGTATAATAATAATAATATTGATAACATGGCTGGTACACCGGAGGAGCTTAACCAGTCACTGTTGACTATTGACTCATCATCACTGAACCACCACCCATCATACCCCTAAAATTACTGCTATCAGTGGATTCCCCAGATATTGTCAGTGCACTACATCTTCATTAGGCCAGGTCAGTCCAGCATTTTGTAAAGCAGCCGTGCTGTTATTTGACCACTAGCAGCCATACAGCATCTATGCCCACATTACATGCTGCTGTCTTCATCACGCAAAAAACGAAGGGCATATATCATTCTCCTTTTCTTTACTGAAAAAAAAAAAAAAAACGTTGGTTACAAATGCCCAGTGCATAACTTGACTAAGGAATTAAAGAAGTGCAGCCTCAAAAAACATGGTAAAGATAAATATGGCAATAGCAACCCCAAAAATATGGTAAATCTATTAGGTTAAAAACAGCTTTTATACTCCCTTTTTAAAAACAATGATTGTACATGTAATCTACGAGTGCCAAACTCCTAATACCGCCGGTGGCACTTCTAGTATGCCTCTACTCATGCCCTACGCGTTACGTCGTGCCCACGTGACTTCATCCCGACCCCCATCCAGCACTGTTTTGCCTCTCACTCTGCTCTACTATTAAAAGGAGAGTGGCAGAGGCTTGGAGAAGCATCAGCACAGCCCTGAATGGGATCTACCTGTCGGCTTCCCACGATCGGCAGGTTGTTTACCCCAGCTATAGAGAATGTGGTTTGCTGGCAACTCTCTCACTGGTGAGTTGTCTCTAATAATAGGATCACTTATATGACATGGCCCTTACTCTCACTGATGGGTCCTTCCTACACTTTACATTATGTAAAATTCATAGCCTCCCTTGGCTGGGTCCAAAGTATCCTTAGTGAGAGATTTTTTAAGCGAATGGTGATTCAAGCTACTGGCATCCATTCAGTACCAGCCTGGGGTAGAGTTAGTTATTAATGATATGGAATAGGATATATGATTAGTTTATTTTTTGTTCATCCATTTTTATAGCTGAAGATTCAATTAAAATCTAGCAGAGGTGTATAAGGTCGGCGAGGTCGCTGAGTATTTTAATAAAGCTCTGCCACCTTCCTTGTGATTAACACATCTGGGTAGGATGTTTTGCCAAGTAATTTCCACAGGACACGTACAGAGTAACTCATTACCAGACCTGTTTTCTTTAGCAGAGGAGCTGTTTCATTAGCAGCTTGCATCACATTGCTGAGTTCTGTGTTGGAGGAGTGGGCAGCTTTGGGATGATTACCTACTGAAGCAGAAAATTAGTCTGTTTGTCCTGTAATCCCAAATTCGGCTGGATTTGGAGGATGTTTTCTCCTTTTAAACTATATGCTTGAGGTGCATTTATATGTGTATTTGAGCAGTTTTAAGGCAAAAGTAAACATGTTCAAAACATTATTACTTAAAGCTGAACTCCAGGCAGAGTTATTATATTATAAAGTATAATATATAGAGTATATTAAAAAAATGTATTGTTTACATGCAAGTAGCGTAAGTACTTCAATGTGACCAGGTATCAGCCTCTTGCAGTGCCTGTATAGCAGAACTCAGACTAGAAGAGAGTCATGCAGGCCCCTGGTGCCTAAGCTGCTCCTTTTTCACACCTCCCAACTTTTTGAGATGGGAAAGAGCTTTCAGCACCATCAAAGCTGCCACTGTGCCCATCAAAAGCTGCCACTGTGCCTATTAAACGCAGCCACTATGCCCATAAAACACTGCCACTGTGCCCAAACGCTGCCGCTGTGCCCATCAAATGCTGCCACTGTGCCCATCAAACTTGTGTTAGATTGTCCAAACGTGTTAATGTTTAAACACTGATTTTGTTGGAAGTACCAATAAATATAGCATTATTGATAGTTTGCATTTTTATTCTCATGCGTGATCCTGTAGACAGGGCCCCAGTGCACTTTATTGCCCGGGGGCCTGTAATGCTCTTAAGATGGCCCTGGCTCTGGCACTTCCATCTTCTCTTGGTCCTCCTTCCAGCTTTAGACAGCTGGGTACACAAAAGCACTGTACCCAGCTGATCCCAGAGACTAACTTCCATGTGGCTGCAGCAATCACATGGTGCCTTTTTACTGCATACCTCCCAACCATCCATGATTCGCCTGGACTGTCCTGGAATTTGATAAGTCCCGGCGAATCGAGGCTTTGTCCTGAAGTGGAGCCCAGTGCAGGAACAAGTTTAGGCACTTGGCTCCAGTGACTTGCCTGGCAGCACACACTAGCGTGGGCTCCAGTGACAGTTGCCCCACTGTTTATGCGGGGTGTCTGGGGTTCCACACACTGCAAGCATATGTTTGTATGTGTGAGATGCAGCCGGCAGTGAGAGATGATGGCTGCCTCTGAATGGCTAAACTGCACCCTCCTCCTCCTTGGCTGTGATGTTTTCTGGTACACAGACAGGAGGAGGAGGCACACTGCTCTGCTTGAGCTGTGCTGATCTGAGGTCTGTAGTTGTTAGATCACTTTGGGGTGTCCGCTTTCCAAATTTTTTTTATTTCGGGGGGTTTTTGTACTAGTCTGGCATTTTAATTTTAAAGCGGAAATAAACTTCCCTTGATGGTATGTACCTATAGGTAAGCCTATAATAAGGCTTACCTATAGGTACTGTAAATATCTCCTAAACTTGCACTGTTTAGGAGATATTTACTATATACGCTGCCAAAGACCTCACCGGTGCATGCACTCTGAAGGAACAGCCGCCCGGGCCATTTCTTCAGAGCCCTGTGCCGTAACTGGTGGCTTCCGCGTGCATGCGTGGGAGTGACGTCACGCTGCTCCAACCAGTCACACAGCCGGAGTCCACGGACCCAGAAGGAAGACAGACGAAGATGGATGCGGCCTCCAGCGGGCTTCGTTTGCAGGTAAGTTTCACATAATTCATCATGTGAAACTTCATTTCATTATGCCTTTTCTTTTTGTAGGTCACCAAAAAAAAAAAAGAGGCAGTGTTTACTTCCTCTTTAACCGCTTGCCAACCAGCCACTGTCATTTAACTGTGACAGGTCGGCACGATCCCGCGAGCCATCATAGCTATACGTCGGCTTGCGGGATCGGGATAGCAGGCGCACGTGCCGCTGCACAGCGGGGGTGCCGATGCTCGTGGCCAATGGTCGCGATGACCGCCGGCCACGAGCGATCGGGGGCACAAGAGGCAGAACAGGGACGTGTGTGTGTAAACACACAAATCCCTGTTCTGTTCTTTGAGGCGCGACAGATCGTGAATTCCTATTAGCTAGGAACCACAATCTGTCACTTCCTCTAGGTCAGTCCCCTCCCCCTACAGTTATAAACACACATAGGGAACGCAGTTAACCCCTTGATCGCCCCCTAGTGTTAACCCCTTCCCTGCCAGTGAATTTTTTACAGTAATTAGTGCATTTTTATAGCACTGATCACTGTATAAATGCCAATGGTCCCAAAAATGTGTCAAAGTGTCCGATGTGTCCGCCATAATATCGCAGTCCTGGTAAAAATCGCAGATCGCCGCCATTACAATTACAAAAAAAAAAAAAAGTAAAAAAATAAAAATGCTATAAAGCTATCCCCTATTTTGTAGACGCTATAACTTTTGCACAAACCAATCAATATACGCTTATTTTTTTTTTTTTTTTTTTTTTTTTTTAACAAAAATATGTAGAAGAATACATATCGGCCTGAACTGAGAAAAAAATAGCTTTTTTAAAAAGAAAATTGGGATAATTATTATAGCAAAAAGTACAAAGTATTGTGTTTTTTTCAAAATTGTCGCTCTTTTTCTGTTTATATCGCCAAAAATAAAAAACCGCAGAGGCGCTCAATTACCACCAAAAGAAAGCTCTATTTGTGGGAAAAAAAGGACATTGGTTTTGTTTGGGTGCACTGTGGCACAACCGTGTTTTAATCAGTTAAAATGAATCGCAAAAAAATGGCCCGGTCATTCAGCAGCCCAATCTTCCGGGGCTGAAGGGGTTAACAGGAATAAGGGAAACTTATTTTTCAAAATATTTGGTGTTTTTTCCTTTTTATAGTAAAAAATAAAAAACCCGGTGGTTATTAAACACCTACGAAAAAAAGCTATATCTGTCTTAACACAGTAATATAAAACTTATTTGGGTACAGGGTTGCACAACAAGTAATTGTCAGCCAAACTATCACAGGGATAAAAGCTAAAAAATGGCCTGGCAATGATGGGGCACTGGAGGCCAGTACTCCTGAATGTCATCCTGAAATATTATCAGTAACCCCCTGTTGGCTTTTATAACCCTGGTCAGCACTCCAGAGAACAAAAGAGAAACTGCAGCATGGAAAATTGAGGGACAAATATTTCCATCACCACCCGAGCATCAAATGCTGAGAAGGGAACTACGACTGGAAGAATTCGGCTTTGCCCTCGGCCCTTCATATATAATCTGTCTACAACCTAGTATCCAAGGAAACAGGAGCCATTAGTACTTTGTGAGTGAAATCCAGATTCATGGCATTCTTATTTCCATCCATTTGTAAGAGCGTGGAAATCATGGGGGAAGGAGGGCACTGTGTTCTTCTCTTCGGAAGTCCCTGTCCTCTAAATATTCTGCATTACACCTCATTGCACTCTGCTCATTCACACAAGTTTCCAGGGAGATCGTTTGTGTTCGGTGGTGGCTGGAAAATTCAGAAACAAAATGACTAATATTTTTCTGATTCTGGGATTTTTAGTGTCAATTTATTGTGGATCTTCCTCATTTATATATTGTATATATAATATATATACATTATATATATATATATATATATATATATATATATATTTGTGGATCTTCCTCATTTATAAATTGTGTGTGTGTGTGTGTGTATATAATCAGTTATTTAAAAAAAAAATTGTGATAATTTTTATGTAACAAAGGTTTACAGGTTATTGTATATATATATGCTTGTGGCGTAAAATCCTACAAAAGTTGGAATTATGTTCTGCAGTATATATATATATATATATATATATATATATATATATATATATATATGTATGTATGTATGTATGTATGTATGTGTGTGTGTGTCTGTGTGTGTCTGTGTATATATATATATACACACATATATACACACACACACACACATATTCATATATATATATATACAGTGGTGTGAAAAAGTGTTTGCCCCCTTCCTCATTTCCTGTTCCTTTGCATGTTTGTCACACTTAAGTGTTTCGGAACATCAAACCAATTTAAACAATAGTCAAGGACAACACAAGTAAACACAAAATGCAATTTGTAAATGAAGGTGTTTATTATTAAAGGTGAAAAAAAATCCAAACCATCATGGCCCTGTGTGAAAAAGTGATTGCCCCCCTTGTTAAAACATACTATAACTGTGGTTGTCCACACCTGAGTTCAATTTCTCTAGCCACACCCAGGCCTGATTATTGCCACACCTGTTCACAATCAAGGCATCACTTAAATAGGAGCTGCTTGACACAGTAAGGTCCACCAGAAGATCCTTAAAAGCTACACATCATGCCGAGACCCAAAGAAATTCAGGAACAATTGAGAAAGAAAGTAATTGAGATCTATCAGTCTGGAAAGGGTTATAAAGCCATTTCCAAAGCTTTGGGAATCCAGCGAACCACAGTGAGAGCCATTATCCACAAATGGCGAAGACATGGAACAGTGGTGAACCTTCCCAGGAGTGGCCGGCCGCCCAAAATTACCCCAAGAGCGCAGCGACGACTCATCCAAGAGGTCACAAAAGACCCCACAACAACGTCCAAGGAACTGCAGGCCTCACTTGCCTCAGTTAAGGTCAGCGTTCATGCCTCCACCATCAGGAAAAGACTGGGCAAAAATGGCCTGCATGGCAGATTTCCAAGGAGAAAACCACTGCTGAGCAAAAAGAACATCAAAGCTCGTCTCAATTTCTCCACAACACATCTTGATGATCCCCAAGACTTTTGGGACAACATTCTGTGGACCGATGAGACAAAAGTGGAACTCTTTGGAAGGTGTGTGTCCAAGTATATCTGGCGTAGAAGGAACACTGCATTTCAGAAAAAGAACATTATACCAACAGTAAAATATGGTGGTGGTAGTGTGATGGTCTGGGGCTGTTTTGCTGCTTCAGGACCTGGAAGACTTGCCGTGATAAAAGGAACTATGAATTCTGCTGTCTACCAAGAGATCCTGAAGGAGAATGTCTGACCATCTGTTCGTGTACTCAAGCTGAAACGAACTTGGGTTCTGCAGCAGGACAATGATCCTAAACACACCAGCAAGTCCACCACCGAATGGCTGAAAAAAACAAAATGAAGACTTTGGAGTGGCCTAGCCAAAGTCCAGACCTGAATCCTATTGAGATGTTGTGGTATGACCTGCAGAACATAATTCCAACTTTTGTAGGATTTTACGCCACAAGCATATATATACAATAACCTGTAAACCTTTGTTACATAAAAATTATCACATTTTTTTTTTTAAATAACTGAGGTTCTTGCAGAATCCCGAGGCTCACAATATCTCTGATCTTCCAAAACTAACTAGACCCCCCCCCTTCCCAAACTTTATTTGCTGTCAAATGGCCATAGCAGTCCATTTATTTTACAAAAACAAATTAACTACATTAATCACTTGACCTCCGGAACATTTACCCCCCCCCCCCCTTCATGAGGCCATTTTTTTTCTGTGAAAATACTGCGTTAATTTTATCTGACAATTGCGTGGTGATGCAATACCGTACCCAAATAACATTATGTAATTTTTTTTCCCACAAATAGAGCTTTCCTTTAAAAAAAAAAATCCCAATAAGCGTATATTGATTGGTTTGCACCAAAGTTATAGTGTCTACAAACTATGGAATATATACTGGAATTTTTATTTCCTTTTTTTTATAATAGTAATGGTATCGATCAGCAACTTATAGCGGGACTTTATTTGCGATATTGTGGCGGACAAACGGACACTGTGGGGTTTATTTGCTAGAGCTAGCGAGTGCAAAATTTGTCACAATTCTTCAGAGAAACCAATCAGCTTCCAGGTTTTATTGCTAAAGCTTAATTAAACAAGCTAAGGTTACAAGCTGATTGGTTTCTCTGCAGAATTGTGACTCATTTTACCCTCTCTAGCTTTAGTAAATAAACTCCTAACTGACACTTTGTGGGAACCAGTGACACTAATACAGTGATCGGTGCTAAAAATGTGCACAGTCACTGTACTAATGACACTGGCTGGGAAGGGGCTAAACATCTATGGCGATAAAAGGGTTAAATGTGTGCCTAGCCAGTGTTTTTGTGTACTGTGTGAGGTGCTTTTACTAAGAGAAGTGATGTTTTTTTTTGTCCCTGCTTTGCAGGGAAAGAAAACCCATCACTTCCCCATGTCAGAACAGAGCTCTGCCTTGTTTACATAGGCAGAGCTCCATCCTGGTGCCCGTGGACATCCATTAGTCGGCACCCGCTGATCGGCTTCTGCTGTGACAAATCACAGCAGAAGCGGCGTATATAATTATGTATATATACTTCTAGGTAGGCGGTGCGCGCGCACCGCCTATCTGGAAGTATATATACGTGATTATTCACAGCGCGTTCGCCCTGTAGCAGTAAATCTGCTATGGGGCAGTCGGCAAGTGGATAAAAGAGAACACAATCAATGCATAGAATACAGTCAGTGCTTAACAAATAAACATCACATTGACGCTGCCAGGTCTAAGGTCTTTGAAAGTCGATATAAACATGACAATACCAGCTGTATCTGCCACCCAATAAAAAAGTCCTCCAGCCGCTACTACACGGCCTTGGGGAGAGAGAACCACTTACATCCCCCCAGATATTAACCTACAGTAAATAACCCCCCATTGTTACCAGCATATTGTTAGAAAGGGACATCCATATCAAGGTGGGCCCAACCCATGATTCTCCAAAATTTTTAATCAACACCGACAAGATAAAATAAAATACCAGAACACTGAATAGGGAGCCAGAACTTAAGCACTGAAGATATCCACCAAATAAAAAATCGCCCAACCCCAGAAGGCATTAGGCACCAACAGACAGAAATATCCAAGGAAGGGAGGGTGAGAAAAGCTGTCCAATATTGTCAAAATCTCCTATTGAGCTCCGACAAGATTCCCCTCCTCTTCACACACTACAAGGCACACCCTAAGCCCCCAACCCTCCAATCCAGTAAGAGATATTTCTTATTAAAAAAATCACCCCACTAAAAACCCCGATACGACTCTGACTCTTCTGCACGACCCAGTTATGCTGGCCCTTCTGTTTCACTCAGATCCAGGCTATATACTTTATTCAGTTCCCCATGGGAGAATGTAGAATGTTGTCCCATCTTTCTAGGTGCCATGTGAAACTAGCTGTGATGACAGAAATTAATATTATTTCCTTGTTCAGGCCTACTTAGCTAACACACCCTGATGCTAAATACTGCAAAAGCTAAAATGTACAGGCCAACCAGAGTTATAATTACACTAGAAGGCCTCATGTACACCCGGTGCTTAAACACAGTGCATGAGGCTCCAGCATTAAGCTGCGGCTCAGGAGCACAGGAGACCCACCTGTAAGTAGGGCCCTGAACAATCATGTTGGCCATGGGCCCTTTCCACCACCCTCCTGCGTCAGGAACAGGGATGAGCCCGATGTTCGAGTCGAACAGCGAACAATATGCATTGTTCGAAAGCTGCCGCAACACCGTTAAAGTCTATGGGACACTAACATGAGAGGGTGCATGGGTCACCGGTTTAGGTCACCGGGTGGCCCCGCTCCCCTCTGACGCCATGGGGAAGCCCCCGTGCGTCAGAGGGGATGGGGTCACCCGGTTACATCACCGCGTGGCCCCGCCCTCAGTTATATAAGAGCTGTCACAGCGAAGACGTGTAAGATGGCGGGAGCCTCCCATGGAGGCGGGCCGGTTGAGGCTTTTTTTTTTTTTTCTTTTGGTCCGTCAGGTGGTGTGAACTTACACCGTGGGACATTTTTTATTTTTTTTTTAAATAAAGGACTTGTCTCAAGCTGTCATTTTTACTATTTTGACACTTTTTTTTTGTGAAATGTAGGGGTACATTTGTACCCTGTTACCAATTCACACAGGGAGGAGGCCCGGGATCTGGGTGTTCCCTTGTTAAAGGGGGCTTCCAGATTCTGATAAGCCCCCCATCCACAGACCCCCACAACCACCGGGCAAGGGTTGTGGGGATGAGGCCCTTGTCCCCATTAACATGGGGACAAGGTGCTTTGGGGGGCTACCCCAAAGCACCCTCCCCATGTTGAGGGCATTTGGCCTGGTACGGTTCAGGAGGGGGGGAACTCTCTCACCCCCCTCTTTTCCTATGGCCTGACAGGTTGCGTGCTTGGATAAGGGTCTGATATGGATTTTCCGGGGGACCCCTACACCATTTTTAAAAAAAATTTGGAGCAGGGTTCCCCTTAAAATCCATACCTTAACAGTAAGGGGAGACATAAGCTGAGTTTCAATCTCTCAACGCGTTTCGCAGAGTGCTTTAGTAGAAGGGTGCTCTGAATACAAGAGAAACAAAAAAGAGCACACTGCATACGGTATATGAGATATAAACACTCATTTAATATGATATGGTCTGGTGTAGTGTGATTGTCTGGCCATTCCAGTATTGCACATCCATAGTTATAAACCAGGAAACCAAATCTCAAGATTCACATATAGGGACGTAAACTGCAATGTGTGAGGTGCTACACCAGGAATCATTGTTTTTCTAAAAACTGGAATCTGATTTATCTGTGTGGGTATGCTCCTACTTTTATTGGCATCATAAATAAATAAGCTTTAGGCTGCTTTCATACTGGGGCGGTTTGCAGGCGCTATTGCGCTAAAAATAGCGCCTGCAAACCGACCCGAAACAGCTGTTGCTGTGTCTCCAGTGTGAAAGCCCTGAGGGCTTTCACACTGGAGTGGTGCACTAGCAGGACGGTAAAAAAAGTCCTGCTAGCTGCATCTTTGGAGCGGTGAAGGAGCGGTGTATTCACCGCTCCTATACCGCTCCTACCCATTGAAATCAATGGGACACCGCGGGGATACCGCCAGCAAAGCGCCGCTGCAGCGGCGCATTGCGGAGGTTTTTAACCCTTTTTCGGCCGCTAGCGGGGGTTAAAACCACCCCGCTAGCGGCCCCATACCGCGGGTAAAACGATGGTAAAGCAGCGCTGCGCTGCTTTACCGTCGCCGCCCGCACCGCCCCAGTGTGAAGCCGGCCTTACTGTTATTAATTTTGCTTCTAACGTTGCAGTTACTTGCTGCAGAGATTGTAAAATTGTAAAGCGCTTAAAGGGGTTGTAAACCCTCATGTTTTTTTACCTTAATGCATCCTATAAAAAACACCTGCCAGTGACCGCCCCGACAGCCCCCCCCCCCGTTTTACTTACCTGAGCCCTGGAATTTCCCACAGCGGAGACGTGCTCTTCCTCTGCCCGGGGTTCTCGGCTCTTGATTGGATAGATTGATAGCAGCGCAGCCATTGGCTCCCACTGCTGTCAATCAAATCTAATGATGCAGCATTCGGCTGGACTCGGGAGTGTGCCCGCAAGGTAACAACCCCCCCGGGAGATCGCTTCTCCTAGGGGGTTAAGCGATGCGGGGAGGAGCTACCAGCGTCGCCGAGGGACCCCAGAAGAGGATGATCAGGGCCACTGAACTGCACAGTGGAGGTAAGTATGACATGTTTGTTATTTAAAAAAAAAAAAAAGAAGCTTTACAATCACTTTAAAGTCTTTGTTGATGCAAAGTTTCTTTGATAGTATTTGTTGTATTCCTGGAACTCATGAAGAGTTATGTATGCATATTGCAGTGTTTTATTTTTCTGGACTATGAAGCCATTCTAGAAATTCCAAAGATGTATTCTAACTCCGAGCTATTTTTCCTCCTACACATTGTGCTAGTTAAGTAATTTGCTCAACCACTGGCTTATTGTGAAACTGAAACCCACATGAAAGAGCGCCGATAACTTTGCAGTTAAGCTCTATAAGTGGAATTAATTAACATAACTGTGGTTTTCTTGTTATCTGACGCTCATCTTTTTATATTTGCTGAGTTCGGTATCAGTGTTTCAAGCAGAGTTTATGCAGCTGAGTACCAGGTTCTATTTATCATTTAGCCCCTGTGGGCCAGTGCCTAAGGCCTCATACACACAGGGTGTACAATACCGCTGTGGTTTCTCGCACAGGGATGCACAGGTGATCCATGCATCCTCAGGCAGGAAGTCCCAATGAAGTGTATTGTGATTTATTGGCTGCATGTACACAGTTGCTTTGTCCCAATATGACATTCATGTGGGTGCAGGTGCATGTGGGTCTGTGTAATTCGAACGCACATAGCCACTGTGCCATTGACTTCAGCATAGTTGCCAACATTGTAAAAAAATGTGCAGGGACACTTTTTGTCTGTAGGTGGAGTCTTATTACAATTAGGGGTTGGGGCATTCGTTTGTAGGTGTGACGTAGCGGGGGAAAGAAAAATGCGCTAAAGAATACAGCAAAAAATGGGCATGGTTTAAGCTAAATATTGGGCTGGCTTAAAGGGGGCGTGACTCAAAGGGGTGTGGTTAGAGTCTGAGATGAACGAGGGATGGAGGAAGAAACAAAGGGAGAAAGAGAGAGGAAGAGAGAAGGAAGGAAAGAAAGAAGGATGGAAGGACAGCAGGCCAAGATCCTACACCACAATAGAAATTCAGAAAGTTTAACAATCAGCAGATAAAGATACTCCAAACACCTGGTGTTAGCACTTCAATCATCCCGACACCATGGTTATGGTGTCAGGATGATTGAAGTGCATTATTACTATTATGACATTCTAATATAAAATAAACTCAACATAATGTAGAATCGGTAGGAGCCCTGAGCTTGTCACTTGCCACGTCGCCTGCCACCAGATGCCATCAGGTGTCCCCAGCAGAGTCCCTCCTTACACCAGGCTTTCCCAGCAGTGTCTCTCCTAACATCAGGTGTCCCCAGTGGAGTCCTTCCTTACATCAGGTATCCCCAGTGGAGTCCATCCTTACATCAGGCATCCCCAGCCGAGTCCCTCCATACACCAGGCATTCCCAGTAGAGTCCTTCTTTACACCAAGCATTCCCAGTAGAGTCTCTCCTTACATCAGGTGTCCCCAGAGGAGTCCCCCTTACATCAGGTGCCCCCAGTGGAGTTCCTCTTAAATCAGGTGCCCCCAGTGGAGCCCCCCTTACATCAGGTATCCCCTTGCAGTGTCCCCCTTACATCAGGTGTCTCTTAGTGGAGCCCCCTTTACATAAGGTGTCCCCCTTACATCAGGTATTCCCCAGTGGAGCCCCCCTTACATCAGGTATCCCCTAATGGTGTCCCCCTTACATCAGGTATCCCCCAGCGGTCTCCCGCTTACATCAGGTGTCGCCCAGTGGAGCCCCCTTTACATCAGGTATCCCCAGTGAAGCCCCCTTTTACATCAGGTGTCCCAGCAGCAGAGTCTCCACCGCCATTACAGAAGACCAGAAGTAACAGGCCGAGGGTAACAAAAGAGAGGCAAGCCGGCCGAGTGGCTGCCAATAGAAATTGAGCTGCCCCCCCACCCTGCTGCCGGTCTGTCTGTGACCTGTTGTGGGAATCTCTATTGGCAGCCACCCAGCCGGCTCCGCCTCTATTTTGTTCCCCTCGGCCTGTTACTTCTGGTCTTCTGCAATGGCGGCGGCGGAGACTCAGCTTCCTATGCAGCCACCCTTGCATGTAAGGACTAGAGTTGTGTCTCTCTACACTGTGTGCATCAATAGAAATACACAACCCCATAGCCTAGGATGACAAGGCACCCCCCGCCACCCTCCCTCCATTTCCAAGCTGACAGGCTAGCTTGAGACTGCACTGTCCACCCTAAACTTTATCCTATGTAGATTGAAAGTTTAGGGAAGCAGCACTGAGAGTGTAGGAGCCAACAGCATTAAAAGCTGTAAACTGCAAGTTCTGGGGTAAGAATTGTAACAAATAATTTACTATTGAATATTTTTTTTTGTGCTCAATGTGTTAAGCTAAAAACACTGAGGATTTAATCAGGAGCGGCTGGTTCATTAGGGGTGCAGGGGCACCGCCCCCTTAGTTTGCATGCAGGGATGCATGCAGGACACCAGACTCATATTTTTGTTTGAGGGTTTTTTTTTTCAGGTCACGGGATTAGAGCCGGAAGCACTAATTGGCCAGAAAAAGGTTAGGCTCGGGGCATAGTGAACCCACCCACTTTTGACAATAATGAATCAATATTCGCTGTTGTCTTCTGGCTTCTCCGCCCAGCCAATCAGGACAGGGGGCGGATCAGGTTGGCTGGGAGGAAAAGCCGAGGAAGCCGCAGAGGGGCTGAGTGCAGGGGGACTGTGCCGTGGTAAGTGTGGAGGTGGGGGAGGGCTTGTTTGCAGTCCCCCCCAAAAAAGTTTAGCACCAGCCGCCACTGGTTAATACTATTCTAATATACAGTTTAAGAATGAGGTAAAACCACGTTTACATTCCACCCCTTAAAAAATCCATGCTTTTAAAACTGAAAAAAAAAAACGCATTAAAAAATCCATGCGTTTAAAACTGAAAAAAAAAACGCATTTAATTGTGCGATTTATTTGTGGAAAAACGCATATTGGGTTATGCGATTAAATTGGGAGAAACACCATAGGTGTTTTTAGAATCCTTTAGGAGTCCATGCATCTAATTGATGTCTCCTTAGGTGTTTAATTTGCGGTTGCTTAGACAGGTGTTGTTCCTGATTAGTTAGTGCTGAGATGTTTTACTAACTAATTGCCCTTTGGTGTTGAGCACAGGTTAAAACTTGAAGGATAAAAGGTGTACACCACAAATGAGAAAGATAAGCACCATTTAGTAAATGTATATTTTTGAGCAGGTATACACATAATAATCCCTTGATAAAGACACGTGGGCGTGTTGCAACGCGTCGGGAGGAGGAGCTAAGCAACACTACTGAGACAAGCAGGGCAGGGAGCCCAAACAGTGCCTGACATATTTCTAACCACCGCGCTTCGTTCGTAGGGTGCTGTGTAAGTAGATGGGCTTCAGCCACAACACATGCACACCATTCAAAGTATAACTATATTGCGCAATGGTTTTTTATCTGTCTTCTATCCTCATGCAAACACGGAAGAGATAGTAAGGACGTGACCAGCAGGAAAGAGGACACCACAACTAAAGATAAGTAAAAGTATTATGTGTATACCTGCTCAAAAATATACATTTACTAAATGGTGCTTATCTTTCTCATTTGTGGTGTACACCTTTTATCCTTCAAGTTTTAACCTGTGCTCAACACCAAAGGGCAATTAGTTAGTAAAACATCTCAGCACTAACTAATCAGGAACAACACCTGTCTAAGCAACCGCAAATTAAACACCTAAGGAGACATCAATTAGATGCATGGACTCCTAAAGGATTCTAAAAACACCTATGGTGTTTCTCCCAATTTAAATCGCATAACCCAATATGCGTTTTTCCACAAATAAATCGCACAATTAAATGCGATTTTTTTTTTTTTTTTCAGTTTTAAACGCATGGATTTTTTAAGGGTTGGAATGTAAACGTGGTTTTACCTCATTCTTAAACTGTCTTTTATTCACAGCACTATCGCACAAATATCACTTAATCACTGGTACCACAAAAAGGAAAAGGATCCACTTATTTATATATTTACATATGGTTTTATGTATTTATTTATTTATGTATACACACTCAGTGCACGGATTTTAAGGAGGTTTTACACATCACTTGAATAGTATCATTGCACAAGCAATTTTTAATCAGATCTACACGATTTTTAAGGTTGATTGAGAGCGCACCCATTTCACATAATTATTAACATTGTTTACATTAAGTTGTCATTGGCATACTGGGCTTGCTAGAAGAAAGTGTATGAAATGCATCTGTTTGCTCATGGCTAATTTGAGATGGGCAGTTCCACCTCGAAGGGGCTGCTTCAGTTTTCTGCTCTTTGTCTCACTTTGCCTAACTAAAACCTTAGATGAAGCCATCCAATAAAAGATGTTCACTTGTGTATGTAAACTTCAGCTTGAACTATTGGGCCCTGTTAACAACAGACTTTTGATCATAATATAGGAAGGAAGCTTTAGGAAAACTTAAAAAATGTGTCAAATTTTCATCTGTAGGCTTAAAATGAGGATGCAATATTTAATATTTACCTGATTAAAAAAAAAAAATCATAATAAATAAAGCAGGAAAATACTGTATATAAAAAAAAAAACTAATATAATGCTGTTTAACATTTAAAATGTTTTAAAAAACTTACTTTAGGAAATAATGATTTATTAGTTCAGGTAAAATAAATACCAGAATACTGCAGAGTTTATTTTGTACATTAAATTAATGTGTACACACTGTGGTACAACTTCTCATTTCAAACAGGAAATCTAATTTGCATCAAAACAGATATTTAGAGCTTGGATAAACAGTTTACCAAAAAGAAAGAAGATAATTACAGGTTTCATAATAAAGTTTAATTCAAATGTTTAATTAAAACGAAATCGGGGACACGCACTTGGAGTTTTCATATAACGTGTAACCTCTTTTGTTTTCGCTCGACTAAAGTCTGGCTTAAGAATACTGTTTTGTGATGGCAAAGAATGGAGCAGGTATGAAGACTTAAGTCTATAGTGTATACACTTCCATCCTAAAATGTAATGTTCCTATTTTGCCCATGTTCACTGATCAATGTCTGCTTCCTACCATTTCCCAATGGTCTCCTAGCAGGTCTGTAATGTAAATGTGTGTAAAGTATATTTTTTATGTGATTAAGGAAAAATTTTATAAAGTGTTCTCTCCCTGCCCATACAAGGAGCAAAATTGGGCTGGTTCCTGATGAACCATCAACGTTTGTTCTGTGGTTTGCCCTGTCGACACTCAACCACCTGAAATTGAAAAATTGAAGGAGCCAGGCAGACAATTGCGGGCCAAACAGCATCTGAATCAAATCAGATGGAGGCACTGTGTGGGTATTCTGATAGCTGGTGGCTCTTGAAGGTGGATGGAGGAATCCAACCTGGACCTGGACTTTCACTACGTAGGGCTACTCCTGTCACAGGCCTACCAGTCTTACCACACTTCCTTTTTGTTGGCACCATCCTATACATCTACTATGGCAGCCCCTGGTTGTTGTAATATAGACAAACACCCAAGCCAATAAGAAATTTTACCTGATATTTCACAAATGAGTTGAAGTCTTATTTGTACTAAGCCTGGACCATCCCTTCAAGCTCTGACCCTTGCCATAGTTAAAATCCAGAACAGTAAAATCATTCTGTATATGCAGTAAAGCATGCTTGTTATACTCACTGTGGAACCTAAGGGGTTAATCCTCTGCATTGTGTAATAAGTATGTTTGATCCTGTCTCCTTTGATCCTCCCCTTTTTCCACTGTCCCCAATACATTTCCTAAAAGTACAGAGCTAGGGGACAAGCTGCACATGCTCAGTTTGGTGTGTATTGCTAGAGTTTTTTTTTCTTGGGAGAGTGCATGTGATCAGCACAAGGCCAATCAGCACTGTCCAGACAGAGGGTCAAGGGTCCAGCAGCCTCATAGGAAAGTCAGAGGAGAATGAAAACTCCTCCTACAAGCTTTAACCAGACACTGATAGAAGTCACAAGACTGCTCTAATTGCTGATGAGAAAGGGTATTTAGCAGTTTATATCTACTAAAATAACTTTTTTAATTCTTTGTACTGTGGGAAACCTGATATAGTGAAAGCAGGGCCCTGGGTTTAGTAACACTTTAAAGCGGAGTTCCACTCCCCCCCCCCCCGTCCCGTCCCTCTGGTACCACCCACATTTTGGCACCTTTTGGGGGGAGGCGGGAACAGGTATCTGTTTTTGACAGGTACCTGTGCTCACTTCCGGGAGACCTGGCTGCAGCGAGGTCCCCTGGAAGTTCGGCCCCTTGCAGGTAATGGCGGCAGAAGTGCCGACATCGCTGGATTCCAGGATGAATGAATGAATGAATGATTTGTATAGCGCTGCAAATGCGAGCTGAATCGCCTCAAGGCGCTTGTCTGCTCTTGTTGTGATGCCATATTTAGAAGAGGTGGGTCTTGAGTTTTTTCCTGAAAGCCTGATGGTTTTCTTCCAAGCAGATGTTGTTTGGTATCGCATTCCATAGCCGAGGTCCCTGTACTGTGAATCTTCGTTCTCCCTTTGATTTGTAGCGGGCTTTGGGGATGAGAAGGCGGTTTTGGTTTATTGATCGAAGGCTGTGATTTGTAAGGATAGGTAAGTGTCCTAACATTAAATGTCAGCAGCTACAGTATTTGTAGCTGCTGACTTAAATTTTTTCGGTGGGGGGCTGGATCTCCTTTTTAAGTAGTGGCTGGTGCAAACCCTTCTACCATCAACAAGAGAAGCGATATCAACTACGGAGGATATTGCATATAGGACTCACTATTTAAGTTAAAGCGGAAGTAAAACCATCGATTTAATAGTTTCCAAAAACAGTTACATTCCCGGCATGCCGGGAATGCTAACTGTCACATTGCTTGTGCTCTCAACCAAACTGTCAAACCATCCAATGACTGGTGTCATGACTGATCACATGTGCAGCATCATGACAGATTAAACAGAGGCCAAGATGGCAGCTTCTTTGGTTGAAAACGATAGGAGGGTTTACTTACACTTAAACAAAAAGCATGCAGCCTGCTGTCCCCATTACAGGAAGCCAAGGCTACAACTTAGGGCTACAAAGCCATATTGATGTATTATTGGGGGCATTTATCAATTTTATGCTAAACAGGAGCAGTAAGAGCTCATTTACAGTTGCACTAATTTCTCACTAGTTTACAGCATTTACTTAAAAAATCCTTTTCGTGATTGAGTGTGGTTGACATTTTTGTTATAAAATTTATTTGAAAACATTTTTCGGCACACTGTGCTCAAAAGGTTGCCTACCCCTGTCCTAAACTGTAGTGTGTTATCCAAAATGCATTGCTTTTATCTTGTGACTTACACCACTGTAGTTTCTCCAACAATTGCGTATTTATCACTGCTATTTGAAAAATCTACTGAGCATCACCAAGTTGAATCAAGGTCTTCCAGTCTGAATAAAAGTTCTAACTAGGGTTGCCACCCGTCCAGGATTCACCCAGACAGCCCGGGTTTTTAATCATGTGTCCAGGTTTCAGACCATCTGAAACCTGGACACAATATTCAGAATGGACCACAAACGCAAAGTGCATAGGTGTGCATAGGTGTGCACATGGGCCCCACCCCCATACACAGACAGGAGAGGAGAGAGGGCTTAATCTGCTCCTCTGCCTTCTGCCCCTACCCCTCTGTCTGCCCACCCACACTCCAATACCTGGCATTCTGTGCTTCAGGAAAGGGATGTGTGGGCTAAAGTGTTCGGGTTTGGCTTGAAGGAAAGGTGGCAACCCTAGTTCCAACAGTAGGGCTGGCTGGTAGATTTCTAAATATATTCTGGTAACAATTTATCCTTAATTTAGGGAGTGTATAATATGGAAATGAACTGATCTGCCAAGCCATGAAAGAAAATCATTTGCTGTGTCCCTGTGGAAGAGTCCACAAGCGCCATGTGTCAGTGGTAAGCTGAAGCCTCGAGGGACCTTGGGGAGGACACCGGCTGTATAACTCTGTGTAGGAGTGTTCCGGAGCTGTCAGAGTGTGGAGCCGCCTACCACTGTGTCTGGCCAATCAGAATGCGTTTCGAAGGCACGGCCAAGCCTCCTTCATCAGATAAACAGGTGCAACTTATGTTTGGTTCATCTCCTGTATATCCCCATGAGGCCAGTCCCTTCACTGGGTATACAGTATGTAATGCCGCGTACACACGGTCGGAATTTCCGATGGAAACAGTCCGATGGGAGCTTTTCATCGGATTTTCCGACAGTGTGTATGCCCATCGGTCTTTTTCTGTCGGAATTTCCGACGGACTTTGGATTGAGAACCTTTCTATCGGATTTTCCGATCGTGTGTATGCAATTCCGACACACAAAATTCCGACGCATGTTTGGAAACAATTCGACGCATGCTCAGAAGCATTAAACTTCCCTTTTTATAGTTTTTTAAGGCGTGGTGTTATTGACCGTCGGAATTTGGTGTGACCGTGTGTAGGCAAGACAGTTTGAGCGAAATTCCGTCGGAATTCCGACAGGAAAACCATCAGAGCTTTTTCGGACGAGAATTCCGACCGTGTGTATGCAGCATAAGGGTTTGCAACGACTTTAATTTTTCCAGTTACATATGACTTTTGGAGCCACTTAGACCAATATTACATTACTGTTATGCATTCTGGATAGCTTTAGTGCAGAATGTTCTTGGTGGATTCCTTGAATGGATAAAGCATACAGTATCTTGACCAAAGTGAAAATGAAGTCCGTAGTATGTTAAGAAAGATTCATGCTCATTCTTGCCCGATTTACAAGATAAATCGACCAGACAGTATACCTAGTCTCCTTTATCACATAACACCGCAAGGCTGCTTTCAACCATTAGAATAATTGCTACTTGATAGACCCTGATAACAAATTTTCTCTTAACACTTTTAGCATATTTGCTTTTCTGACTTTTCCCATAAAAGCTGCTGTATCAGCAGCAGTATGTGCCATAACAGCACACATCATTTACTTGCACTTAGCAAAAAGCCAATCAAAGCTGAGAATCACAATTATCATTTGATGTTTTGATATCTATTCTAGAATACGAGATTTGCTTTTCCATAGAGGTCTACTTTGCAATTCCCGGGCAGCCACATCTAATTACCTACTTATCACATTTGTGTCTAGGATTAGTTGTCGCATACACAGAGGTTGATTGGATGAATAGTTTTACAACAGCTCAACATAGTAAGTAGCTTTTTTTTAAATATATATATATATTAATATATATATATATATATATATATATATATTGTGGAGATGCGACCCCATCTCACAGGTGCATATAAGCAGCACATGCCTGATTTTGGCAGGTATACTAATTACACACCTGTGGGCTGGGTTCAAAAACATCCCAGGAAGAGCAGTCAGTGCTCAGACCTGGAGACGGCTCCGCCCAGCAGACAGGAAGTCTGGCTAGGAGGTCGGGAGGGTTCCAGGAGAAAGAGACAGGAGCCTAGGACTGCAGGTGGCAGTCTGAAGCAGGCAGGTGTAGCCTGTGACTAAAGCAGCACGAAGCTGACAGTGAGTAAGCCAGGAGGCTATTGTTTTGGAATACAATGATGGTGGAACCTCCTGCGAGGGAAGATTTCTGTTTGTTTGAACTTTTTCGTTTCCTTTAAATAAAAGTGGGCTGCCATGCCCTAAAAACACAAGTCTGAAGTCGCACATTTCTGGAAAATCGCATGCACCACTTGTAGCTAATCACCCCGGATCGTCACAATTGGTGGAGAAATTGGCGTTGGGCACGGATGGCGTTGGTCCAGATCCTCGCATTCCAGAAACCGTGAGTGTCAGAGACTGTGTGTATTGCTGTTGCTGTGTGAAGCAAAGTGATGGGTGCTGTGTCTCAGCTGTAAGGAGACAGTACGCAAAAAAATTTTTTGAAGGAACTCTGCATCTGTTGCTGCAAAGATGCATGTTGTTGCCCGTAGCAACAAAGGCAAGGTCAGGCGTGAGACCTATGGTCAATGGTGGAATGATCCTGATGAGAGTTCTGGCTGGTGGGCTCAAGAGGATTGTTACTGGAGAAGCGCTGCAGGGAAAATGCAGTCTCCCATAGCAACCAGTGAAGTGTCGTCTGGATGGTGGGGCTCCTATGAAGAGGTGGCTCACTGTTCCCACAAAGAGGGCTGGGAAGCCCGAGAGTCTTTCATTTCACCCGGTAACTGCATGGGGAAATACAGCAGGAGAAAGCAACAGGCTGACTGGAAGTTCAAGAGGAGAGTGGTTGCCCGTAGCAACGCCTGTGATTCCAAGTCTGCAGACTGGGTGAGAGAGACTGATTATGTGACTGTGCACACGGGAGTGGAAGTGACCCCAAATGGGAGATCCCCTGTTTGTGTTAAAAAGGACTTGCCTTGCTGCAGTGCCCTGTTCAGTGGGGAGGCAAGTGTTAAACTTAAAAAGCTTGAGGTCTGCAATGAAACTCCATCTGCTCATGCTGATGAGGGTGGGGTACAGCAACATGGTGTGGTTGAAAATGTGTTGCCACAATGCAGGGTAAAACCAAGTGATGTGTTTAATGCTGAGAAGTGTAAAACTGACAAGAGCATTGTTTCAGATGCTATTGAGCCTCTTGGTCTGTCCAGGTCTCATTGGGATGATGTAGTCCAATAGAGCAATACCTACTGGGATGATTTGGCCAAGAGACTAATGGCAATGCTGGAAGAAGCTTTTGTGGCTAAAAGAGTAGTGGATGCTATGGCTGCTGTGCCAGGAGAGGTGTCTGCAGAACAGCCTATAGGCCAAGATGCACGGGTTGTTGCAGAGACTAATCCTCTCATGACTGAAGGTCCCAGCGAGTGTAAACGCACAGCGGAAATTGTGTCCACAGTGATAAAAAGAGAAAATGTGTATTTTGTGACAGACATGCTTAATGAAATGTTAGCATCATGGAGTGTACAGCCAGTATATATCCTGCCATCCTCTCCTGTGTTTGGAGAACTGGTACCAAGGGGTATGGCTGATTGGAGCTGGATATTGCAGGCTGTACTGTGCAGAAATCGCAAATGCTTGAATCGTTTAATGCAATGTTTTGTATTGATGTGGAAAGTTGTCTCACAGTGTGCTGGATTGCTTCATACAAAGCTTGTGTATGACAAGCACTCTGGAGCCCTGTTAGACAAGGCAGAGGTATCGGAAATACCAGCGGTAACATAAATGGTAAAAAGTGTTGCGCAAGAACAGTCGCTGATGGAGTGTTGGACAACAGGGGGCGATGTGAAACTGTGGGAAGGTCCCATAAGGAGTAACTGCTTCCCTGTGTGTGGTCCCTCCTCAGACACTGTCCTAGCAAGCGATGGGACCAGAGTTCCTGATGGTTTTGAACTGGGTAATTTTGAAAAAGCGGTTGCCAGGGGTAACCACGCAGGTATCAGCGAACCTGAAAATCAAAAAGTGCTGGGTAAAGTTAAGACAGATGTCAAAGTAGGACCCCTACAGTTTTGGCAGAGTAGATATGGGGGAGGTGAGAAGAAATGTAAGCTCCCAAAAATTAGGAAGAAGTCCGCATGGAAGCATACCCGGAAAAAGAGGTGGGTGGAGTGCCCCTTTAGGAAGAAGGGTTTTGTATTTCTCCCTCCGGTGCGAAACAGGGGGGGAGGATATGTGGAGATGCGACCCCATCTCACAGGTGCATATAAGCAGCACATGCCTGATTTTGGCAGGTATACTAATTACACACCTGTGGGCTGGGTTCAAAAACATCCCAGGAAGAGCAGTCAGTGCTCAGACCTGGAGACGGCTCCGCCCAGCAGACAGGAAGTCTGGCTAGGAGGTCGGGAGGGTTCCAGGAGAAAGAGACAGGAGCCTAGGACTGCAGGTGGCAGTCTGAAGCAGGCAGGTGTAGCCTGCGACTAAAGCAGCACGAAGCTGACAATGAGTAAGCCAGGAGGCTATTGTTTTGGAATACAATGATGGTGGAACCTCCTGCGAGGGAAGATTTATGTTTGTTTGAACTTTTTCGTTTCCTTTAAATAAAAGTGGGCTGCCATGCCCTAAAAACACAAGTCTGAAGTCGCACGTTTCTGGAAAATCGCATGCACCACTTGTAGCTAATCACCCCGGATCGTCACAATATATATATATATGTGTATATATATATATATATATATATATATATATATATATATATATATATATATATACGAGCAAACAGATTAAACATTCCAGTCATTCCACTTTTGCCCAGATAATATAAGTTCTTGGAATGAAGTTGATCCCCCAGTTGCCAGTCCATTGTTGTGGAACACATATCTCCTAATTAATTAGCCTAGCTTCTCTGCTTTGTAAACCTCCCAAAAATGTTACTGCTACCAGCAAGGTTGGTAAGGTTTACAGCTCTTTTGGATGGCGGTGTGTTGAATAGAAGGACTTTTTTCCTTATCTATATAAAATTCCTATCAACTTTGGCAACCAGCTGAAATTTTATGTCATACCGAGTAAAAGTTCAGCATTTGCTGTTAAAATAAAAGAGAGAACAAAACTGTGTGTCGATAAAAACTCTTCTCTCCATGGCATATCGGAGTAGGTAGGAGGGCTGTGAACTGAAATAACTGCAGGTTCAGAAATTGTTGTCATAAAGTCTAGAAGAGCCGTATGGCACAGGAACTGCTAACAGGTTCCAGGGCTAACTGCATAGTATGAGGTAACTGCCCAGAACAATATAGGTAGACTGTAAAAATTTGAAAGCTGAAAGTTTGGCTTGAGCTAAAAAATATAATTGCAGGAGTTCAGCTTTAAAGGTGTTGTAAAGGCAGAAGGTTTTGTATCTTAATGCATTCTATGCACTATGTGCAGCCCTATGTCCACTTGGATAGTGGGGCTTGCATCTGGACTCACGGCGCCGTTCATCTTCGGAGATTTTCCGAATCTCCTTGTGCTCCGTACTGCGCAGTACGGGGCGGACACTATTCGATAGGCAGACATTTTTTGACAGAACACCGGCTCTAATATAGATTTGTGATATCACTCTTTTTTTCTGGGTCCATCCAAATGTTATCACATGCTGAGTCGGGATTGTTGTTGTCCCCAAAACATGTTGGATGTATTTGTATGACCTTTTTTTTACCAGCAATTAAGATTATCTTGGACTCTTGGTGATCCTTTCTGTATTTCTATGGATTGAGCTACTGTTGGGTGCCCATTGACAGAAGTCTTGTTGTGTGGGAGCCACCTCACCAGAGCCATTGAGCTTGAGGTTTTCCTTCATCTGGCTATGAATTCAGGTTCTAGAAGTTCCCAGCACCTCTTTGAGTACAGTTGTTCTGGATAATTTCCAAACTGGCAGTGTAGTGTGTGCCATTGCTTTGGCACATAAATATGTTTGGAAATAGCTCCAAACTATCCAACTTTTAGAGGAATAGTCCCTCTTGTTTATCCCATATCTCGCTGTCCCTTTTTCCTCCATAAAGCCTAATACATACATTGATTATTATTATTATACACGATTTATTTAGCGCCAACAGTTTATGCAGTGCTTTACAGGGGGGGACAGCACAATTACAGTACAGTTCAATACAGAAGGCACAGGAGGGCCCTGCTCATAGAGCTTACATTCTAAAGGGAGGGGGTGGTGGTACAAAAGGTAATAGATGCGGGGAATGATTTGATGGGGGTGGCTCGGGGACAGTTGTTAGGTGGGTGAGGGATAGGCTTCCTTGAATAAGTGAATTTTCAGGGATCTCCTAAAGGTGGACAGGGTAGGGGCTGAGAGAACATACTGGGGCAGGGAGTTCTAGAGGATGGGAGAGGCTCTGGAGAAGTCCTGAAGGCGAGCATGAGAGAAGGTAATTAACATTAATATGTTGATTTACCTGTTTCATTTCAAACACATCAAGCAAATGTAATGGTGGCACAGCTATTATAAGTACCGACATTTATGTTTCAATTATAAGTATTATAATTATTATTAAATATTATTATAATTATTAAATATAACTAAAGACACAACTTTTTTTTTTTTTTTTTTAGTTTTGAATAGAGTAGAGATGGACTAGAACACCTGTTTTTCCATTTTTTATTTACCGTTTTTTTTTGCTGTCTATGCTCCCGGTAGGGATATTCCCCCTCTCTATTTGTCCTGTTTACCATTATCATTGAAAGTGAAAGTAAAAGAAAATCCCAAATTTTGGGTTGTCCCCAGAAAAGTAATAGAAGGGAAATCTTCCAATGGGGACACTAGTTCTGGTGACCTGGGGGTCCCCAAGGAACTCCCTTAATTTGAATGGATTTCCTCTCACTTCCTGTTTTGACACAGGAAGCAAAAGTAAATCTCGCCAATGGGACACAGATGTCAAAAAAAAAAACTGACAGGGGTTATGAACCTCCCTTACTCTATCAAAAAATGAAAAAACTGTTGTGCCTGTAGTTACTCTAGTTATGCCTACTTTAACTATCTGTAATCTTCTACAAAGCAGGACTCACCCCCATTAGAGGTATAGTCAGTGGTTTGAACAACAATAAATGAGCCCCAAAGAAGAGCAGCTTAGATCCCTACTCTCATTATCTTTTACCGCACTAGAGACATCAAAGTCTGCATCTGATTGGTTGCTTTGGCTAATCAGAGCCGTTCTTCTTTTCAGGCATTTGCATGAAGCCGAACGCGTCTCTAATAGTTCATTATTTTCATCCACAAAACAATCCTGCATGCATTGTAAAATTCCTCTGAAGACTTTCAAGTCTTTCCTTCTATTCATCTGAGATAAATGTTCTTGTTAATCCTGAAAATAAGATTATTTTCTGTATCTAGGAGCTCAGAAAGAAACATAAGCTTGAAATAAAAGTTTACAAGAAAACTTTGTGTGCACAGCTCCTGCACTTGGTTTGCACAGTCTGGAGACAACTCACTGCAGAAAAAGACTTGGAAAGTAATGTCTGGGATGGTGCCAAATCCCTGAGTGATAGATAAAGGAATAACAAAGTGCTTGTGCTGGCTGCGATTCAGAGCTGGGACCAGGGATTTCATGGTGAGCGTGCAACAACTAAATTAGGGCCCCTGGGTAATAGAGATTTGAAGTCACAGTCACTTAAGGTCTCCATTCATCCATGAAATGTGAGTGAGGGGGGATGTTGTGAGGCCCGAGCGCTGATGGGCTGCACATGTCAACCGGGAGATTAAATAATTGTACATGTACCAGTTATTAAACAGTGTAGAAAAATGTTTTATCTTCAATATTGCGGAGATTAAATAAGGACTAGATCATAAAGTGTTGCCCTTAGATGGCTAGAGGAGAGAGAGAAATCTGACAATCTTTAGCTTGATTGCAGACCACTGGGACACCCGGCAACAGATCTTCCCATCTTGATCTATGTTTGAATGTTGCATACATGCTGAGAAATGTGCTTTATCTTTTTATGTATTTATTAAATTCAGGTATTTATATACAGTGCCTTGAAAAAGTATTCATACGTAAATTTATTTTAAATTTATTTTAATTGGAATTTTATATGATAGACCAACACAAAGTGGCACATAATTGGAATTTTTTTTAGGAATTATCAAAAACTGTCTATTGTGGTTTTTACTTTTTGACACTTTTTGGTAAATTTGTATGGGTACAATGTACCCAATACCCATTCACATGGGGGGGGTGGGATCTGGGGGTCCCCTTGTTAAAGGGGGCTTCCAGATTCCGATAAGCCCCCACCCGCAGACCCCGACAACCAATGGCCAGGGTTGTCGGGAAGGGGATCTTGTCCCCATCAACATGGGGACAAGATGCGTTGGGGGGCACCCCAAACCATCCTCGCCATGTTGAGGGCATGTGGCCTGGTATGAATCAGGAGGGAGGCATGCTCGGATAAGGGTTTGGTATGGATTTTGGGGGGGACCCCCGCACCATTTTTACATTTTGGCGTGGAGTTCCCCTTAAAATCCATACCAGACTCCAAGGGCCTGGTAACCCATACCAGACCCCAAGGGCCTGGTAAACCCAAAGGGCCTGGTATGGACTGGGGGGGGGGGGGACCGCACGCAGTTTTTTCCTTGATTTTTTTTTTCATCTATATTGCCAGGAGACGGCAATACATTACAGCCGCGAGCAAGTTTAAATTACATTTTTTCCTTTAGAAATGTCATTTTGCTGCGCCACTGTTCTACACATCACACAGATGCACCAATTTACAGGCAGACTAAGGGGACCCCCCAGGCATGATATTTAAAGGAATATTTCATTTTTAATTTTTCAAACTTTAAGCATTATAAAAACTCCCTGCTCCTGAAAAAATGGTTGTTTTAAAAACTTTTTTTTGCATTGATACCCTGGGGCAGGACCCGGGTCCCCAAACACTTTTTATGGCAGTAACTTGCATATAAGCCTTTAAAATTAGCACTTTTGATTTTTCATGTTCGTTTCCCATAGACTTTAATAGGGTTCGCATGTTCGCTCAAACATTTTGCCTGTTCGCATCTTCTGGTGCGAACCAAACCGGGGAGGTGTTCGGACCATCCCTAGTGAGAAGGAGCAGAAGTATAACCATTGGGTACACCACATATCAGGAATAGGAGTCTGCTTATGTTATGAGCAAATATGGCTGCCCCCGTGTACTTATATCATTGTAAATTATACATACAGACAAGTGCTTTAAATCAAATACATAAAGAAAAGATTATTTACAACATTATCTCTTTTAGGTGTTGCTGCATACAAAAAAAATAAAATAAAAAACAGTGATATATTACCTTTCCTGATTACCAAGATGGCAAATGACGCAGAATGAGAATAATAATTGATAATATTGTTTTGTTGGAGTACTTTTGAAACTTTGTCAGTAAAGATTTCTGGATACTCAGCCGACTGAATCTACATTTGGATGTCCAAATATATAAAATTTTTATAACATAAGCTACCAAAAGTTACACTCAATATTATATTTTTCATATTTCATTAGAGTTACACATTATGTTATTTAATTCTAACCAAAGAAATTGTAAAAAAAAAAAAAAAGCTTCTTGAGCACAGATGGCAATTTTCCTGGTGCTAATATATGCAAGAATATGTTGGAAACATTGTATTAGATATAACTACAGTAACTGCAGCTTATGAAATCCATGTGTGTGCATAGAAAGTCTCGCAGAATTTAAACGAATGGGCTTGCTTCCAAGAGCACTCAGGACTCGGAGCCTATTGATAAAAGAAAATTCTCAAATGCATGGAGTAATATGGAGCCGCAGGCAGGGCTGGTGCTAGACGATTTTGCGCCCTGGGCAAGACCATCTACTTGGGGAAAAAAAAAGGATTAGAGATGGGGGACCCCAATATATCAGCAGAAACAGTAGACTAGTAGTTATATATATATATATATATATATACACAAAAGCAGCAGCTGTCTTTTAATATAATATATAAAAGCAGCAGTGAAACACAGATATATAATATAAATATATATATATATATATATATATATATATAATTTATTTATATACTGTATATTATATTACTAGTCTGCTGTTGCTGCTCTCCTAGACTCCTGGCAGCCTCTGGCTATTCGCGACCTGGATTGGCGGAGCAAGTCCGGCCCGGGGGAACATCAGCCAATCCAGGTCGTGCGCCAATTCGCAACACAGGTGAGGCCTGCACACTGACATTCAGCAGAACTCTGTCTGCAGCAGTATGCCCTACTGGCGGAGCTGTGGAGTCTCGTGTGGCGCCCGCCGCTGGCAAACAACAACACACATGATGTCTATCCAGCGGAGTCTCGGGAAGCCAGGCCGGCTGCCCCCTCCCGAGAAGCAAGTGCACCTTAGGAGGCTGCCTAGTTTGCCTAGTGGGAGTGTCGGTGTTGTGTCGAATACTGTCCCCTGTCGGATAGTGTCCGCCCTGTACTGCGCTTGCGCAGTACGGAGGACAAGGAGACGCTGAAGGTCTCCAAAGATGAACGGCTAGTGGGGCTTGAACCTGGACTCAGTGCGCAGGCGCCGTTCATCTTCAGAGACTTTCGGAGTCTCCTTGTCCTCCGTACTGCGCAAGCGCTGCGCCTGCGCAGTATGGGGCGGACACTATCCGATGGGTGGGACAGTTTTTGGCAGAACACCGGCCCTGGCTGCAGGCTTATTATTCAAATATGCAAAAGGCAGTAATATGCAACACCACAGTTGTTGCACGGAATGCTGAGAAAAAGGACCAATTACATTACTTTGACATTTCATATGGCTGGCTGTCTCCCTCCAGATACTTTTTGTTTTTACTATTCATGGGACTTCCATTGCTTTGGAGTCTATACGTAAACAAGGCACAAGGCACCTTTGTACAGAAAATCACTTTTTAAAAGTGTATTTCCACTTTTTTCAGCCAATTTGGGACAACTGTTACTTTATATTTGTTCCCATTTACATAGCACAACTTAAAAAAAAAAATAGTTAACCACTTTATGGCAGTGCTTTAAATGGGCCATAACTCTCATGATGATAGGACAGGCTCCCGATCATGCGCTACTGTGATTGGCTGCACAGTGCAGAGGTCAATGGAAGCCCATCCTACTAGCTCTCAATCATTGGTAGTTAACTGTGATTTGTCAGTGATGGCACAGTCACAGTTCTGGGTGTGCCGATGGAGCATGCCCCAGCACAAGTCAGCGTGTATATACACCGATCAGCCATAACATTATGACCACCCGCCATAACATGACCACCCACCTAATATTGAGTAGGTTTCCCTTTTGCCATCAAAACAGTGCTGACCCGTCGAGGTATGGGCTCCACCAGACCTCTGAAGGTATGCTGTGGTATCTGGCACTAAGCTGTCAGTAGTAGATCACTGCCTCTGCCGGCTTGCCTTCTTCCCATAATGCATCCCGGTGCCATCTCTTCCTCAAAAAATTGAAACGCACTCACCTGGCCATCTACATGATGTAAAAGAAAATGTGATCCATCAGACCAGGCCACCTTCCTCCATTTCTCTGTGGTCCAGTTCTGATGCTCACATGCCCTTTGTAGGCACTTTTGGCTGTGGGCATGGGTCAGCGTGGGTACCCTGACTGGTCTGCTGCTACCCAGCCCCATACATAACAGACTGTGTACTATGTGTTTCTGTTGAAAACCAGCATTAATGTTTTAGCAATTTGAGCTCCATTATCTCTTCTAGTGAATCAAACGACATGGGCCAGACATTTTTCCAAACGTGAATCAATGAGCCTTGGCCGCCTATGACCCTACCGCTGGTTCACCGGTTTTCCTTCCTTGGCCCACTTTTGGTCGGTCCTAACCACTGCAGACTAGGAAGTTCCCACAAGAGCTGCAGTTATGGAGTTGCTCTCACCCAGTCATCTAGACATTTCAATTTTTCTCTTGTCAAAGTTGGTCAAATCCTTACTTGTGCCCATTTTTCTGCTTTCAACACATCAACTTTAAGGACAACATGTTCACTTTCTGCTTAATATTCCCCACCCATTTTCAGTTGCCACTGTAACAAGATATTTAATCACTTGCGAAACACCCGCAATGTACTGCGGATGAGCGGCTAGCACAGGCAAAGCGATGTACCTGTATGTCGCTGACTACTTCTTGCTTTAGGGCGCGCGCATGCGCTTCTCCCGAAAACTATCACAGTGGGAGTTTGTCAGCAAGTCTCGACCAATAATTAATGCCTGGAACCTGCTGATTGGAAAAATCCTACCTAGCTTTCCCTCCTAAGTAATGTTCAAGTATAACTGAAGGCAACATTTTTGTTTTGTTTTAGATTAGAGAGAGATTAGAACACCTGTCAGGTTTTTATTACTGTCTGTGCCACCATTAGGGAGATTCACCCTCTCTATTTGTCCAGCTTACCGTTATCGTTGAAAGTAAAAGAAAATCCCAAATTTTGGGTTGTCCCCAGAAAAGTAATAGGGAATCTTCCAATGGGGACACTAGTCCTGGTGAGCTGGGGGTCCCCAAGAGATTCCCTTAATTTGCAGGGATTTGCTCTCACTTCCTGTTTTGGCTATGGGACAGGAAGTGAAGGGAAATCTCCCCAATGGGACAAAGATGGCAAAAATAAACCATACAGGCATTATAACCCTCCCTTGCTCTATCCAAAATGAAAATTGTATCATATTTACCGTAAAATTATTTTCCTGGTGCCTATTCATGGCAGCATACCTGTGACAAGCTCCGCCTTGGCTCATCCCTCAGGACCAGTGAATATTCTAAAATAAAAGGATTAGTGCACTCCCAGCATTCTACGTAATATAGCATACCGAGGGTGGGATCGTATGCTGCCATGGATAGGCACCAGGAAAAGAACATTACGGTAAGTATAAAACAATTTTGTGTTTCCTGGTGCCTCCATGGCAGCATACCTGTGACAAATAACTAGCTGAAATGGATGGGATTATGCATAGTAAAAGATTTACTTTAAAAAGGATTTAAAATAGGCAAATACCGGCCTGATAGCCTGTCTGCCGGTTTCTACAGATAAGAAAGCTGCCGGGTGCGCCGCCCACTACAGTAACCAGGAATGAAGGTATAATATCACAAGGAGGGGAAGGTGGTGGTGGAGGAAGAAAGTGAAAAAGAGAGAGAGGAACGCAAGGAAAGGAAAGTGAGAGAGAATAATGACAGGGGGAGAAATGGAAGGATAAGGCTAAGTGAAAAATAAGTGAAAAATAGATATAACTTCTTTCTCTGCTGCAGGCTTCAGCAAATACCAGTATATAAATGCAGATAGGAGCTCTTAGTTAAGAGACAACTGCTGATTCAAAAGACCCACAGAAGGGACTCCCTATCATATTAGCGCATTTAGCTACCCAAGAATAGGGACTGCACCTGGGTGAGGCTTGAACCCAGCTGGAAGCTGCCGACTGCAGAGGTAAGGGACGTTCGACCACCATTCACTGACCATGAGGTATGAGGAAAAAAAAGGAGAATGCTGGGAGTGCACTAATCCTTTTCTTATATAATATTCACTGGTCCTGATGGAGGAGCCAGGGTAGAGCTTGTCACAGATATGCTGCCATGGTGGCACTAGGAAAAAGTTTTGCCTATAGTTCTACTTTAAGAAGGGGTCTGGGGACTTATGTTTACCATAATGAACCCTGTCTGTACTGTGGTGGCAGATCTCATTATCAGTTGGAAACTAGATGTGCACACCGTCTGTCCTAACAAAGCGTTAAAGATCTCAAGACTTGGGAGGTACACTGTATGGTAATGGACTTTAAAAATAATTGTGTCCCAGTACTTATCTCTAATTGCACATTAAAAACTATTCTAAACAAAAGAAGCTGGCTATAAAGCCTTCTTTCTTATTTTTTTTTACTTGACCCAAAAAATAACTGCAAAGGAAATAAGTACTCAATAATAATAATAATAATAATAATAATAATAATTTTTAAGTACCATATATACTCGAGTATAAGCCGAGTTTTTCAGCACATTTTTTTGTGCTGAAAGTGCCCCCCTCGGCTTATACTAGAGTCAAGCACTTTTCTGCAGAAAAAAAAATGACATTTTCCGACCCGACTTTGCGGCCCCCTATCTCTGGGCCACTACAACATATCCAAATTTGGGGTTCCTAGCACCAAGTGTCCCCGAGATACGGGGCCCCAAAGTTGGTTCGGAAAATGTCATTCTCTGCAGCAGAAAAGTGCTTGACATTTTCTGACCCGATTTTGCGCCCCCTATCTCTGGGCCACTTGGTGCTAGGAACCCCATATATGGCATGCAAACTACAACATATCCACATTTGGGGTTCCTAGCACTAAGTGGCCCCAAGATACAGGGCCCCAAAGTCGGTCAACTGTGTCCATCTGCAGCAATGTCATTTCGGGACCCTTTGGGGGTACCAAACCCTACCAAGTTTGAAGTTCAGGGGACCTATGGCTGCAAATGGGCACAGTGAGGCTGCAAATAGGCATTGTTGACCCTCTTTTCCACTTCCAGTAGCTGCGCATTTCTCACCCTAGGCTTATACTCGAGTCAATAAGTTTCCCCATTTTTTTGTGGTAAAATTAGGTACCTCGGCTTATATTCGGGTTGGCTTATACTCAAGTATATACGGTATGCTGTTTGAATGGCAACACATAACAAAGATCTAGTGGTGGGCTTCTCAAATTTTGATTGCAAAAGTGTAGGGCTGTGAAAATTAAAGATTAATTCCTCGATTAATCTTAAATTTTTTTAATCAATCAAAATTCTTTTGATCGATCAAAGTTATCTTGATCTGTACTCGCCTCTCCACCCACTTCCGGGCCTTCATGGAGTTCTGTCAGGGGCATCGACGTCACCGGACTCCTCCCCCTTCCCCAAGTGCCTCCGTCTGCTAACGAAGAGAAGGGGGAGGAGTCTGGTGACTTTGAAGTTCTGGTTGAACGTAACGCGCACAGGGGAGGAGCTACGCAGGACGTCACCCGCTGCTGCCCTACGGAACTAATGCGATTGTCGGCTTTACATGCTGTGTTTTTATCATCTTTATGTGAGTAGTTTGTGTTTGAACACAAAAATGAAATCTTATACTTAAGCGGTGAGCACTTAGATCTTTTCTTTCTACCCATGACCCGGTGTCCTTGCTGAGATCTAAGGAGATGTGAGAGAAGTTTATGGTTCGTGTTAACCCTTTTGATACCCGCTTGCATGATCACCTGTTTGCACAGGGGTCCATGCCATAAGATGAGAGTGATTAGTTAGACCGGAGGTGGAGGGATTGTCACGCTACTGTGGGAAAAAAAATTACTTACGTTAGTGCTACAGTTTGAATTTAAAATGTATTTGTGTGAACTGTGAAGTTAAGTCATGGATTGTGGAAACTAACTAGTGTCGGGTGATTGTATATAGTGTATACCACATTTACCACTGACTAATGCAGAGTTGCAATGCAAGGAGATCAGCTAAAAGTAGTTGGATCTGTATGTGCGTTTATAATTAATCGAAACCCTAGAGGAACCCCAAAAATAATTTTCAGGTCTCGAGGAACCCTTACTAAAACCAATTCATCAGGGGTCAATAGGAACAACAGCCCTGATACTGGTGGCCAATAGGAAGAATGTCCCCCTTAAAGTGGTGCTCAGATTGCCACCCTTAAAAGACAGCTAAAAAGATATTTGGTGTCATGCTGCTGGCTTTGCTGAGTGATGCTGAACCTTGAACTCTGTAGGCATCATCAAAGGGGTGGTTCATCAGCCACAGTTCAAGGAACCCCTGGCAACCTCTGGAGGAACCCCAGGGTTCCACGGAACCCTGGTTGGGAATGGCTGCTCTAAACCATCTAATCCGAGAACCAATATATTTTTCTAGTATATTTGGAATGCAGAAGTTGCCAGATTAGTCCTTGGTGTGTAATGTCATTTATATACCTAAAGCATAATGTCCTTAACATTTACAAAGTGGTGGTTTTGGTATGTTTGAATTGTTTAAAAGCAGCACTCCTTTTTGCGGTAAATTCTGTCATGAGATTAAAAAAAAAAAAGTGCCTACAAATACAAAATTATTTAGAAATGTAATCAATGAATATTCATTAATGGGAATTTCCTGGCAAACTGGAATTTCCGTGTTTGTCTCTCCTCTCCTACTAATACGGTTAGGCTCCACCTTACACAGCTCGAGAGGTTATCTGAACTTGTATTACAATATCCAGATTTCATCATCTAGAATTGCTGTGTGATCACAAAATTAAAAAAAAGGAGTTTTATTGTTGTTTAAGGAAGAGTTGGATGAGGATCCCCTGTGTTTCTAAGGGGAGAAATACCTCTAAAATAAAAATAAAAAAATATAAACAGTATCTCACAAAAGTGAGTACACCCCTCACATTTTTGTAAATATTTTACTATATCTTTTCATGTGACAACACTGAAGAAATTACACTTTGCTACAATGTAAAGTAGTGAGTGTACAGCTTGTATAACAGTGTAAATTTTCTGTCCCCTCAAAATAACTCAACACACAGCCATTAATGTCTAAATCGCTGGCAACAAAAGTGAGTACACCCCTAAGTGAAAATGTCCAAATTGGGCCCAATTATCTATTTTCCCTCCCCTGTGTCATGTGACTCGTTGGTGATACAACGTCATAGGGGTGAATGGGGAGCAGGTGTGTTAAATTTGGTGTTATCACTCTCACTCTCTCATACTGGTCACTGTAAGTTCAACATGGCACCTCATGGCAAAGAACTCTCTGGGGATCTGAGGAAAAGGAAAAGGAATTGTTGCTCTACATAAAGATGCCCTAGGCTATAAGAAGATTGCCAAGACCCTGAAACTGAGCTGCAGCACGGTGGTTAAGATCATACAGCGGTTTAACAGGACAGGTTCCTCTCAGAACAGGCCTCGCCATGGTCAACGAAAGAAGTTGAGTGCACATGCTCAGCATCAAATCCAGAGGTTGTCTTTGGGAAAATAGATGTATGAGTGCTGCCAGCATTGCAGAGGTTGAAGGGGTGGGGGGGGGTCAGCCTGTCAGTGCTCAGATCATACGCCACACACCACATCAAATTGGTCTGCATGACTGTCATCCCAGAAGGAAACCTCTTCTAAAGATGATGCACAAGAAAGCCCGCAAACAGTTTGCAGAAGATAAACAGACTAAGGACATGGATTACTGGAACCATGTCCTGTGGTCTGATGAGACAGAGATAAATGTATTTGGTTCAGATGGTGTCAAGCGTGTGTAGGGGCAACCAAGTGAGGAGTACAAAGACAAGTGTGTCTTGCCTACAGTCAAGCATGGTGGTGAGAGTGTCATGGTCTGGGGCTGCATGAGTGCTGCCAACACTGGGGAGCTACAGTTCATTGGGGGAACCATGAATGCCAGCATGTACTGTGACCTACTGAAGAAGAGCATGAAACCCTCCCTTAGGAGACTGGGCCACAGGGCAGTACTCCAACATAAATTCGACCCCAAACACACCTCCAAGATTACCACTGCCTTGCTAAAGAAGCTGAGGGTAAAGGTGATGGACTGGAAAAGCATGTCTCCACCAGCTCCGTGATGTTGTTGATGTCATGGAGGAGTGGAAGAGGACTCCAGTGGCAGCCTGTGAAGCTCTGGTGAACTCCATGCCCAAGAGGGTTAAGGCAGTGCTGGGAAATAATGGTGGCCACACAAAATATTGAGACTTTGGGCCCATATTGGACATTTTCACTTAGGGGTGTACTCACTTTTGTTGCCAGCGATTTAGACATTAATGGCTGTCTGTTGAGTTATTTTGAGGGGACGGCAAATTTACACTGTTATACAAGCTGTACACTCACTACTTTACATTGTAGCAAAGTGTCATTTCTTCAGTGTTGTCATATGAAAAGATATATAATAAAATATTTACAAAACTTTTGTGTGATACTGTATATTCTGTGTGTGTGTGTGTCTGTGTATATGTATGTATGTATGTATGTATGTATGTATTATGTACTGTGTGAATGGGGATAATGCCACATTATGGCCACTAGATGGCACTGAATATGATAGGAAATAAGTATATATATATATATTTATTTATATATATATATATATATACTTAACTGACAATTGCGCGGTCGTGCGATGTGGCTCCCAAACAAAATTGGCGTCCTTTTTTTCCCACAAATAGAGCTTTCTTTTGGTGGTATTTGATCGCCTCTGCTATAAACAAAAAATACACACACTATAATATATATATACACACACAATATTATATATTATGGTGTAGGAAGCACGGGGAGAGGTTTGTTTACACAGACCTCTCCCCGCTCTTCAGCTCTGGTCCCGCGGCCGCGGTCACGGGGCTCAGGACCGGGTCGCGAGCGCGCCGCCGGAAGCGCGTGTGCGACCCACGGCTGGGCACTTAAAAGGGACGTACCGGTACGTGCTTTTGCCCAGCCGTGCCATTCTGTTGACGTAAATCTACAGGAGGCGGTCCTTAAGCGCTTAATGTGACTTGGTCGCTAAAGGCAATGTTCAAAATACAGTATTATGAGCAAAGAAAACATAAACCTTACCCCTTACCCCTTCCGTTTTTAGCACCAACAATCTCTGCATTAGAGAAAGCAGCCACAGAAGATCCTGCAGAATCTCAAACTTCTAGAAGTGTGTTTAGCGGTACATTCTGGTGGTCCCTATGTTGCTATTTTATGCCATAGGGATATAGGGTGGGCAGGAGGAACCACAGCATTTCCGGCAAATCAATCTGTAACCAGGCTATGAACATTTAAAGTGTTTGTAAAGGTTCAGATTTAAATAAAATAAAATAACAAACATGTTATACTTACCTGCTCTGTGCAATGGTTTTGCACAGAGCGTCCCCGATCCTCCCAATCATGTGTTGGAAGGACAAGAGCATGTAATGTAAAGTACTGTGAACTATATACTGTATGCATCATACTTATCTATGCAGCAGGTGGCACTGCACTATTATAGTGTGTTATCTATGGTAATATAATCACAGGACGTTCTGTTTATGTTCTGTGTGCACTTGTTTGTGTACTCTTCCTGTTCCAGGATAAAGATATCCTCCATAAAAGTAAAGCCATTTGCTGTATCCAAGAAGCTTCCAGCACATTATTTCAATACTCTGCACAGCAGCATGGACAAAACTACCCCTACCTTTCCCTAGCATACATGCTGCTTTTGTCCCTAAAGGGGAAAATTCCCTCAGATCTCCGGAACAAGTAATAAGAGGAAAAGAGTAAATCTTTCCAGTGAAGACAACAAAATGCAAGTGTGGGTAGGTTAGAACTGCTGTGTAATTTTTTTTATTACCGTCTTTCAGCTCAGACGGCAATAACAATGTGTCAGAGGTTCTAACCATTTCACAAACAATTCAAAACTTGAAAAAAAAAAGTCTGTATTATAATTAATGTGTGCATCAGCCAACAAGCCTGGGACTGTGAATCAAAATTGTCTGAAAGAACATGTTCTGTGGTGTTCATGGTTATCGGCAATATTCTTCCTTCTAATTCCTCACCAACCCAAGAATTGTGTAAATCTGGTTGGTCAGTATAGACAGCACAGACACTTTCAATTCAAATCCTTCTTTTTACATAAAGCTCTATAAAACTGCCATGGTTCAATATTTTCCCTTATGTGCATTAAGATCTTCTTAATATATTACTTATGCTTACAGAATATATTATATTTTATATATATATATATATATATATATATATATATATATATATATATATATATATATATATATATACAGTATCTCACAAAAAGTGAGTACACCCCTCACATTTTTGTAAATATTTTATTCTATCTTTTCATGTGACAACACTGAAGAAATGACACTTTCACTTTGCTACAATGTAAATTAGTGAGTGTACAGCTTGTATAACAGTGTAAATTTGCTGTCCCCTCAAAACAACTCAACACTCAGCCATTAGTGTTAAAACCGCTGGCAACAGAGTACACCCCTAAGTGAAAATGTCAAAATTGGGCCCAAAGTGTCAATATTTTGTGTGGCCACCATTATTTTCCAGCACTGCCTTAACCCTCTTGGGCATGGAGTTCACCAGAGCTTCACAGGTTGCCACTGGAGTCCTCTTCCACTCCTCCATGACGACATCACGGAGCTGGTGGATGTTAGAGACCTTGCGCTCCTCCAACTTCCCTTTGAGGATGCCCCACAGATGTTCAATAGGGTTCAGGTCTTGAGACATGCTTGGCCAGTTCATCACCTTTACCCTCAGCTTCTTTAGCAAGTCAGTGGTTGGAGGTGTGTTTGGGGTCGTTATCATGTTGGAATACTGCCCTGCGGCCCAGTCTCCGAAGGGAGGGAATCATGCTCTGCTTCAGTATGTCACAGTACATGTTGGCATTCATGGTTCCCTCAATGAACTGTAGCTCCCAGTGACAGCAGCCCCAGACCATGACACTCCCACCACCATGCTTGACTGTAGGCAAGACACACTTGTCTTTGTACTCCCCACCTGGTTGCCGCCACACACGCTTGACACCATCTGAACCAAATTAGTTTATCTTGGTCTGACCTCCAGCCCCTTCAACCTCTGCAGCAATGCTGGCAGCACTCATACGTCTATTTCCCAAAGACAACCTCTGGATATGATGCTGAGCACATGCACTCAACTTCTTTGGTTGACCATAGCAAGGCCTGTTCTGAGTGGAACCTGTCCTGTTAAACCGCTGTATGGTCTTGGCCACCATACTGCAGCTCAGTTTCAGGGTCTTCTTATAGCTTAGGCCAGTGATGGCGAACCTTGGCACCCCAGATGTTTTAGAACTACATTTCCCATGATGCTCATGCACTTTGCAGTGTAGATGAGCACAATGGGAAATGTAGTTTCAAAACATCTGGGGTGCCAAGGTTCGCCATCACTGGCCTAGACCATCTTTAGGTAGAGCAACAATTTTTTTTTTTTTTCAGATACTTAGAGATTTCTTTGCCATGAGGTGCCATGTTGGACTTCCAGTGACCAGTATGAGAGAGTGAGAGCGATAACACCAAATTTAACACACCTGCTCCCCGTTCACACCTGAGACCTTGTAACACTAACAAGTCACATGACACCGGGGAGAGAAAATGGCTAATAGGGCCTAATTTGGACATTTTCACTTAGGGGTGTACTCATTTTTGTTGCCAGCTGTTTAGACATTAATGAATGTGTGTTGAGTTATTTTGAGGGGACAGCAAATTTACACTGTTATACAAGCTGTACACTCACTACTTTACATTGTAACAAAGTGTAATTTCTTCAGTGTTGTAATATGAAAAGATATAATAAAATATTTACAAAACTTTTGTGTGATACTGTATATTCTGTTTGTGTGTGTGTGTGTGTGTGTGTGTGTGTGTGTGTGTGTACAGGGCCGGACTTTCCATAGGGCTTGACGGGGCTCAAGCCCATGGGCCCCGTCCAATAGGGGGCCCCGCGGTCCCCGCAATCCCCGCCTGTTTCCCGGACCAGTGTCTTTATCTTCTTTACACTAGGCGTCCGCGCTATAGCAGGCTACAGCGCGGACGCCAATTGTCCCGTCCAATAGGGGGCCCCGCGGTCCCCGCAATCCCCGCCTGTTTCCCGGACCGGTCTTTACACTAGGCGTCCGCGCTATAGCAGGCTACAGCGCGGACGCCAATTGCTGGGAGGACGTCCCTGGACGTCCTCTTGTTTACTTCCCCGTGGCGCCCCCCCCCCCCCCGGCGCGCATCGGGGAAGTTCTCTCTGTGTTGGCAGTGTGTCCCTTGGACACAGCCAATCACAGATCATGCTAAATGGCCAATCACAGCGGCCATTTAGCACTGATCTGAGTGTCCAATGAGAGATCATCTCATGAGATCATCTCTCATCGCCGGCTCTCCCCCTCACACAGAGACAGCCTGTGAGGAGGGAGAGCGACGTGCAGCTTTCTTGTAAGTAAAAAAAAAAATAAAGTGCTGTCAGTGCCGTGATAATCTGTCCCCACAGTGCCATCTGTCCCCAGTGTCACCTGTCCCCAGTGCCACATGTCCCCAGTGCCACATGTCCCCAGTGCCACATGTCCCCAGTGCCACCTGTCCACAGTGCCACCTGTCCACAGTGCCACCTGTCCCCAGTGTCACCTGTCCCCAGTGTCACCTGTCCCCAGTGTCACCTGTCCCCAGTGCCACCTGTCCCCAGTGTCACCTGTCCCCAGTGCCACCTGTCCCCAGTGTCACCTGTCCCCAGTGCCACATGTCCCCAGTGTCACCTGTCCCCAGTGCCACATGTCCCCAGTGCCAACTGTCCACAGTGCCACCTGTCCCCAGTGTCACCTGTCCCCAGTGCCACCTGTCCACAGTGCCACCTGTCCCCAGTGTCACCTGTCCCCAGTGCCACCTGTCCCCCAGTGCCACCTGTCCCCAGTGCCACCTGTCCCCAGTGCCACCTGTCCACAGTGCCACCTGTCCCCAGTCAGTGCCACGTATAAGTGTCATCTGTCATCAGTGCCACGTATTAGTGCCATCTGTCAGCAGTGCCACATATTAGTATATATAACGATTGAATCGATTATATTGTTACGGCACCAGATGGCGACAAATGAATATAGACGGTAGGGCCCGAAAGTGACTCAAGCCCAGGGGCCCCCAGCACCTTAAGTCCTGCCCTGTGTGTGTATATATATATATATATATATATATATATATACACACACAATATTATATATTATGGATGGCAGTTTTTTAAGACCGAGTACTGATACTTTTGGTACTCACCGATACCAATTACCAATAGTTATTTCTATGGAGCCAGTTCACATATGTGTGGCCCAGCCACAGTGTCATACACTTTAAAAATTTGCACCGGACTCTTTTTATATATCGAACTGAAGCCAGCCATATGTGAACCTGGTCTTACAGCCTGTGGACTTGAAAGTATCGGTTTTAGTATCGGAGCATTTGTACAAGTACTCATCCAAATGCTTAGTATTGGCCCGATACCCGATACCGGTAAAGGTGCAACACTATTATATTATATTTTTATTATATATATATATATATATATATATATATATATATATATATATATATAATCAAGAAAAAAAGCCAATCCAGTCTGCCAGACCCAGTAAACGGTTTTATTAAAAAAAAAAAATGTATTAAATTAAGTTTAATAAATAATTTTAATGTAACATTAAAATTATAAATGTAATTTATTAAATTAATTAATTAAAATGTATCCAAGCAATGGTTTCGGTTTTCGTGAAGATCCTTTCTCAAGTACAACATGTATACAGTATAGATAGATAGATAGATAGATAGATAATAGATAGATAGATAGATCGATATCAAGGACTACTGGGAAGTAGATAGCGAAAATGTAAAATAATGCATTTAGTAAAAGTCTGAAAAGGGATTTATTATCCAAACAAAAAGTCAAAGCAGGAGACCTTTAATAATCTTTACTGAGCACACCACAAGGAGTCATTATTTCCGCACTTTGTTGAACGTACGATCCCAAATAAAACGCCCCCACACTAATGGTCATCAGAATTCTGATCCAGGTGTAAGGCAAGGGAGTAAGAAGATTTCCGGAAAGTAAAAGTTTTATAATGATAAACCCTGACTCACTCTGCTTAGTCAGTACACACCTGATTTTGCTTAGTAGGTGTATTCTGGTACACAGGGAAGAACCTGTGACGTGGGAGGTGATTCAGCATAGCCTGGAGTTAGACGGAAACTATCTGAGATCGTAGAGAGGGATTTTTGATCACATGACGGAGAGGCAGGAAATTGCCAGATATGGACTAATGATCATAGTTAGCCATTATAGTATCTCAGCTGACACACTGAACATGCAGCCCTGTTAAATACAGATGGACGTTGACAAATTAACTTTTTCTTGGCAAGAGATTATAGTGTAGCTGCTAAAAAAAAAAAAAATTCTGTACACCGCAGTGCAATAGTAAATGTACTAAGAGCAAAAGACCTGCACAGGGTCAATTCAAAGTAAACCTGTCACAAGAGGCAGAGGGTCAGCCATTGCTGGATGCCTGGCTGTTATACTGACTCTGTCTGGCTTCAATATTTTCTGATCTTAAAGCGGAGCTCCGCTTATCGGATTCCGAACCCCCCTCCGGTGCCACAATTGGCACCTTTCAGGGGGGAGGGGGGTGCAGATACCTGTATAATCCAGGTATCTGCACCCACTTCCGGGATTAGCTAGCCGCAGCTGCCCCGCCCCTATCCGAAGATGCCCGCCCCTATCCGCAGATGCCGCCCCCATTGTGTCTTGGGAAACACACAGTTCCCAGGATACAACGGGGACCAATAAAGACCCGCAGCGCGACTCGCGCATGCGCAGTAGGGAACCGGGCAGTGAAGCCGTTGCGGCTTCACTTCCTGATTCCCTGACAGAGGATGGCGCCGGGGGCAGCCGAGAGACGAGCGTGTGCTCGTCATCTTCTGCCGACACCACTGGAACCTGGGACAGGTAAGTGTCCATTTAGTAAAAGTCAGCAGCTGCAGTATTTGTAGCTGCTGACTTTTAATATTTTTTGTGTAGGTGGACCACCTCTTTAAGTGCCAAAGGAAGGATGTAGATCTTAAAAACTCAGAGGAAAGTCAGAAGTCTATGTCTGCTTGCTTGATTCAGATTGGTGACTCAATCTGGCAAATTCAATAAAGCATTTCTGGCACTTTTATGGCAGTAAGTCTGTTTTAATTGCAAAAAATAAATAAAAAAATAATTAATAAATAAAAATGAATAAAGTGAGAAAATAGTCCAACTGAAAAATGTGACAGATATCTTAATTTAAACAGTCGGAAATTGGGGGTGGAGGCAGTTCCCTAAACCAGTCTCCAATAGAGAAATGGACTATCTCTGTACCAAGACAAATAATATGTGATTTATTTAAAAGTTATAATTTTATTTATACACATAGGTAAAAAAAACACACATGAATCAAACATAGACAAACCACATCATTTTCAATGTTCAAAAACAGAACAATTAAAATTGTGTATAGCGGTGTCTTACACAAATATGTTTATACTTGGTATGCTCCAGAATGGATATAGGTGTAATAGGTCCCCATGGGACTTATGGTAGTCTACATGTTTCACGGTGTATTACCACTTCATCAGGAGGATATCTAGAACGAAAACAGCATATTGTACATAAAGATCAAAAATACAAAAATTGTCACATATGATTAGTATAAGATACAACGTATATATATTTGAATTCATAGGGGAGAGACGAGTGGAGTGCAGCTTACCCTAGAGCCCATATACAGGGGCGCAGCCAAGACACAGCCAAAGCTCCCCCATGACGAGTATGGGGGATGTGTGAAAGTGGATGGTTTGGTCTCCCGCAGAAGCTGTGTGTATATATATATCTCTATATGTATGTATCTGTATGTGTATATATATATATATGGAAGGGTGAAGGAGTAGGGGTGGGAAAGGGAGAAAAGAATGGGATGGCGGGGCAGGAGTGGAGAAGAAGAGAGAGGGGAGGGGAAGGAAGAGGATTACATGAACTCAGGGTAAATCCAAACTCTACTGTAAAAAATATAAACCAGCCTGGTATGGTGGAGTAAAGCAATAAAGGGGGAAAAAAATGAATGAGAAGAAGCAGAGCTTTCAAACATACTACAGATAATGCACTGGCCCCTCTGTAGTCCAAAAAAGGAGGAGGCTGGCTGGGAGCAACGAAAAATATATGGACGCAGCCGCTGGACTATCAGCAAGGATCTATTGGCACAATTGTAAAAAGGAAGATAAAGTTACAGTCAGAGATGACAAGCAACAATTGCAATGTCATTCAGTATTATGGTGTAAGGATTGTAAAGGGCTGCGTTTCAATCATGGCTCATCTGAGTACCTCCCCTCCTTTTTTGATTTTGTAACTTTTTTCTTTAACCCAGGCCTCACCTCTTGCTTAATTTAAACAGTGATCCATTCGGTGAGCATCCATCCTCCAAAACAGTGCTCAGTGCTCCAAAGTTCATAATAAAAGTAATAAAAGAGAGAGCAGCGCCAAATTATGATAGTGTATACCTATCCCAATCTATTCACTTGTGTATATACGTGATTAGTAAATCTATACACTAACAGCAACATGAGATAATACACATATATGAATAGTGTTAAAGTTCATATGACGATGGTAGTAGCCAAAACACTATATAAAAAGTCCTGTAATGGCAAAATAGGGAGATCACAGATGAATCGTAGCACTGCACTCCACAGATGAATGGTGACCATGCATGCATCCAGATATAGTTTGAAATCATGCACCACGGTGACTTGTATATGCAATTTGTGCAAACGGACCCGCCACCAAAGGTATCTATGCGCTTACCAGATGGTAGAGCATATGCATATGAATCTATCGATGCTCCCCGCTGAGACCACCGCCTGTGGAAGGGAATTCCACATCCTTGCCGCTCTTAAAGCGGAGTTCCAGTCCCCCAAACACTTTTTTTTAAAGACTCCTCTGTATTTGTCTAAAAATATGCATGACCATTTAGAACCTGTCATATGTGTTGTAGTTTTACTTTCTGTAAAAAAAGTTTATTACTAACCAGATCTCGGAAGCAGGCAGGTTCCATGTTAGCTGTGGGCATCTGAAATCCTCCTGTCTTGATTTCCGGGATTTTCGTGCAGCTGATTATCCAGCAGGCAGGTTCCAATCTCACACCTGCGCGGTGAAGCCACTGAGTTTTCTCTCTTCCCGACAGGTTGCCATAGCAATGGCGGCGTCAGCGGAAGTCCCTGTCCCGTTGCTATGGTGACCTGTCAATCATGACATATCGGACCCCTCCAGCTCAGCCCTCAGCTCTGATGCTGATACTAAGTCCGTCCTAGCCCCACCCACTGCCTTGCAAGCCACGCCCCTCCCGATCAGCTCTCCCTTCTACTAACAAAGCTGGTACTGTTTTGAAGGCCGTCCCAGCCCCACCCACTGCCCTGTAAACTACGCCCCTCCCGCTCAGCCCTCTTGGACACAAACACAGATGGTATATGTTTGAAGTCCGTTCTAGCCCCACCCAACGCCTTGCAAGCCACGCCCCTCCCGATTAGCCCTCCCATCAACAGAGCTGGTACTGTTTTGAAGGCCGTCCCAGCCCCACCCACTGCCCTGTAAACCACGCCCCTCCCGCTCAGCCCTCGTGGCCACAAACACAGCTGCTATAGGTTTGAAGGCCGTCCTAGCCCCACCCACAAAAAAAGTGGCGAAATAACGTGACGTTTCGTCACTAGGTTATTCGCAGGGGCTCCTGGGATACATGACGCTGCTACCCCAGGAGCCTTTGCGAATCGCCTAGTGACGTAATAGCCTAGGCGATCGGCTGTCGGAAGTGCTGCTGAAAAAGGCATTTCCAAACAAAAAAAAAAAAAAGAACTTCCATTGGGAAAAGCATGCTCAAGGGGGATACCATTGAAAGTAAGTATAAAAAATGGGTGGAACTCCACTTTAAGCCCCATACACACGGTCGGACTTTTTCATGGATTCTGTCCGATCGGACAATGTTGTTGAAAAATCAGACCGTGTGTATGCACCATCGGACAGTGTACGTCGGATTGTCCGACGGACAAAGTCTTATCTCCTGCTGGAAAGATTTGCCGACAACGCGGTCCGATCACACCAAATCCGATCGTGTGTACGGTTGTCCGACCGGACAAAGTGCTACGCATGCTCAGATCACATTACAAGACCAAAGCTATTGGCTACTAGCCTCTACGTAGTCCCGTCGTACGCAACAATCGTCACCGCGTTCAGAATGATCGGATTTTCCGACAACTTTGTCCGACCGTGTGTACGCAAAACCAACATCAGACAAAGTATGACGGACAGGATCCGACCGACCTGGTCCGCGGATTGTCCGACCGTGTGTATGGGGCTTTACAGTAAAGAACCCTCTACCTAGTGTTTTTTAGGCTCTTAGAAGCTGTTATTAGCTCCTAGAAGCTAAATAGTGTTATCCTATGTGCCCATGCACACCACTTTAGGCTATTAGCATTTTTTGAGCCTCAGCGTCTAGGAGCAGAAAAAAAAAAAGTTTTTGTAGTTTCTTGGATTGTTTTTCCAGCAGAAAAAAACGCTGAATGCTCCTAACTTCTTCTAAATGCTACTAAAATGCTCCTAACAGCTTTTTTTTTTAGCTTTTTTAAAAATGTATTTGTGTACTGCAAAAAACGCTAATAAAATGCTAAAAGTTACTAAAATGCTACTAGAAGCTGGCACAAAAATGCATACCTCCCAACTTTTTGAGATGGGAATGAGGGACACCTATTAGCAAAAGTATGCAGGCATAGGACACACCCCCTGCCACGCCCCCTTAAAGGAGAATTACACATAAAAAATGATTACTTAAACCCATAAGTGCTTTTTTTACCACCATTTACTTTATATTGACTTTTGATATTTACAAATGCAACTATTTAGAAATCAGATGAAAGTTTTAGCACTGAGAAATGCTTTTTGAAAGATAAATAGTGCATTTTTTATATACAACTATATAGATCAGACCAAAATGAGGAGGAAATCAGGGACAGTTGGGAGCTATGAAAATGCTATTATCAGCATTTTTCATCCAGTGTTTTTTTTCTAGCTTTTTTTGAGCTTATGAAAAATGCTAGTGTAGCGGCCATAACCCCCGAGGGGCGGCCTTGACATTCTGGGCTTACCAGTTACCTCCTCGTGGCTTGTCGGTTATTGTCCAGGGGTTCCCAGGGTTAGTACCCAGTGACTTCAGATGCTGACACATAAAAGTCCTTTTCAAGGTTTTTATTTTGCAGTGGTAACATCCAACATAACACAGTCTCTGATGGGAATAGAGGGCACAGGTGATAAAACTCAGGCACTTTGAACTGCTGACATCCACTGAATGTCTCTAATCAACCCAGAGAGTAGGCACTCGCAGCTGGGTGCTTCACTGCTGGATAAACCTCTAGCCAGAGATCTAGCAGCCAACATGTGGTCTCTGCCACAGACTAGATTGTAGTCCCTGGTGTTCCTACCAGTCACTCTGCTCTCCTATTAAAAACTGACCACACGAAGCAAGAGAGCACACCGTGGTCAGTTCTCTAGCTAAAGCTGGGAACTCAGTCTGCTCTCCTCCAATAATCAGGCTTGTTCTGACACCCCCCCCCCCCATGCACAGCCATTCACAGGGAAGATCAGTGTACTTTTGCTTCTCCTCCCCCAGGTCTTATGCAGGTGAGAACAGAGGGAATGTGATCACTTATACAAAAGAGTAAAAAAATATATTTATAAAGTTTCTTCAAATCTATATATAAATCTTTTGCCTTTCATTTCTATTTTAAACTGAATGGATTGTTTTACATGCTGATTGTTTACAATCTCTTTAACATAACTTTAACTCTGAGAGTTTCCGACACAAGGCACTATGAGTGTGTTTTTGTGTGTAAAAGTCTTGAATTGTACCATTTCCTAACTGTATATATAGCACCCACCCCCGCCATCAGTGCTTTGTGTCCGCTCTGCTGCATTTGTATAATTAGAGTGTCTTAACCTTTTTAGTGAAGTATGGATTATTTTCTGTAGTGCTGAAGCAGGTGGAGACTATGGATGCGGGTCCGCCTCATAAAACCTGATAAAATGCCTGAAATTGCTGCTTTCATCCCACTTCATATTGCATTTCATATTTATCCTGTTCAGTCCTCGGCTTTGTGTGTTCAACATGTATAGTCATGTCGATAATACATAGGTTTTATCTATATAATTTCAGGTTGTAATTTATATGTTCTACTTTTATATACAGTATATAGTCATTATCTTTTAAACCTGAACTCCAGGCAAACAGATAAATACATTGTTTTGTCAAATGATTTGTATCGCTGTCCACCCAGTCCTGAGAGTTACACAACCCTGCCAAACAGCACAATGAGGTTGGTGACCTGACTTTACTGCAAATAAAGCTGAAGTTTGGGTTACCAGCAGCGGCTAGGAGAGTGAAGGACGTATATGACTTGTTTGACCCTTCTTGTCCCTTCCACTATTCATGGAACTCATAATATTATTGTTCCAAAATGTTCTGTAGATGGGCAGAAGAGATCCTGTCATTCATCCACTCCAAGTGGGACAATAATAGTCCAAGTTCCACGAATGGTGGAGGAGGTATGTAAGGGGCAGGGTGGTGGTTGTTTGCAGGTCCTCCATGTTTCCCTCCTTGTTGGGCGCCAAGCAAGGGTCCCATGAGAGGCAGAACTCGCCAAAAAGACCAAGGAAGTAGAACAAGAATTAACCCCCACTTTACCGGCCAACAGCTAACTAACTAGTTCAACCTGCCCACAGGTAGGAAGGGGCAGGTGAGTGGCATAAGTTCTTCACACTTATGCCCCGCACACACGATCGGATTTTCCGATGGGAAATGTTGGATGTGAGCTTGTTGTCGGTAAGTCCGACAATGTGAATGCTCCACCGGACTTTCCGCCAACAAATTCTGGCTATCATGCTCTCAAATTTTCCGCCAACAAATGTGTGTTGTCTGACTTTCCGATCGCGTGTACACAAGTCCGTCAGACAAAAGTCCAAAGTACAAACACGCATGCTCGGAATCAAGGACGAGCCGGAAACGATCAGTCTTGTAAAACTAATGTTCATAATGGAGATATTGCATACGTCTTGTACGTCACTACGTTTGTAATTGTTGGCGAACATTTGTGTGACCGTGTGTATGCAAGACAAGTTGGAGTCAACATCCTTCGAACAAAATTCCATGGTTTTGTTGTCGGAAAGTCCAATCGTGTGTACGAGGCTTTACACTTCTTCACACTTACAGCAACTGCTGTTCAGCACTGGAATATCGCTACTGCAGCAGCACCCCTGCAGCACTGGAAGATCACTATTCTGGGTGGTATTTAGCAACATAAAGGAAGGATTTTAGCATGAAGCAGCAGCCTGCAGGACATGGCATACACATCATTACAGGGAACTAGAGTGTTTACTATTATTATTATTATACAGGTTTTACATAGCACCAACAGTTTGCGTAGCGCTTTACAACATGAGGGCAGACATTACAGTTACATTACAATTTGGTACAAGAGGAATCAGAGGGCCCTGCTCATTAGAGTTACAATCTAAAAAGGAAGGGTCAATTGATACAAAAAGGTAAAAGCTGTGGGGATGAGCTGTTGTAGAAAGTAAAACAATGTTAAAAGCAAGATAGGCTTCATTAAAGAGAAGGGTTTTTATGGTCTTATCTAAAGATGGATAGATTAGGGGACAGTCGAACAGATTGGGGTAGGGAGTTCCAAAGGATGGGAGAAGCTCTGGAGAAATCCTGCAGGCGAGCATGGGAGAAGGTGACAAGGGAGCTAGAGAGCAGGAGGTCTTGGGAGGACCGTAGAGAGCGGTTTGGTTGATATTTTGAGACTAGGTTAGTGATGTAGCTGGGGGCAGAGTTATGGGTGGCTTTGTAAATGATTGTTAGTACTTTGAATTTTATTCGTGGGGTGAGTGGAAGCCAGTGGAGGGATTGGCAGAGAGGGGTGGAGGACACTGAATGGCTGGTAAGGTGGATGAGTCTTGCAGCTGCATTTATTATGGACTGAAGGGGGGATAGTCTATGTAAGGGTAATCCAATGAGGAGGAAGTTGCAGTAGTCGAGGCGAGAGATAACCAGGGAGTGAATTAGAAGCTTGGTGGTGTCATTAATTAAAAAGGGGCGTATTCTAGAGATGTTGCGGAGGCTAAGGCAGCATGATTTGGACAGGGATTGTATGTGGGCCTGAAAGGATAGTTCAGAGTCTATAGTTACCCCTAGCACCCTGATAGATGTGCCATTGATCTTGACAACGTTTTCTAAACTTTAATTGCAGTAAAGTAAGTCACCAACCTTAGTGTGCTTCTTGGCAGGGCTGTGTAAATCTCAGGACGGGATGGACAGCAATACAAATCGTTTGTCACACCATTACAGGTTTGGTGCTGTATCGCCCCCCCCAAAAAAAATAATCTAAACTTCAGCATTAAAGAGGAAGTAAACCCTGATGGGTTTACTTCCTCTTTGTTTACCTGCAAAGGTAAAGCATAATGGACTACAATGCATCGCATAGTAGTCCATTATGTGTCACTTACCTGACACAGGAGCCAGCGAAGTCACCGCTGTCCCCTTGTGTACGGAGCCTCCATCTTCTTGGTGGGTCTCGCGGCTCCGACGCTGTCATTCGACGACGCCACAATGACGTCACTCCCGCACATGCGCACGGGAGCCACCACTCGCGGCATATCGCCGTTGAGAGCAGCTTTCTCAGTGCGCCTGCGTGCCGCTGTCTACGGCGCATGCACCGTAGACAGCGGTGCCTGTCTTTTGGCAAATATCTCCTAAACCGTGTAGGTTTAGGAGATATTTCTTTGACCTACAGGTAAGCATTAATCTAGGCTTACCTGTAGGTCCAAGTGGTTTGTAAGGGTTTACAACCACTTTAAGCAATACAGCCTGGTGACCTCCCTGAACCACCATGTGAATGGTGAATAATGGAGCAGCACACTAATGTGTATATATAAGTACTGAGGCTCTTTAAATATTTCACTAAAAATATTTGTCTACATGTCTTCTGTATTAGCCCCCCAATAGAGGTTCCAAACATTCCATTCTGTGGAAATTGAGTGGAACACTAAGATATTAAAATGTACCTAAAGAAAACCACTAACTTAGTAAGAGACCAGGCAAAAATTGTCATTTGTAGGCATATAGCCCAGTACTTAATTAAGCAAATATAACAAACTGGTGCCAATAATGGATGACATCATCTGTGTAGTTCGACTTAAAGTGAAATATAACAGCTGTGTGCCGAGACACCAATACTAAAGAGGCACACCAAGGCAAAAGTAAGCATAGTAACAAGACACAAGGTGGTCATGTTGCTCAAACGAGGTCTCCCCCAAGCTGAAATTTTACAGTAGATTTATAGTTCTAGATGTGCTGTTGAGGCTCTTCTGCAGAAGCCCATACAAACCAGAAAGGTTGAGGCTTGGGAAATGCAGTGGTTGACCATGGAAACTGAAGGCACCACTACTGTACATGCTCAGTAGTGGCATAAACCTCTGGGACCCTGGGCCCATCTCCAACCCAGAAAAGGCTTATCAGATGTGGTCTTCATGGGAGAATAGTGACTAATGAGGTGAAAATAAACTCACTTATATACAAAAGCACAAAGACTGTGGATCCAAAACAGGCAACAGGTGCTCTAAACTGATGAGAAAAAATTTAATTATTTGGCTCTAACAGAATACAGATTGTCCACTGAAGGAATGAAATGGTACATGGCCAAGACAATAAGGAATCGTAGAACATGGCATGGCCCCACACAGCCCTAATCTCAATATTATTGTGCCAGTCTGGAATTGCTTGCAGAGACAGAAGAAAGTAAATGGTCAAAGTCTACAATGGAACTGGGGCAAGTTCTCAAAGATGCTTGGAACAACGTACCACCTTCAGAAACTGTGTATTTTTCCTGTTCTCTGCACTCAGTAGGACATTTCTTTGTTAATATTATAATAACCAATCAATTTTTAAATGCTTTACAGCACTTTTCTCCCAAACAAACTCACAATCTAATTTTCCTGTCACTTATGCCCCGTACACACGGTTGGAAATTCCGACGGAAAATTTCCGATCGGACCATGTTGTCGGAAAATCCGACCGTGTGTGGGCTCCATCTGACTTTTTCCGTCTGAATTTCCGACAGAAAAAATGTGAGATCCTGCTCTCAAATATTCCGACAACAAAATCAGATCGGACTTTTTCCGATCGTGTGTAGAGAATTCCGACGGACAAAGTGCCTTGCATGCTCAGATCAAATTACGAGACCAAACCTATTGGCTACTAGCCTCTATGTAGTTCCGTCGTACGCAACGAACGTCACCACGTTCAGAATGATCGGATTTTCCAACAACTTTGTCTGACCGTGTGTATGCAACACCAGTGTCGGACAAAATCCGTCGGAAAAAATCCAACGGATTTTGTGGTCGGAATTTCTGACCGTGTGTACGGGGCATTAAACTACTTTTTTTGAAGGGCAAAATAACCCTAGCAAAATGTTTCTATTTTTTTGGGAGGAAATCAGAGAACTTGATGGAAACCCACACAAAAACAGGAAGAGCATGTAAACTCCAAGGGCTGCAGGCAGCAATGCTAACCACATAGCTACCTTGAGTATTTGTGGTGGGCTGTTTTCAGTTCTTGTGGGCTGCTCACTTCCATATCTCTCTGTTTAAATATGATTGCAGAATTCACTATATTAATATAATGCATTGATCTTGTCCCTTTTAATTTGCTGAGTTAACAGTAGTGAAATTATATAACTATTATTGTAGTCACACACGTAAAGTATATGTATAGTCAAAACATTTTTTTTTATAGTTTTGGATACAGTAGGGAAGGGTAAGAACCTCTGTGAACTTTAAATTGTTGCCTTTTTCCCCACTGAAGAGATTCACTCTGGTCATGGTGACCATTAGAGGAATGGGACATTTTTACAAGCACCAGTAGAGAAAAAGGTGCGAAGAAATCTTAGTGTTTGGTTGACAAGTGTTAAGAACAATTCCCTCCACTTCTGAGGGATTTACTCACACTTGTTGTGTCTCCAAGACGGGTGGTTCAAAGAAGTCTCCCTATCCGGACACAAGCAAAAAAAAATGAACTGAATGGGGTTTGAACCCTTCCCTATTCTATCCAAAACTAAAATTTAAAAAGTATATAGGGTTGCATTGAATTTTGATGGGAACAATGCAATACAGGAGTTGCCGGGGATGTGAGAAGCCTACCTAGGGGATAGATACTTTGTATCAGAATAATGTGCTTTATTATTATGTTAATAAAGAGATTGTTTTAATAATTATTGCATACTATATTCCTGAGAACCACAAAAGTCCATTACGCCCCAATTTATTCTTTGTTCAAAGACTCTCATTGGGTGGGTTGCCATATTAACAATAGCCACCAACCACTTTTCAATATGAGTCAGGGCTTAAGGTACAAGGCAAAAGGCAACTGGGTGGGGCTGAATGCTGTACCCATTGGTACCAGGGTTTATGGCCCTTGGGCGCTCAGGGACAAAGGTCCAGAATGCAAGTCTCCAGCCACAGCTTGCCATAGGCTTTGACAGGCTGCCTGTATTGGGGCTGGACACTCCATCTGGCCTCCCCAGGCTCAATAAAATGCTGGGAGGAAAGCCCCGTGTGCAAGGAGCCTAATGCCCTGTACACACGGTCAGACATTCCGACGACAAAATCCGTCTGATTTTTTCCGACGGATTTTGACCCAAACTTGTCTTGCATACACACGGTCGCACAAAGTTGGCGGAAAATCTTATCGTTCAGAACGAGATGACGTATAAACGGGCCAGTGGCCAATAGCTTTCGTCTCGTAATTTATTCTGCCCATGCGTGGCACTTTGTGCGTCGGATTTGTCTACACACGATCGGAATTTAAATGATCAGATTTTGTTGTCGGAAAATTTTAAATCCAGCTCTCAAACTTTGTGCGTCGGAAATTCTGATGGAAAAAGTCCGATGGAGCCCACACACGATCGGAACACAATCCGATGCACATTTTCCGTTGGAAAGTCCGGCCGTGTGTACAGGGCATTAGTCTGTATACACTGGAATGCCAGGGGTGGTTTTTATCCTGGCCCAGGACAGTTCCTAATAGATGAAAGATAAGGTCACACTATTATAACAGCAGAGATTCAGGTTCTTACAAATCTAACTTTCAATCCTATCTTGTTCTCTTGACACAAGAAACTTGAGTATCACTGAAAAAAAATTAACGATCCCCCATAGGGTAACAATACATTAGAACCCACATGACTTATATACACTTCCTACAATGGTAATTTCTTTGTCTTGGAACTGCTTTGATTTTCCTTTTCAGATCTATTGATGACTTCTGCATCTAATGTTTCCACTGCTAAAATCCAGAATGGATTTCCTTTTAGAAAGAGATTATCTTTTCCAGTAATATATGTTTTTCCAATGCTTTCCTACAGCTAAACAATATTCACTTTACTTATAGCTGGATTTTAAAATGGAAATAAACACGAGTAAGAAGAGGATTTATCATGTAAGAATAGTTTGATTTACCATATTTGATGTGAAGCAAGAGAGTGACTGGAGGGTAGTGAAGGTTGTACAGGTTTAGCATTATGATGTAGTTGTCACTTATGATCATATGAATGAGTACACTGTATACTTATGAGTTTGTTATTGTTAGTAGGTCCCCTATTGGTCATCAGCAAAATGTTGGACTAGAGACATCCTACTGTAACCTCATGAAACACAAGGTGATTGAGGTTGCAGACTTTCCTACTTGTAGGGAAGGCTCCGCCATCTTGTCCTCGTTAAGATATAGTAGTCTCAAGGACTTATGATTGGTTTCAACCCCGTCTGTATCAGGCAGTTCCCAGAATTCTTCCCAAATAACTAATATCCAGCCAGAACTTGCTTTCCAATGCTTTACTGAACTTCGAACATCATAATACAGCCCAGCCTAAAGCCCCATACACACGGTCGGAAAATCCGACCACCAAATCCATCGGATTTGGTCCGACGGATTTAGTCCGACACTGGTGTTGCATACACACGGTCGGACAAAGTTGTCGGAAAATCCAATCATTCTGAACGTGGTGACGTTTGTTGCCTACGACGGGACTACGTAGAGGCTAGTAGCCAATAGCTTTGGTCTTGTAATGTGATCTGAGCATGCGTGGCACTTTGTCCGTCGGAATTCGCTACACACGATGGGAATTGGTGTGATCGGACTTTGTTGTCGGAAAATTTTTAGAGCAGGAGATACAACTTTGTCCGTCGGACAATCCGATGGAAAATGTCCGATGGTGCCTACACACGGTCGGAATTTCCGACAACATTGTCCGATAGGACAGAATCCATCGGAAAATCCGACCGTGTGTTTGGGGCTTTAGGGTAAATATTCACCCAACAGGAGCACACTTTTTGCACAGAGGGGTGCAAGCCAGAATTCAACTTCCTAGGCTCCACTATTCCTCTTACATACCCTGAAGGTGGCACTTTTCCTACCACATGCAGAGGAACACCAATGCTTTTTCTTTCCCATCTGTCCTTCTAAAACTCTGCTTTCCCTTTTTATGCCCCATACACACGGTCGGAAATTCCGACGGAAAATGTCAGATCGGACCCTGTTGTCGGAAAATCCGGCCGTGTGTGGGTTCCATCTGACTTTTTCCGTCTCAAATTTTTCGACAACAAAATCCGATCGGACTTTTTCCGATCGTGTGTAGAGAATTCTGACGGACAAAGTGCCACGCATGCTCAGATCAAATTACGAGACCAAAGCTATTGGCTACTAGCCTCTACGTAGTTCCGTCGTACGCAACGAACATCACCACGTTCAGAATGATTGGATTTTCCGACAACTTTGTCCGACCGTGTGTATGCAACACCAGTGTCGGACAAAATCCGTCGTAAAAAATCAGACGTATTTTGTGGCCGGAATTTTCGACCATGTGTATGGGGGCTAACTCTCTTCTTGGCAAAGGAGCCCAGTCCACACCACATTGGGAAAAAGGTGGTGTCACGCGCAAAGGAATATGATCCCCTGCTTACAAGTTGGCCATAGAAAGAGTTATTTTAAAGTGATTCCTGCTAGTTGAAATTTGAGCCATGGGTGGCCCTGTTGGCACTACTCCACTCAACATGCTTCGATCTGAAAATAAAAGGAGTTGGATGGGAAATTGTTGACCGGACAGTGGCTACATCTAGTTAGATGCCGTCACTGTTCTGTATTCTGACAGCCGCATGTTCCGGCTGTCAGAATACAATAGTGGGAGATTACATAACAGTAGGAGATTCCTCCATCCACGCTGTTTACCATAGATGTGGGAATTTGTAAGATCTCTTTTGTTCAGCCCCACAGGCTGAACTAGAAAAATCTATAGTGTATGGCCAGCTTTAGGCAAAATACACACCCTTGCCAAATTTCCAGTATTCTTCCAAGATATCAGATTAAAAAACACTTCATCTACATGCACCCTCAGCTTCTTTAGCAAGGCAGTAGTCGTCTTGGAAGTGTTTGGGGTCCTTATCATGTTGGAATACTGCCCTGGGGCCCTGTCTCCGAAGGGAGGGGATCATGCTCTACTTGCTCTACTTTAGTATATCACAGTACATGTTGGCATTCATGGTTCCCTCAATGATCTGTAGCTCCCCAGTGCCGGCAGCACTAATGCAGCCCCAGACCATGACACTCCCACCACCATGCTTAACTGTGGGGAAGATACACTTGTCTTTGTACGCCTCACCTGGTTTCCACCCCACACGCTTGACACAATTTGAACCAAATCACAGGACATGGTTCCAGTAATCCATGTCCTTAGTCTGCTTGCCTTCAGCAAACTGTTTGCGGGCTTTCTTGTGCATCCTCTTTAGAAAAGACTTCCTTCTGGGACGACAGCCATGCAGACCAATTTGATGCAGTGTGCCGCGTATGGTCTGAGCCCTTCAACCTCTGCAGCAATGCTGGCAGCACTCATACATCTATTTCCCAAAGTCAACCACTGAGGCTGAGCATGTGCACTCAACTTCTTTGGTCAACCATGGTGAGGCCTGTTCTGAGTGGAACCTGTCCTGTTAAACCGATGTATGGTCTTGGCCACCATGCAGCTCAGTTTTAGGGTCTTGGCAATATTCTGAAAGCCTAGGCCATCTTTATGTAGAGCAACAGTTCCTATTTCAGATCCTCAGAGAGTTCATTGCCATGAGGTGCCATGTTGAACTTCCAGTGACCAGTATGAGAGAGTGAGAGCGATAACACCAAATTTAACACACCTGCTCCCCATTCACACCTGAGACCTTGTAACACGAACAAGTCACATGACACTGGGGAGAGAAAATGGCTAATTGGCCCCAATTTGGACATTTTCACTTATGGGCTGTACTTACTTTTGTTGCCAGAGGTTTAGACAGAAATGGTTGTGTGTTGAGTTATTTTGAGGGGACATCAAATTTACACTGTTATACAAGCTGTACACTCACTACTTTACATTGTAGAAAGGGGCATTTCTTCAGTGTTGTCACATGAAAAGATAAAATAAAATATTTACAAAAATGTGAGGGTGTACTCACTTTTGTGTGATACTGTGTGTGTATATATAATATATATATGATGTGTATAGATTTTGTTTGTGTATTTAGCAGTTTACCTAGAGTTCGAGTTACAAATTACCAGATTAATTAATAAATCTTTCTGTACAGGAGCCTAGTTATTGGTAATTTGCACATGGAGAATTTGAAATATTTGCAGATTGGAACCTTTGGCACCCTTATTAAAATTATAATTAATTTCTACTTGTCATCCACCTATAACGTCATTGTTAACTTCTCGTTTGTAAAATGAATCACTGAAGGCAGGGTCTCCCCAGTTTCTGATAGTAAACCTTGGGATTATCAGGAACTACTACAGTGAGCAAACAGACACTTTGTATGATTTACTGAAGTCGTAAGGTTAACTGCCAGGTCATTAATCTCTGGCACTGGAGCAGAGATGATTTACCAATAGAATTTAGTTTGAAGTTTTGCTTTCAGAGCGTTCGTTTAATGGTTTGTGGGATCAAATCAACTGTAGTAATGAGAAAATTCAAAGGAATAGGATGCAAAAAAAAATTTCCGATTTTTTTTTGTTTGATTTTTGTTTTTTTCTTCCCCATTGAAATGCCAAAAATGTAAGCCCCCGTACACACGGTCGGAAATTCCGACCACAAAATCCGTCGGATATTTTCTGACGGATTTTGTCCGACACCGGTGTTGCATACACACAGTCGGACAAAGTTGTCGGAAAATCCGATCATTCTGAACGTGGTGACGTTCGTTGAGTACGACGGGACTAGGTAGAGGCTAGTAGCCAATAGCTTTCATCTCCAAATTTCTTCTGAGCATGCGTGGCACTTCGTCCGTCGGAATTCTCTACACACGATCGGAAAAAGTCTAATTGGATTTTGTTGTCGGGAAATTTGAGAGCAGGATTTTTTTTCCGTCGGAAATTACAATGGAAAAAGTCAGATGGAGCCCACACACGGGCGGATTTTCTGACAACATGGTCCGATCGGACATTTTCCGTCGGAATTTCCGACCGTGTGCTTACTCTTTTCTATGCACCAGACAGTACATGAAACATACAGGGGAGCTCTGGTCTGTTGCAGAAAAATGCATTATTCTGCACCACACTACCCAGCAGCACCCAGGGGCTCCATTGCAGTGTGAACAGGCACATAGGAAATAATAGTTTTTCTTTATGAACTTGCAGTGTCTGGCATTGATTAAATGCAGGGAAATCCAGTCACTGCACCTAGTGTGAATAAGCCCCCACTACAATTTTGGTTTTGGAAAAAATAAAAAATAATAAAATCTTTAAAATAAAATAAAAATAAAAAATAATACATATTGTAAAGAAGCCTATTTAGTATGTCTGATCTTCCATTTAAATAGCAGATCCAGATACAATTTTAACGTAATTTGTGTGCAGCCCCCATAATACTTTTCTAAACCCCATCTTGATTCAGCAATGTGCACAAGAACAGCGGCTTTCCTGGATCTCTTCCTCCTCATTGGCTGAGACAGCAGCAAGACCCATTGGCTCTCACTACTGTCAATCACAGCCAATGAGAAGAGAGCGGGGGGCAGGGCTAAGCCTCACTAGGTATTTGAATGGCCACACAAAGCAGCGGCTGGGTAAGCGAGCCTATTTGGGTGCCCCCATAGCAAGCTGCTTGCTATGGGGGCACTTGGCAGGAGGGAGGGGCCAGGAGTGAGGGTCCCGAGAAGAGGAGGATCTGGGCAGCTCTGTGCAAAATTACTACACAGAGCAAGTAAGTATAACATGTTTAATCTGACTTTAATATCACTTTAAGGGCTTTTTCAACTAAATTAGCTTACTCGTAGGCAGGAAAGAATGAGGGACAGGTTTTGGATGATGATGCTGAAGCAAAAATCTAACTGAATATAGCCTAATTGCCCCCAAAGCACAGGGGCAGGCCTACTGGATTTGAATAAACTAGATAGATAGATAGACAGACAGATAGATAGACAGACAGACAGACAGACAGACAGATAGATAGATAGATAGCTATATAACATAAATATAAAATCAGTACTTTAGCATGCTCAAAATGTACTTATAAGATTCTCTAACCCTGAGTGCTGGTTCACACTGATGCACCCATTTGCATTGGATAAGTGGGAACTAATACATTGATTAAAACAACCTAATCAGACTCAAACCCACACTAGAAAAGGACAGAAAATAGTGTCTGACTGCCTATTAACTGACATAATCCTGTGCTAGGAGGGAACAGGTCAGGAGTTATACAGTACAGTAAAAACTCAGATTGCGAGTAACGCGGTTTACAAGCGTTTCGCAAGACAAGCTATTTTTTATATTTTTTTAAATACTGACTCAAATGTGCGAGCATTGTCTCGCAAGATGAGCAGGATTCAAGCTTCTGGGGTGTGCAGTACCGCATGTGGCCAGTGGCGCCGTGGACGCTCGGAGACGCTCAGAGACACTCAGAGACACTCTAAGACACTTGGGAGGATGATCTGTGACACTCGGTTCCCAAGCGTCTCCAAGAGTTTTTGAGTGTCTCCAGCGCCCCCCCCCCCCCTTTGGCCACATGCAGTATTGCATACACTAGCAGTGACACTAGAACAAATTATTGTTGATTCCTATGGGAAAACTCGCTTTGATATACGAGTGCTCTGGATTACAAGCATGCTTCTGGAACGAATTATGGTCGTAATCCAAGGTACTACTGTATAGGGTTTTAAAGTGGTTGTAAACCCTTACAGACCACTTTGGCCTACAGGTAAGCCTAGATTAAGGCTTACTTGTAGGTCCAAGAAATATCTCCTAAACCTACACGGTTTAGGAGATATTTGCAAAAAGACCGTAGACAGCAGCGTGCAGGTGCACTGAGCAGGCCGCTGCTAACGGCGATATGCCGCTAGTGGCTGCTCCCGTGTGCATGCGCGGGAGTGACATCATCGCGGCTCCGGCAAATCACAGCGCCGGTGCCGCGAGACCCGGAAGTCACTCCGGGATACATGGCAGTGGTGGAGAAGAAGAAGGAGGACTGCTTCGGGGGCTTCGTTCTCAGGTAAGTTATTCATAATGAGCTAGTAGCTATGCCTACTAGCTCATTATGCATTTGCCTTGCAGGTTGCATTTTTTTATAAAAGTTTTTCATTGCCTTTACTTCCTCTTTAAGGTGTATGTGATTAGGCTTGTGGACCAGTATGGGTGTTGTCACCAAAGTTCCTGTTTTTTGGCCACCACCAGCACACAGATTGTACAATCGATTTGAAAAACTGCATCATCTATTCCGCATGGCAAAATTGACAAATGATGAGTTTTTATTTATTTTAAATGTAGAATTCATAAGTTTGTGTTGAAGATTTTGTTCATAATTTGGCCTTTTATTGCCTATTCCACAGACGTCATGTTTAAAATTCATCCTTAGCTATGTGTGCTGCTCAGAAATCCAATTTTCAATTACACAGCAAATGGGTATTTTCTGGTGTTTCTTTATATGATGGAAGTAATTGCTTTCTTCAGGGGTTGCTGTCACAAATGAAAAGTGTTTTATTTCTTGTCCGCTTTCCACGCTAACAGCCATTTGTAAATTAGCCCAATTTAAAGAGCCAGCGTATGGAAATGAAATGCAGGGAGGGCACGGGGCAGCTGCATTTCAGTAGACGTGATGGCTGACAGCTAAGCTATTATACCAGGCATGGTATTCTAAAAGCATCATAGAAATCCAGCTTGCTGCAATACACTGTGCTCAACTAAGATTCCATATCCTAAATAAACACTCAACTGAAATGTTCTATTTTAAAAGTAAAGCTTTACCTTTCCAAAAAAAATAAAACTATAAGCTTCCTTATTCCTCATTTTTCTGTCTATGCTAATTTTTCTGACTCTGGGGTTATGCAAGCAGGATATTAAAAATGGTCTTTCAACTTCCCAGCAAGCACTGGGGTTTTATCTATGTTGTGTATGAATGATAGTTAGATCATTTTTTTTATTTTATTGTTTATTCTTTTATTATAACAGGTATTTATATAGTGCCAGCAATTTACATAGAGCTTTACATACAATATTAGCACATTAACCACATACCGAACCATCGCCCAACGACGGCACAATGGCACGGCTGTGCAAATGGGCGTACAGGTAAGTCCCCTTTAAATCGTAACATTGTGGGCACGCGCCCGCCCGCCACATACTCCGTGACCATGCCTGCGGGTTCCGTGGACTCGATGTCCGCCAGGGGGCACACGATCGTGTCACAGAGCAGCAGAACGGGGAGATGCCTATGTAAACAAGACATTTCCCTGTTCTGCCTAGCTGGGCATGGGAGCCAATCACCCCACATCAGCACAGATATAACTAGCATGTGTAGGCCCTGGATAGGGCAGGAAGCCAGGAGGAGTAGACCTGCACTCAGGAAGAGTCAGCTGTAGTCTTTCTGTCTCTTATAAAAGAGGGGGCTAGGGCGGATTGCAAAAGGCCTTTTCAGGCACTAGATTTTTATAACTATAACAGAGATATGTAAGCATGTCTAGATAAGTTGGGTAAACAGTTGACCGTTGTGGTGTTCAGTGATACATTTATGGTGTTCAGTGATGAGTTTCCAGAAATCTACCCTCGCCGTCAGGCTACAGCAACACTCAACTGAAACTAATAAATGAGATCTAGTGAGATTTCCACAGGCCGATGCACCTTGCTATTGCTGTGCCGCTTGCACGTCTTGGGAATGGTGTACAAAGTAGGTAGAGTTGGCTTTATCAGAGCCATGAGGCCTGAAGATGGGGAATGAAGTTCAGCTCGTCTTCCAGGTTGATTACAGGCCTGCTTTCCGTCAGACTGGCAGGCACATAACACAGCTATGTAAAGAAGCATGGAATTTTCATAAGATCTACTATGTGGAGTGATAACAAACAAGCCCTGCGCTGAAATGTTATCTTAATAAACATCCCTCAATGAAGGTATCATTCCTCAGCCGCGTGTTTATAGTCTACAGAGAAAAGCTGTTGTACATTCCGTCTGCTCCAGCAAACACTGCCTCTGCCAAACTACTGTATCCAAAAAAGGACAACAAACCCATAAATATGCTACTTCTTACCGGATCAGTCCCAGAATTTGTATTTTATTAACTGTAGACATAATCATCCACTGGCTTCTTAAAGTTCTCCAGGACCTCACCATTCAAGCTGAACTCCAGAATGAGAAAAAATTGTCTAAATCAGTGTTTCTCAACCTATTGTCAGTCAAGGCACCCTTTGGAATTATGGAAAATCTTGAGGCACCCCATTATAAAAAGTAAAAAACTAAACTAAAGGTTTTCCAGATCACGGCAACATCCACACACATAGGACACCCTATGTTAATGGTAATTTTTTCTTCCAAAGCCAATACACCTTTGCAAACTGGTACTGATTAGTATTCCAATGTTTCTCTTCTCCCTCAGCTTCTCTCCCTCATTAGGCTAATGTGACCCCATTGCTTACGGAGAGGGGTCGGAGTGGGGCAAATCAATATGCTTTGCAGGCGTCCAATCTCCACCTATCAACCAATGAAGTCATTGGTTGTTAGGACGCCATTGGCATTGTAATAGTGTGCAATGAAAACCTGTGGTTTCTTGTAGCTAAAAGGCAGGCTTCATCCGCTTGCTGGCTTGCATACAATTTTTGGGGAATTTTTAAGGATTTTGCCAAGGCAAACCTGAAGTCAGCCCAAGGTACCTGGGCATCCTGGTTGAAAAAGGCTGGTCTAAATACATTCATCATGTGTATTCTTCTTGAATCTCGGTGTACTTTGGGTATTTCTTCCAGATCTGTGCAGTAATCCAAGGTGAAATTTTACCTCTGCTACAGCCTTGAATATTACCCTACCCACATCACAACGCACACAATGTCAACAAAACTTCCCGTTTAAATGGGATGATAGCTCCCTTACTTACTTAGGCATCAAAATACCTACCTCGTTATCAAATTTATACTCTGCTAATTATCAACCAATATTACGATCTATTACTGAGGATTTCAAAAAATGGTCTGTAGGGCTCTTTTCCTGGTTTGGTAGAACGGCCATCATTAAAATGAACATTCTGCCGAGGTTATTATACATTTTACAAACAGTCCCCATACACATTCCTCCAATTTTCTTTACAACATATCGTAAAATATGCACAAAATCTATTTGGGGTACGACTCGCCCCAGAATAAACTTTGTCAGACTCACTTCCCCAAAATTGAGAGGAGGTTTAGGTGTACCAGACATACGCAAATACCAGATAGCCAGTCACTTAAATAGAATTGTAGATTGGAATGTTCACTATTCTACCAAAGATTGGGTCCATCTGGAACATTCTTTCTCCCCGATTCCGTTAGCCCAGGCCCCTTGGATACTTATTAATAAAGTCTCGAAGCTATTTATGGCCCACCCATTGATTCTCCCAACGTTACGAGCCCACACACATGCTTGTGATAAATACAAAATATCTTCAGTTAACGGCCCTTTAACTCCGCTCAGACTAAACCCTACATTTCCTCCAGGTATGACAACTTCCTTTCTAAGAGATGTTTGGCCACAGGAAAATGTTAGAGCTATGCAATTTTACAAACAGGACAAACAATTATCATTCTCTGAGATATCTTCCACACTTCACCATAAGAGGATGTCATACTGGATATTTCTACATATCAAACGTTTCTTGGACGCACAAGATCACCATACAACTTGGTCTCGCCCTACAACCCCTTTCGAAGACTTGTGTCTGCAAAAGGAACCCCAACGCCACCTTATCTCCTCTTCCTATACATTATTGTTTCCACAGCAACCATACACTGATCATTGGAGTATCGCTAAATGGCACAAAGATCTTTCAATACATATTCCTGATAACCACTGGGACTCCATATACACAATCACCCATAAAGGGTCCCTGAATGTTTGTGTACAGGAAAACGCCTTTAAAATTCTCTCAAGATGGTATAATACACCTTCTAAGCTACACCAATTCTACCCGTCCCTTTCACCCATGTGCTGGAGATGTGGTACAGATCTAGGGACATTGTTGCATATTTGGTGGTCCTGCACCAAATTACAACCCTTCTGGAAAAAGGTGCATAGACTCATACAAGATATCACATCTTATAAACTGGAATACTCCCCAGCTCAATTTATGTTACACTATCCAGCTCACTCCATGCGCACATATTTCCGTTCCCTGCCCATGCACATGATCATGGCGGCAAATATGTGTATCCCCCGAAACTGGCGCTCTACTCTTCCACCAACGGTCAAAGATTGGTTTATTCGTATTCAAAAAACAGCTAAAATGGAAGAGATCATACATCAAGCCAAAGAAACGCAATTTAAATTCAACCAAACTTGGTCTTGCTGGATACAATTCACCACTACCCAAGAATTTCAAGCTTTACAGGATGATACTCTTCTATCCCACAGCTCCCTTCCCGATACTTAATGTGTAGCTGGTCTACACATTTCCCTCCTGGTCCTTTGGCTCGGCCTTACATGTTACCTGTCCTCCCCTCCCTTATCTTCCCTCACCTTAGGTTCCCCTTTCCTATTATTAACATTTAGGATAGGATATATCTATTAGGTTTACTTGTCTTATGTATTGGGTCATTCTATGACTTGTCGATAGCGATACAAGCAATTGTTTAAATGCCAAGTGTGTCCACACCAGTCTCCATTATATCTTACCTTTTCAGTCTTTTCCATTCTCTCTCTTATGTTAGGACTTCATATCAATTCACATACATACCTTAAAGCTCCATCTCTGTCATAAGTTTAATCCCATTTTAGGTGTCTAGATATAGAATTCCTTCCCATAATAGCAGTTTTGTACTCTTGAGCTTTAGAGATAATAATATTTGTCTACATTTTATCATTTATAGACACAGATCTATTTTGTTCTTTTTGGTGAGCATCCCATACATCACCAGATGTTACAAGTAGTGTTTTATGTCCATGCTTTATTATTTTACGTTATGATGTGTTTCCTTTCTGTACACTAATATCAGAAATTTATGTGTAGCCATGTATATGCCTGAGTTCATTACGTTCTGTAACACATAAGTTCCATATATTGATTCTGATTGGATGTTACTCCATGTTTTTAATATCTGTATACTTGTTTTATGCTCAATAAAAACTTTTGAAAAGAAATTTTACCTCTGCAAGAACTTCCTGTAATAAAGACCAGTCACTGCTGCTCTCTCATATTGTGCAGGGTGACTGGTCTTGTCTCCGCCCCTTCCTGAATTTTTCTGCAGGCAGCCTGTAGTGGGTGGGGCCTGTTGAGTCCCTACCAAAGCTCTGCTGCCTGCACAGGTTATGTATAGCACAGTGATGATATTACTGCTACATTTACAGTGGAACCTCGGATTACGGGCATAATCCATTCCAGGAGTATGCTCGTAATCCGAAGTACTCGCATATCAAAGCGAGCTTTCCCATTGAAGTCAATGCAAAGGAAAATAATTTGTTCCGCATTGACTTCAATGGGATGCAATACTGCATGCGACCAGAGGTGGGAGGCGCCGGAGAGCCTTGGAAACGGCCGAAACCTAGTCAGCGCTTGTCCGGCTCCCGCACCCTCTGCCTACTGTGAGTACAGATCTTTGGGTGTCGAGTGAGGGCCGCCCCCTTCAGCTAGAAGAGTCAGTGGACAGGTGTCAGTAAAGGGGATGCTAGAGAGTGTCCAGAATATAATTTAGTGCATCAAGTCTGCTGCTAGTGAGAGCAAGAAGACTTAACCCTTCCATACATGTGGCTGTATGGTTCAAGCAGTGTGTCTGCTTCCACGGATAATCCGGTGAGGCCATGTGAGAGTTGTCCTCATCTACTGTGAATAGTTCAAGTTGGAGTATTCCACACATCCCTTCTCCCATCAAAGTACAAAATAAAATACAAAAACCCAAATACACTGGACTGATCTTTGAGTAACGAGCAAGCGGGAATGGAACAAGTGGGAGCTCCTAGCAAACAAGTAAGCGCTCTCAGCAACCAAGCGGGAACCCCTAGCAACATAGTTGGCAATCCTTAGCAACCAAATGGGAACCCATAACATAGTGGATAATCCTCAGCAACCAAGCAGGAACCCAAAGCAATAGAAGTGAGAAATACTCAGCAACATAGGGGGAGCCTTCAGCAACTAAGTGGGAAACCCTCTGCACCTAAGTGGGAACCATTGGCAACCAGCTGCAGGTAACAAAGCAAGCCTACGGGGACAGTGCTGCAGAAATAATAGAAAAAAATTATTAGAAAGAGTATAACAATATAGCCTTCTTCCGAAATTCCAAATTCCAATAGAATAAATTTGAATTTTAATAGATTTCGAATCGATTCGAACCCGAACAAACAAAATTAAATCTGAAAACAAATTAAATGAACTAAACTAATTTATGTAATTAAAACGTATCGAAACAAAACACATTTTTTCGTTCTGCACATGTCTACTATGCACCATGTAGGACAGAAGTCAGCCCAAAGATGCACAGCCTGAATTACATGTAACACTTTTTCAATATTACTTGAATTATGTGCACGCGGTACATCCAGGGAATCTAACCAGTTTAGCCACTCAGTAATGGAAAGGTGGCAAGATTCAAAAGATATTTGTAAGCAACAGTGAAAAGAATTTGACAGTGACTGTTTCTGTCTATTACTCCATGTATTTTTTTTTCATGTAATTAGCCACCTAAAAGATACAAAAGTATAAAAATATACTTACTTGTATGTGGAGGTGCCTGAGCACTCCTAGGGCCTCATAGCTGTATATCTGCAGTGTGAGATCTAAGGCGCTGCTGCCTCTGACTGCTAGTCTCAGAGTATATGAAGTGAGATTTGGTGATGTCACCAATGTGCTGCTCATTGTTCTCCTTGATGGAGACTCTGACATGAGGAAGCAAAGCCCTGCCTCTACCAAAATGGCTGCCTCCACTCAGCGACACAGTGTAGAACAAGGCATGATGAGTTAGTAATGTGGAAAAGATCAGCTGAAGGGAGACCACAGGAAATACTGGTGACTAATTGTTGACCCCCTGATTGTCTTATTGTAACACCTTACAAAGGAAAATGTCTGTGTATATTTGTACAAAATTGGATGATGTATGTGAAAACAGGTTCACTTCACTTCACCGCTCTCCACATTTTAGTTTATTTAATGATCCACTATCACTTGTGCATACCGGAACTTCACTATATACTGTGCAAGCATTGTTATCCCAATTATTACAGCCAGACCTGCAATATGTTCCTTCTGACTAAAGACGGTGATTGTTTCTCCTGCACACAAAGCCAAGGAAAATCAAGCGGTTTGACAAGCCTGTTTTTTGCTAATTAGAAATTGCCTCTGGTATCTGAACCAGGTTTTTAACAGCTTGAATGTGACATGTAACAGTCGTTTGCTTTCCTTTCGACAGATTCTCTTCCAATAATTTTTTATAGTAGGTGAAAATACTAAGGCAGTCTTGGTTGGTATATGTAAAGGAGAATTCCAGGTATGGCATTATATACATAGTTACATTAGTTCAGCTTGGAGTCTGGACCAATATAACTATGCATATACCATTGTTGTGGAAATTGTATGAAGATTTATTTTAACATGTATTGTCATAAGTGTCTCCCAGTGTTAGCACTCCCGCAGCCCGCTCTAAAGAGCTGACTGGGGAAGACTGACGCTGGTTGAGATCGGTTTGGTAGTGAAAAGCTCCTTGGGGATTCAGAGAAGTGTTTGCGCAGTGGGGACATTTTCGCCAGCTAAGGGCCCCTGTGTGATGCACAGAACGATCGTCTGGTGGGGGTGTGTTCGCTCTGCAAAGACATTATCGGTTTAACGAGTGTGTGCTCGTGTCGCTCCTGTATGCCTGATCAACATATTTGTGGCCCCATGAGTGTACACCTGCAGATAATCTCTCGTACTCCAATGGGGGGGAGTGTTTGTTTGAAGCACATGATTAGAGACAGAGGCTTTAATTGGCTTCAAAAAAGGGTGGGCTTCGGGCGCAGAGCACTGCGGCCCAAGCCCACCCAGTTGTGTGACACTAGCCAATCAATATTCGCTACTTTCACACTAAATCTCCTCCCCGCCAATCAGGAAGCGGGTCTAAAACCCGTTTCCCGATTGGCTAAAACATCAGGTGATCCCATTGGATGCCTAGCACCAGGAGGAGCAGAGAGGAGACACATGCCAGAAGCTGCTCCAGGAGAGGACACCGGAGCTGCTTTCCCTGAGCCCGCCACGCTTAAGGACAATGGACCGGGGCGACCGCGCTGGAAGATGGCCGCACTCTGAATCAGCTCCACTTTTCGGCTGCCCAGCGCACTCCATGCCCAACCGCGGCTCTCACCGCCCACATCCAGCTCTCAGAACACCCCCAGACTTCGCCACATGTCCCGGCAGCATTGAGGCACCTGCCCGCCTCACGCTGGAGGACACTGGAGCCCACCACCCACCACGCGATGTGGTAAGGACCAACTGGCAGACAACGGGTGGGGGGGTTTGCTGGGGGTGTTAGTGCCGCGCCGCTGGCCGCCCAGTGGGGGGGGTTGTGTTAGTGTTGCTCCGCCGGCCACCCGGGGGGGTTGTTTGCCACCACCCATGAAAAAAAAACCCCACCAGCCACCACTGTTTAATGGCCTGTTTACACATTGGATCACTTTTCAGAGGCATTTGACATGTAGTTTTGATGCAATATGTCCAACAGAATGTCACAACTATGCCCATTACCCACAGTTGAAGGTGGGTTGCAGTGCAGCCCCATTAACTTGAATATCCTGTGTTTGGCAGTGGTATTGCCTGCCGAATATGAACTGTGGTATCATTTGCCTTAGCCTGCGTACCACCCCCTCTGCCAGGTTAGGTTGGGAGGTGGTAAAAACAAGTATCACAGAACAGGAATAAAAGGGAAATATTCTAATGGGAACACCAAGTCTGGTGACTACCGGTATTTTCCTCACTTTAGAGGAATTTCCTTGCACTTACTGTTCTGACTATAGGATACACATCTACCCAATAGGACACAGATGGCAAAAAAACTGACAGGTTTTTAACCTTCCCTTACTATCCAACAAAAAAAATTTTGGCTTCAGTATTACTTTAACCTCTTCACGCCGGTGCCTCCCGGCCCTTTAAGAGGTTTAGGATGCCGAGAGGTGGGGCAGGACTTAAGATCACATGACCGCCATGTTTGGCTGCTGCACACAGAAGGCTTTTTATCTTAATGCATAGAATGCATTAAGATAAAGGAGTTGTAAAGGCAGAAGGTTTTGTTAACATCCAAACAGCATCACAGATGTCAACATAGTATATTTATTTATATACGCTCACTTTATTGCTAAAATAACTGTAAAATTCAAGATGTAGTTGGTTGTAGTAAGATGTCCACTGCCCCCTTCTGACTGCAGGTGTTCTGTCAGCAGTGGATGCATGCGCACCTGACGGAATGTCACTTCATACCCTCCACACTCCTCTCCTCTACATACTGCCCCCCATAATACCCTCCACACTCCTCCCCTATACATAGTGCCCCCATCATCCCCTCATCCACTCCTCTCTCATATATACTGCCCCCATCATCCTCTCCACACTCCTCTCCTATACATACTGCCCCCATCATCCACTCCACACTCCTCCCCTACAAATACTGCCCCCATCATACCCTCCACACTCCTCTCCTATACATACTGCCCCCATCATCCCCTCATCCACTCCTCTCTCATATATACTGCCCCCATCATCCTCTCTACACTCCTCTCCTATACATACTGCCCCCATCATCCACTCCACACTCCTCCCCTACAAATACTGCCCCCATCATACCCACCACACTCCTCTTCTATACATACTGCCCCCATCATCCTCTCCACTTTCCTCTCCTATACATACTGCCCACTTCATCCCCTCCACACTCCTCTCCTATACATACTGCCCCCATCATCCACTCCACACTCCTCCCCTATATATTCTGCCCCTATCATCCCCTCCACACTCCTCTCCTATACATACTGCCCCCATCATACCCTCCACACTCCTCTCCTATACATACTGCCCCGTCATCCCCTCCACACTCCTCTCCTATATATACTGCCCCCATCATCCCCTCCACACTCCTCCTCTATAAATACTGCCCCCTCATCTCCTCCACACTCCTCTCCTATACATACTGCCCCCATCATACCCTCCACACTCCTCTCCTATACATACTGCCCCCATCATCCACTCCACACTCCTCCCCTATAAATATTGCCCCCACCATCCTCTCCACACTCCTCTCCTATATATACTGCCCCCATCATCCCCTCCACACTCCTCCTCTATAAATACTGCCCCCTCATCTCCTCCACACTCCTCTCCTATACATACTGCCCCCATCATACCCTCCACACTCCTCTCCTATACATACTGCCCCCATCATCCACTCCACACTCCTCCCCTATAAATATTGCCCCCATCATCCCCTCCACACTCCTCTCCTATACATACTGCCCCCATCATCCCCTCCACACTCTTCTCCTTTACATACTGCCCCCATCATACCCTCCACACTCTTCTCCTTTACATACTGCCTCCATCATACCCTCCTCACTCCTCTCCAGTACATACTGCCCCCATCATCCCCTCCGCACTCTTCTCCCGTACATACTGCCCCCATCATACCCTCCGCACTTCTCTCCTGTACATACTGCCCCCATCATCCCCTCCGCACTCCTCTCCTGCAGATTTAGATGTTAAGGAAAACTGTAGAATCAGATGTAAAGGGGAACAAACCCTGCGCATTCAGATGTAAAGGGGATCTCTGCAGATTCAGATCTAAAGGGGAACTCTGTTGAATCTGATGTAAAGGGGGACGCTTGTGATTAACTCCAAATGATTAGAAATGTTATTTATTCACAAAATATATGTACAGTGTATACTACATAACAAAATTGTGGTGTATTGCTTTGTACAGAGGTAATGAATTTAATGTACAGCGTGCGCTGCTAAAGTGTTCGGGTTTGGCTTGGCGAAAAGGCGAAAAGGTGGCAACCCTACAGTATCTTCCTATCTATTTACTAAGTCTAGCAGCATAGGGTTTAAATATAGTTAATGTGGATTGAGAGAGTTTAGTTTCAATTTAAGAACCTATTGAACATATTTGAACAGCAAGCATATCACTAAAATCCTGAACCTTATCTCAGTGTACTGTATACAAGCATTGCTCAATTGTAATTTAGCAAATTGTTCATGAAAATAAATTGGATTAATGTGATGCTTTGTGTTTCTAGGATCCGTTTTGGCACAATTTTCGGTTGATGAATTCTTGGACTCAAGCTCTTCATATTAAAGTAGGTGTTGTCTTTATATCTTTGTCAACCAGTGTTTTCTGCAAAGTACTGACACAGGTCACAGCATGCTGAAGAAGTAACTGAAAGTATTTTCGAAAAAAAGAAAATTGAGATGGAGACAAATAATATAGCAATACATATTTCTGCTCTCAGGGTAGGATCTATTCAGATGACATGGCTCCGGTGTTTGAACATTTGACAGGTGCACCATCGCTAAAGAATAGTTTCATCCACATTCTGCTCACATAGGCGACCTTTGGTTGTGTTGTCTTGTTGAGCTACATCAAGCACACTTTTATTTCCAAACTGAAGCCATAAATTGGCTTAATCTTGCAGCTATCCATTTATTATTATTATTCAGGGGTTGTAAACCTTCGTTTTTTTTTTTTTTTTTTTTTTTTTTCAAATAACAAACATATCATACCTACCTCCACTGTGCAAATGGCCCTGATCCTTGACTTCTGGGGTCCCCCAACATTGCCTGTGGCTTCTCCTTGCATCGGAAAAGCCCCTAGGAGAAGCCCTCTCCCTGGGGTTTACCGCATGGGCGCACTCCCGAGTACAGCATTTGCGCCCATAGACACAGAATGTTGGATTTGGCCCCGCCCCCCACGTCTTTGGATTTGATTGACAGCAGCGGGAGCCAATGGCTGCACTGCTATCAATCTATCCAATCAAGAGCCGAGACCCCGGCCAGAGAGGGTTTGCGCATCTCCAGCGTGGGAACGAACTGGTCAGTTGAGTAAAATGGGGGGACTGATCAGTGACAGAAGTTTTTTCACCTTAATGCATCCTTTGCATTAAAAAAAAAACACAAGGGTTTACAACCCCTTTAAGGGTCTGTCCTAGGTTTTCTAGCATGCCCCTTAAAGAGGAAGTAAACCCTAATGGGTTTACTTCCTCTTTGTTCCCTGCAAAGGTAAAGCATAATGGACTACTATGCATCGCAAGGGTTTACAACCACTTTAACAAGAAAAGTTGTGGTGAGGTAGGCTAAAAAGAACAAAAAGACTTCCACTAAAGCAATACAAGGCACAATAGAGCCTTAAAATGAAGGTATCTCCATGTATCACTTCCATCACAAATCCGAAGGATTCATGCACACTGAAGCTCAAAAAAGCTTTTTCTGGACGCCAGATTGCTGGCAGAAAACGCTGGTTCAAAAACGTGCTTTTAACAGTGTTTTGTACTAGCGTTTATAAAAGTTTTTTTGTGTTAGCGTTTATGGGCGTTTTTAATAAAAATACACAGAAGACACTCCAAAAATCCCACAATGCATTTTCTAAACTCCCACAATGCATTGAAAAAAAGAACACGAACGCTAATTAACGCGTGTTCATGAGCGTTTATCAGCGTTTGACGTTTTTTGCCTGTGAAAAACGGCACGCGAATTTCTGGCGTTCAGAAAAAAGCCCATAAACTCCACTGCTCATTAAAGCTAAAAAACGTCCATGGACACATAGGATAACATAGTGTGGAGTTTATGGGCTTTTAAAAAAAACGCCCAAACTCCAATAAACTGCAGTTTATGAGCTCCAGTGTGCATGGAGCCTAAAAGTAAGTTTCATTTCTTGACTTAGGTCAGTGGGCAGAGCCAAGTGAATAAATCGTGTCAGCTCCTTGCCCAACACTGAATTCAGAACCATCAGTTTATAGCACAGATACAACCTACAGTCATGATTTCCATACAGGACATTTAAAGTATTTTTTTTTTAGTTTTGGATAGAGTGAAGAGGGATTATTATTATTATTATTATTATTATACAGGATTTATAAAGCGCCAACAGTTTGCGCAGCACTTAACAACATGAGGACAGACAGTACAGATACAATACAATTTAATACAGGAGGAATCAGAGGGCCCTGCTCGTGAGAGCTTACAATCTTAGAGGAAAAAACTTCCAATGGCGGCACTAGTTCTGGTGACAAATAGGCATTCCCTTACTTTGGAGGTTTTTTTTCTCACTTCCTGTTTTGACTATGGGTCATGAAGTGAAGGGAAGTCTTCCTAATCAGATACAGAGGGCAAAAAATAAATATGTAACTAAAATTTACACCCTCCCTTAGGGCCAGTTCACACTGAATTTTATTGCGAATTTGAGCCATTGCGATCGCTTAAATTCGCAAGTCCTTTTAATAACATAGTTTTCCATGTGCCGTTCACATCAATGCTTTGCGAATCTAAGCTGCGTAAAAAAAGGGTGCTGTCCGAGTTTGATCCGAGTTTGTGTGCGATGCGAATTCAGCTTCATAGACTGCAAAATTTGCAGTAGAATCGCAAGAACACATAAATAATTTACAATGCAAATTCGCAACGCAATCGGATCAAAATCGCGCTAAATTCGCACCGCAACAGTGTGAACCGGCCCTAACTGTAGCCAAAATGAAAAAAAAATGTTGCCTTTTTTTTTTTTACTTTAAGTTGGCCATAAAGCAATTGGCAGCTGTAAGGATTTAAAAAAAAAAAATGTCTCTATTATATGAGATATATATATTATTATATATCTGGATGCAGTGCTGGCCTAGAAGCATAAATGAATTGACTCCCCCCATTATTTCAAATGATGAACAAACTCCTTATTAGACATGTGCAATTAGTTTCGTTTTTTTTTTTTTCGTTTTTTTTTTTCGTTATTTTCGTTCATTCGTTATCGTACGAATGAACGAACGATTCACTAAAAATTTTAACTTATTTTCTTCTGTTTTTCTTTGTTATGCTCTTTATAACTCAATAAAATATATTTAAAAAAAAAAAAAATTTAATGAATAACGAATCGTTCGAATCGAACGAATCCGAAAACGAAAATCTGAAAAAAAAACAAATTAGAAACAAGGAATCTACGAAAGAAGAAAATCCGAAAAACGAAAACAGGAACAACGAAAATCAAAATGAACGAAAAAATTCGTACATTCGTAACTTTTTTTTTTGTTGAATTGGTAATTTTCCGTGTCCCTTACAATGGCGCTGCTTAACGTGCTTCGAATGGATTGAACGAAAAAATTCGTACATTCGTAACTTTTTTTTTTTTTTCGATTCGTAATTTTCCGTGTCTCTTACAATGGCGTTGCTTAACGTGCATCGAATGGATTGAACGAAAAAATTTCTACATTCGTAACTTTTTTTTTCGATTCGTAATTTTCCGTGTCTCTTAAAATGTAATAATAGCATACACATTACATAAAATTATGAAGTACGCTCCGATTACGAATCTACGAATGTACGAATAAATTACGAATGCGTCCGAATTTTGAATAAACGAATAAACGAAAAACAACTCTTACGAAAATACGAATTGTTACGAATACGAACACCGACGACTTACGAATTTACGAATCGTTACGAATCAACGGAAACGAAAAAAACGAAACGAAAATAAACAAATTTTTTTGTTGTGCACATGTCTACTCTTATTTTTTGGATTTGTGATGCAAGAGAGACTTAATGATGCTTTTAGTTTTATGGTGAAGGTAAGAAAAGTGTGGAACCAAGGGTGAAAGAAAGTACTACATATCTATATCATAAATATATATATATATATATGATAAATGTGCTAGTAAGTGCAAATTGTATTCTGACTTGAATAATCTACCCTTTAAATGTTATTTCTGTTGCCTTCAAAGAAAGTTAAAAAATAACCTACTCACTGATCAAATCACCAGATAAAAAAAAAGAAAAAAAAAATGAAAAAAATGGAGCCACCACAACTAAGCTCCAATATATTACATTTTTGCTTTTAGGTTTAAAGGCCTAATACCGCTTTTCTACTGTTACATGACAAAAGATATGTAAATAACCAGACATTTCTTCCTTTTGTTTTATCCAACCTGTGTGTAAAAAGGACAAAAGACCCAGATAGCCATTGTGGTATATGTGTTACCAGCCTAAGAGATTTAGTGATTGCTGATGGTATATCACGGCGGTCTTTGATGTGAGAGTAGGCAAAGTTATGAATATACATCAAAAGAGTGTTAAAAGCACATATAAAAACTTTACAAAGCTTGCTCGGATTAGGCCTGGCAAATGTGCCTTTATCTTTTTTATCTAGGGTTATCTCCATCAGAAAATGTATAAAGTAATGCTGAAAACATATCTTATATTGTATGACCAGTCACAGGGAATTTGAAGTAAAAGAAAAAGATAGAGAAAGAGCGCCAGAGAAAATTAATGGAAAATGGAGATACAGAAAAATATAGGGATATACACAACAAAAGGGAGAGCAAAGTATCCCTCCTGGCTCCCAAAAATAATTGTAGCACCCTCTTAGGTAGGTGCTAGAAGAGAATATAGTTTTTGGTCTTTCTGCTTACCAGGAAGATGGTCAGGTAAAATTTAGAGTGCTTTCTGACTACCAGCGAGCAGGATCTATTGGTTAGGTCTGTTCATTGTACTCAGGTGCAGCTCAGTTTTTTCTGACTGTCCCTCACTGGTCCAATAGGGAGGCATATTTGAAAGTGGGAGGGGACCTAACAAGTGGGTGCACATGCTTTGTTACAGCCCTGGCTATTGGCAGAGGAAAAGTGCTGCATTGCATGTTGGGATACTGTATATAAAGGCAGTACATATGGTCAGAGTTAGTTGAGCCAAGGGGAACAGAGTCCAGGAGGAAGGGGGCGGCTGCCCTCTCTTCTGCTGAGGAGGCCATGTGGCCCTGGGTGGATGACCCAGGGGCCTAGAGAAAGAGGGAAGCTGAACCCAGAGGTCCTGCAGAGCTGACTGGAAGGGAGACACCAGGAAGGATCTGATTCTGCCTACTGTGAGTACAGATCTGTGTCTTTGGGGCCTGTCAAGTGAGGGCCGCTCCCTTCAGCTAGAAGAGTCAGTGGACGGTGTCAGTAAAGAGGATGCTAGAGAGTGTCCTGAAGATAATGTAGTGCATCAAGTCTGCTGCTAGTGAGAGCAAGAAGACTTAACCCTTCCATACATGTGGCTGTATGGTCAAAGCAGTGTAAATGCTTCTACTGCCAATCCGGGAAGGCCAAGTGAGAGTTGTCCTTATCCTTTGTGAATAGTTCCAGTGGGAGTATCCCACTCATCCCCTTTCCCATTCAAGTTCCAAAATAAAATACAAAAAAACACAAATACCCTGAACTGGTCATTAAGTAACGAGCAAGCGGGAGAAGGGTGGGTCAAGTAGGAACCCCTAGCAATCAAGTAGTAATCCTCAACCAACCAAGTGGTAACTATTCACACCCAGCTGCTGGTAACCAAAGAGAGGCCTAAAGAAGTCAACATTCAGCAAGCCCTACGGGTACAGTGCAACACAATAGAACAAAAACACCAATAGAGTGAAAAACCTTAGTACACCCTAGATGTTCCCTGGTCAACCTATTACATAATAAAAAGCATAAGGAACAGCACACGTCCGAGTAAACTCCTATAATCACTGTGTTAATCATTTATACATGTCAGAGGGGATTAAATCCAACCACAGAGCCCAAATTATATTAAACTTGGTATAGGTATTCGCACACTGGTGCCTCCACTCCTCAGCTTCAATTATATCCTGCACCCTCAGTAGCCATTCCCTAATTGTAGGTACTATCGGAGACTTCCAATGGATTGGAATGAGGCATTTACCAGCATTAAGGAGGTGAGGCAGCAGCGAACATTTATAGGACCTTTCAGACACATTTGGGTCATGAAAAAGCAAAGGAAGTGGGTCCTCAGGTGTTGAGTCACCCTGATAATTAGATTACGGACTTCCACCCAAATAGGTCGGAGAATGGGATTATCCCACCAAAGGTGCAGGAAGGTACCCTTCTGTCCACATCCTTTCCAACAAAGTTAAAAGTTCTTTTTAAGGGCTTTTCTTGCCGATTTTGATTAAAATAAAGTTACTGTTAAACACATGGGTTTCCATTGCTGTTTTTTTCAGCATTTCTCTGCTCCAGAACAAATATTCATCAACCTCTTGGTTTACACACTTTGGCCTCAATCCTCAGGCCCTTGTCTGTCTCCTGCAGACAGTCTTCTCACACCAACTCTATGCAAGCACGTACCAGCTCCTTGCTGCACTGGCTCCCACTTGTCTCCAAGTTAGAGTCCTCCTGACTCTTGGGCTGAGACCTCCTCTGTCCACTGGGGTGGAACTCTGAAACATAGTCACGTCTTTAATTTAAAAAAAAACTCAATCAGTGTGCTGCTTGTCCACAAAATTTGGACATAGAATTGGAGACTTAATTCTCCGGGTCCCAAACCAAGTTTTACCAACCTCTGAGCAAAGTGAAAATCTACTTTCCTCTGTATGAGACAAACACCCTGGAGCCCCTCAACATGCCTGGATGAGAACCCTGGGTGACACAAAACCCTTTTCATACTATGACAGGGCACAACTCTGTCACACATGATATTGCATCACAGTGGCGTCACTAGGGTTGGTGTCACCTGGTGCGGTATAACATGTTGTCACCCCCCCCAATAATCCCCCCCCCCCCGATCATACTTGCATAGCCATAATCCATATATATCCATTATCCACCATAAATATTATTCATAGCTGTAGCAGAGCACCTTGCACCCCCCCCCCTATCATACTTGCATAGCCATAAAATGAAAAGGTCAGCCAGGGCACCAGACAGTGAGAGTCCTCCCTCCTCCCACCAGGCACCAGCTCTTTGGTGGCGTGTCTGTGGGTACCATGGCAACCCCCCCCCCCCCGGCCGGCGGCCCCCCCACCACACACACAACTCAACAACCTGGAGGGCTGGCTTGGACACCAGGAAACCCCCCCCCCCCGCACCTGTTGACAATTCGAGCGCCGGGCGTCTGGAGAGGAGGCTCAGGAGGGCAGCTTCACAACTTGCAGCTGCCGCCCGGGCGGAGCGGAGACACTGTTGTGACGTCACGTCATCATCCTGTGTCTGCACTCACAGTGAGATGTGACAGGGCCGGCTGAGGCAGTGGAAGGAGGAAGGAAGGAGAACACCACGCGCTGCTGCGGTGTGTAATGTTGTTTCAGCCCAGCGGGCTGCGGGCAGCGGGGGTGAAGTCAAGTGAACGGCAGTTAAAAAATAAATAAATAAATAAACCAAAAAAAAAAACGACAGCTAAACGGTAGCAAAAAAAAAATAAAAAATCAAAAAAAAACAGGGAGGGTGTCACCCCTCTAGCGGGTGTCACCCGGGTGCGGACCGCACCCCTCTAGCAACGCCTCTGTTGCATCATTATGTCAAGTTAGATATCGTATCGACTATGAGATTCTAGAGATTTGTGTCTACTATAGGGTGACCAGACATCCCCGGTTTCCGGGGACAGTCCCCGGATTGAGGACACTGTCCCTGAACCAAGTCTGTCCCCGGTTTTGTCCCCGGATTGGATTTGAACAGGGGCTGGGGCAATTTCAAAGACAGTCAGCGCAGAATTCAAAGAAAAAATCAGAATTACCCCAGTCTGCCTCTCCTACTAGCGTAGGGGGTGACAGTGTATTTTTTTCATTATCTGTGCCCCTTTCTGATGATCATGTGCTGGTCGGAGTGGAGAGAATATTTCTTCAGTTTCAGGTGCATGCCCGTTCCGCTCCTGCTCGCATGTTCTTCTGCCTTGGCTCAAGTCCCGGGCCAGCCACCTGCCCATCTCCTTGCCTTCCCTGGCGGAGTGATCTTCCTCTGCTCCCCACCCAGTAGTAGCCGGGGCCCGGAGAGTAAGACTTGACAGGCTGTGAGGCGGGCATCGGCAGCAACGGGCAAAGAGTCGCTAATTGCCGCCATTACTAGTAAAAAAAAAAGATGTCCCCGGATTTCATTTCAAAAATCTGGTCCACTTAGTCTACTATGGTGACTAATGTCTTTGGCTTTTATGACACAACGGGATAGACACACTTTGGCAGTGATATGAGTTTCAAGAAGAGTTATAAAAAAACTTTCAGTTGTGTTTATTTAAGTTGTCCCTTTACAACTGCATCCATAGTGCATTGACAAAATACTTTTCTTGACCTGATACCTGTCAAATATCTGGGTTAGCTATAAGAAAGCAATGTGCATGACAGAAGTCCTGACCATTACACCGAAGAAGTATTGGTTAACCGGATGACATTTATGACTCATTACCTGTCCAACATCATTTGTATTTAGTTTTCGAGCATTGCGTGTGTCTTCAGTCACGTGTCACCATTGCACACATGCTATTTTTCTTCCTCTTTGTGCTGTCCCTCACTAATGCCTACAAGAAGAGTAGAGTAAATATTAGAAATTAGATGATGAACATTTGATAGCTTGTTGGTGGTTTGAACTTTGCCCTAGAAGCTGTTTGTAGTGTTTGGTTGCTGTTCTAGTTTTTAACACGGCCTGATCTATATTAAGTGGTACATGGCTCAGAGGTATAAGCTTGTCTCTCTCTGCTAACGCATTCCATTCCTCTAGCCCACCTGCACTGACTTGCCTGCTCACATTCGTCTCACACATCACTTCTCTTTGTGATCAGCTTCCCTGAAGGCCAAACTTCGGTTTGTTTACTCCTTACTACTTTAGAGCCTGTCAAGCCCTTTCTAAAACACACAAAGCCACCACTTTGAAGAATTAACTCTACTAGGGTTTGTGGTGTGCGAAGAAATAGTTCCTTCATTATACTCTGAGAAGGATCATTGTACGTACAGGTTTTATTGGAACTGAAGGATTTCTATTCTGTTGGTCAAAGTGTCACCAGGGAATATTCAGAAAGCTTTGGATCTATGGGATAGTTGCCCACTACTATTATGCCCTGTACACACGGTCGGAAATTCCGACAGAAAAGGTCCGATCAGATTATATTGTCGGAAAATCCGATTGTGTGTGGGCTCTATTGGACTTTTTTCTTCGGAATTTCGGACGGAAAAAATTTGAGAGCAGGACCTCAAATTTTCCGACAACAAAATCCGATCGGATTTTTTCCGATCGTTTTGTAGAGAATTTCCGATCGGACAAAGTGCCACGCATGCTCAGATCAAATTACGAGACCAAAGCTATTGGCTACTAGCCGCAATGTAGTCCCGTCGTAACGAACGAACGTCATCATGGTGCGAACGATCAGATTTTCTGACAACTTTGTTCGACCGCCTGTATGCAACACCAGTTTCGGACAAAATCTGTCAGAAAAAATCTGACGGATTTTGTTGTCGGAATGTCCGACCGTGTGTACGGGGGCTAACTCACCTGTAGTCATTGATTAACCTTTTTTTTTTAGTATTTTATGCTTAGCATTCATATTTTTGGACAGTAAAATAAATTGAAAGTAAAAACACTGCAAAAGACAATGAATAACTACATTTTATGACCCAACCTACAGCTATTTACCCAGCCATGGTCTGTGAGGAATGATTCATAATGTGATCACTTGAGCTAGACTTCAAAGGCCAACTAAGGGCTTGAAAAAAAGAAACCTTTGCATTCAGTCCTCCTCCCCCCAACTGCAATGGTTAAATACTTGTAAAGCCTAGGCAAGATTGCATTAATAAAGCAGCCCATAGATGATGCGATTTTCTAAGAAGGAAAGAAAATTGACTTATTCCCCCATCAACACAGTCAGTGTTGATGGGGGAAGTGCTCCCAACGTGCTATTATGTTCTGCCGGTGGGGAACCTTCACGCAGAACACAACATTTGCTGATAGTGGCTATAGCTGCCGGCAGTAATTGCATGAAAAATCGAACATAATTTTAAGGTCACCCATGCTCTGAGCCTTTTTGACAATGTCATTATCACGGTCAGAGACTGCAGACGTAGTACAGAAGATGGTCAGAGACTGCAGACATGGCCCAAGAGACTGTCAGAGACTGCATACAAGGCCCAAGAGACTGTCAGTGAATGCTTACATGGCTCAAGAGACTGTAATGACTGCGGACATGGCACAAGAGACTCTAAGAGACTGCATACATGTGGGGGGTGGACATGTATGCACAGAGAGACAGGGGGGGGACAGAGAGAGAGGGGGGGGGTGACAGAGTGAGAGGTGACGGAAAGAGACATAGGGGGTGACAGAAAGAGACAGGGGGATGACAGAGAGAGGTGGTGACAGAGAGAGACAGAGGGGGTGACAGAGAGAAAGAGGGTGACAGAAAGAGGCCGAGGGGGGTGACAGAGAGAGAGGAGTGTGACAGAGAGAGACAGAGGGGTGGGGTGACAGAGAGAGGGGGTGAAAAAGACAGAGGGGTGACATAGAGAGGGGGGGTGACAGAGAGGTGTGATGGAGGGTCAGAGAGAGGGACCCCCTAGCCCTGTCTGCAGTCCCTCAAGTGCCACTATGTCCCAGTGGTGTGTGTAATGCTCAATACGGTACCTTGCATGCCAGTAGGATGTCCATGATGGCCAGCAGCTGGCAAGATTAGTTTAATTCTGGGTGAGGACAGGGCCGGCTGCCAGCGCTAGAATAAAGACCGAGTGGGGAACAAACTCCTGATCCGATCCCGGATTCCAGGGGGGGGGCACTTGCCCCCCCTTGCCTTTACCTGCGGACGCCCATGGGCTGGTTGCACGTCGTTTAAAAGATCAACTTGTGTACAACCAGCCTGCCCATAGATGGATTGAAACTTGGCCGGTCCATGCTGAACCAGCTGAGATTCGATCAATCTATGGCCGGCTTTACCAACCCCTGCTCTGGCTGGCTCCAGGGTTCTGGCCAGAGGGTGCTCCTTTGTTGTCATCATGTGCAATGCAGGGCTAGTAACTCTGCAATGTAAGTGGAGGAGGCAAGAGTGTGACTGTGGCCAGGAGAACCTCAGAGACTAGACCTCATAGGACCAGTCACACCATAACAGAACCAGTCACACAGCTGGAGGGACCCTGCTGGAGTGAGGATTAAGGTAAGTATTACACCTGATTCCTAAAACTCTAGGCAAACATACAAGGCCTCCCTGCAAAGGTAGTTATTTTCTTGTGCCCCAGGTTGGGCTTTTTTTGTTAGTTTTTTTGCTGTCAGGCCCGATTCACACCTAGGCATTTGATTCTTTTTGTAGCGACAAGCTTCACGCAATGCGGTTTGCCGTGATTGCAGCACGATTTATCACATGTCAATCACTGCAGAATCGCACCACCATTTAGGTGTTATTGAAAATGAATGGCACCTAAACAAGTGTGGTGCGAATTGTCAGTTTTGGAGAGTGTTGGGATCACCGTGATTCTATTAATCAAGTATGTTGAGATATAACTCAGAATATGGCACCACATCCAAATGTAAATAGCAAAGAAGAATTATGGAAGGATACTGGACTTTAAATTGGTAGCCACTTGTAGACCCAAATGAAAAAAAGAGAGTACTCAATAGAATAAAAGTACAACATTTATTATAACAAAATTAAAAAATAATTTTAAAATCATAAAATAGATTCCAAATGCAATAGTACAAATTGTATACATATGGTATCGTCCCATGTGGGTTGATCCTATGTATGTACAAGATGACCTGTAGGTATGCCCATGGATATGGTGAGCTTGTGACTTGGATCATGGCTGGTCTTCCATATCAGGGTCCCACAGAGAAATGAAAAGTGCCAAGGGATCACTACGCGTTTCCCTGGTAGCTTCCTTGGGGGATCCTATTGGTACCAGGTCTCAATGGGAAAGATGGAGCGCCCAGCGCACAACATGAAACAGGAAGTGGGGGAGAAAAAGAGGAAAGTAGCGCACAATTGTCCCAGATCGAGAGTGCGTCCAAGATACTTCAGCCAAACAAGGGAGCTTGCCCTAAGGTCATAAACATATACCATATACAAAAGATTTATCCGGTGGGTGGGGGGTGCGACACATGGAGTAGTGTCAGATATCTACATATTTTTATATATTGTAAAGTCAAGCAATCCTCAGTAAGTATGTCATCCCCAAATATTATGAATCCGCTCTCATCCCTTTTTTCCAAGGAGGCTGGTATGCATTGCATTGTGTATTACAGCATTACTTCTGAGCCAGCGCACAACGCACAGTTATGTGTTCCTATGCATTGTGGTGCGCTCCAACGCGTGTGTCTAAGCTGCATTTTTTTAAGGATTTGGGGTGTCATTCAAAATATGCATATTACTGTAATCTCATGGTACAGTAGATGCCTTCCCTGCTCTAACACTTCATAAACAATGCAACAGCTCAACATTGTATGACAGAGGTGGGGAAGCATAAATACACTATATTACCAAAAGTATTGGGACACCTGCCTTTACACATGCACATGAACTTTAATGGCATCCCAGTCTTAGTCCGTAGGGTTCAGTATTGAGTTGGCCCACCCTTTGCAGCTATAGGAGCTTCAACTCTTCTAGGAAGGCTGCAAAGGGTTGGCCAACTCAATATTGAACCCTATGGACTAAGACTGGGATGCCATTAAAGTTCACGTGGTGTAAAGGCAGGTGTCCCAATACTTTTGGTAATATAGTGTATATAGCTGAGTACTTAGTTGGCTGCATATAAAATAAGGTAATGAATATTAACATTACTATATTAAAAAAGAACCTAAAAAAAACAGTTTGCAACAGAGTTTTTTAATACTACGTAGGAATGATTATTAGTGGGTGACTGATTCCTAAAAATGTTTAAAAGTGAATTGTCCATCACAGAATGTAATTTTACTGTCTTCATTGAGACATTGGTAGGTTCTTTACTGGCTGCTAAAAATGTGAACTGATGGAGAACAAAGAGGTGTTTTTTTTATCCTATCAGGAAATGCTTACAAAATTAGCCAACGTTCGACATTAGCCAACAACTGACATTTTAAAGTTGATGAGCTTAACAATACCCATGGTAACATCAGTCAACATAATACAATTATGTAATTTTTCCCGGCAAGTCAGTGCTGTTGGCTTATTTACAGAGTGCAGGGACTCGAATTATTTATACTGGTGAGTAGTTCTAAGGTCTTCCTGAACACACTAATGCCCCGTACACACGGTCGGAAATTTCAACCACAAAATCCGTCTGACTTTTTCCGACGGTTTTGGTAAATCTGAAGACAAAAATCTGCAGAAAATCTAATGGTGTGTATGGGGCCTAATGCCGCGTACACATGATCGGAAATTCGGGCCATCAAAAGGCCGATGAGAGCTGGAAAATGCGACCGTGTGTATTGAGAGCAGGTTCTCAATTTATCGGTCGGAAAAAGTTCCGATCAAAAAAAATCCGATCGTCTGTAGCAATTCCGAAGCGCAAAATTCCTACGAATGCTCGGAAACAATTTGACGCATGCTCGGAAGCATTGAACTTAATTTTCTCGGCTCGTCGTAGTGTTGTACATCAGCACGTTCTTGACGGTCGAAAGTTCAGCGAACTTTTGTGTGACCGCGTGTATGCAAGCCAAGCTTGAGTGGAATTCCGTCGGAAAAAACATCCAAGATTTTTCCGACGGAAAATCCGCTCCTGTGTACGCGGCATAAGACTAATCATTTACCTGAAATTTAGGAGCAATTTGGAAGATTTTACACAAATTTAGCAATTTAGTAAAATGAATTGGAGCCAATAGGGAAGGTGAAATAAAAGAGTTTGAGTGTTAAAATATCTGTGTGTATGTGAAGGTAATACAAATCCAGTACTGTATCATTAACGATTGCAAAAGTTGCTGTTGACACTTATGCCCCGTACACGCGGTCGGATTTTCCGATGGAAAATGTCCTATCGGACAATGTTGTCGGAAATTCCGACCGTGTGTAGGCTCCATCTGACTTTTTCCGTTGGATTTTCCGACGGACAAAGTTTTATCTCCTGCTCTCAAATTTTCTAACAACAAAGTCCTATCGGACTTTTTCCGATCGTGTGTAGCGAATTCCGACGGACAAAGTGCCACGCATGCTCAGATCACATTACAAGACCAAAGCTATTGGCTACTAGCCTCTACGTAGTCCCGTCGTAGGCAACAAACGTCACCACGTTCAGAATGATCGGATTTTCTGACAACTTTGTCCGACCGTGTGTATGCAACACCAGTGTCGGACAAAATCCGTCGGAAAAAATCTGATGGATTTTGTGGTCGGATTTTCCGACCGTGTGTATGGGGCATAAGACCCCTTTCACACCGAGGGCGTATTGCAGGCGCTATAGCGTTAAAAATAGCGCGTCCAATCCGCCCTCAAATGCTGCTTCATTGTGCGCTGGCAGGGCATCACAAAATGTCCTGCCAGCAGCTTCTTTGGAGCGGTGAAGGAGCAGTGAACTCACCGCTCCTCCAGCGCTGCTCCCCATTGAAATCAATGGGGCAGCGCTGCGATACCGCCGGCAAAACGCCCGCTAGTGGCCGAAATGCGCCGCAAATCCGCCGGTAAAACGCTGCTAAAAATGGCGGTGTTTTACCGCCGACGCTATTGGTAGTGTGGTGTGAAAGGGGTCTTCGGGCACGGTGGAAAACCAGCAGCCGACCCACTCCCGGTCAGCGCTCTCTCTAACAAAAAAAAAAAAACCCCAGTGATGATTAAATCCTACCAAATGAAAGCTCCATTTGTGTAAAAAAACTATAAAAAAAATTAGATTAGATTTTTTTTCAGATCAAAGCATTTCAGCAAAAAATTTCCAACATCAAAATCAGTGATTTCAGGCTGAAATCTTCCCCTAGTCACAATTATGTGATAATAAAAAAAATGCAATTTCAGGATAAAGCAGTAACTGGAAAAATGTAAGAATTCCACGCACAACTGTAAAAGAAAACCTCTAGTTCTCTCTATGGACTATTTTGAAAATAGCCAATGAATTAACCCAACTGACCTAACGAGTCATTTTCCCACAAAACATTTGCTATTCACACTGACAGCTATGAAATATAAAGCATGCAAGGACGGTTTAGACCGCATTCATACAGACAGAAACTTTACTGGGGCTTGTAGCTATTTTTCCAGAATGTGTCCACCCTTATGTATCCGGATGGACTGTCACCATTTTCTAGCACAGCTGCTGACTTGGAAAAGACTTCCCGTTGCTGTTTGGCGTCTATTATAATGAAATACCTGTTTTTTACTGACTCATAGACCTTAGTTTGGCAAGCAGTGTTTATTGTGTGCAGAAATTCTCTACAAAATATCTACAGAGGGATAACTGCATTTTTAAAGCTGGCCACACATGGATACTCCAGGCAGTCCGACTTCTGTACCGCAATCAACTCGTCCAATTTTGAACAGATGTGGCAAAACACACATTCAGACAAATTTGCATTATGTCAATTGTCATACAGTAAAACCTCGGATTGCGAGCATAATTTGTTCCAGGAACATACTTGTAATCCAAAGTACCGCATTTATCGGCGTATATCACGCACTTTTCCCCCCTTAAAATACGCCGATACCCCCAAAAAAAGTGCCAAAAATGGCAAGCGCCGCCGAAAAATAGCGAGCGCTGCCGAAAAAGACCTAATCGCGGCCGAGAAAACACGAAGCGGCGCCGAAATAGACTCTGCTCGTAGTCCCGCCTCCCTGTGCTCGCTCCGGAAACAGCAGGGAGGGGGGACCGCGAGCGGAGCTGAACAGACGGCTCGGCCTTTTCCGGGGGCGCTTCAGTCTTTTTCGCCCCCCTTCGGTCTTTTTCGGCGGCGCGCGCGACAGAGAGTATCGGCGGCGGGAAATTTAAACCCGGACCGGACTTTAAATGACGCTGGCAAGTTACAAAGAAAATGGGCATGGCTGCAATGACGCTGGGCAAGCTGCAATGACGCTGGGCAAGCTGCAATGACACTGGGCAAGCTTCAATGACACTGGGCAAGGCTGCAAATGACGCTGGGCAAGGCTGCAATGATGCTGGGCAAGGCTGCAATGACTCTGGGCAAGGCCGCAATGACGCTGGGCAAGGCTGCAAATGACGCTGGGCAGGCTGCAAATGACGCTGGGCAGGCTGCAAATGACGCTTAAATGTAAGTTTTTTTTTTTCCCTAAACTTCCCTCCTAAAACTTTTTTTTCTTAAAATGCCCTCCTAAACTTGGGGTGCATGTTATACGCCGGTGCGTGTTATATGCCGATAAATACGGTACTTGTATATCAAAGCAAATTTCCCCATAAGAAATAATGGAAACTCAAATGATTAGTTCCACAACCATTTACTCATAAGTCCTTCAGTTTATAGTCCATATAAAACGATTATAGCAATGTGACCAGGTTGTGTAACCATAAAATGTCCATCCACAAATGAAAGCTTCCACAAGGGGATTAGAAGCAAAATCCAGCAGGAGCTACAGAATATAAAAGAGAAGAGAGGCGTCAATAAGTGTAAAAATATGTTGCTAAATGTTGTACCTTCATTAAATGTAACCATATTGCTACACTTAGAGGCGCCTCTCTCCTCTTTTCTACTCAGTTGTGACGTGACGCTACTTGTATATCAAGTCAAAATTTATTAAAACATTTTGCTTGTCTTGCAAAACGCTCTTAAACCAAGTTACTCTCAAACCAAGGTTTTCTTGTAATTGACTTGAATTTTCAGATTTACTCTGAAATAACTGAAGGTATTTCCCAACTGTAACATGTATGAGTAGATATTGCCATCTTATAACTGGATTTTCCATGGTATCCCTTAAACAGCCAAGCAACCACTGGTCAGACGTGACATCATTTGAGATTCAAAATGACATAATCTGCCAGTCAACGCAAGCCAGTCACAACTGACTTTGTGCCAGAATATGAATGCTTAAGCCTGGTACACATGATCAGATTGTTGGCCAACCGAGCGTCTGATTTTTGTCAAAAGTGCATGTGCCAGGATTTTGTCTTGCATACTAATAGTACACAATTGTCGGCCAACAAACACAAACGTAGTGACGTACTATGAGGAATTTCAGCTTTTCAGCGCCACCCTTTGGGCCCCTTCTGCTAATTTCGTGTTTGGTGAGCATTGATTCCGAGCATGCGTGTTTGTACTTTCAACTTTTGTGTGACGGACTGACCATCAGAAAATCTGACAACAGACCGTAGTCCGCTGAAACTAGCATGTCATCCAATAGTCGTTGGCAGATAGTTGGACAACAATTGTCAAAAGGAGCGTACTTACGGTCAGATTTTAGGACAACAGTCTGTCAACAGACAACCCCCTGCCAACAATCGTACCGTATGTACGAGGCTTTAGTCTTTAGGTTAACCTTGGCATTTTCTTTCAAGAGCAACTTAGCTGTTGCCTTTCCTAGTTTAAATGCTCTCAGTTCTTTTGCCCCACCGCTTCTCCATTCAGCTGCCAAGGGCAATCTGAAATCAGTAAATCTGAGTATATGGAACATGTGAAGCATCCCTTAACTGGTCGCTTGGGCACACAGTATTGTCACTTGGGTGATGGGAGCATCCTTAGGGCTTTCTTTCTTCACTCCAACAGCTGAACGGACCAGAGGGGGAGCAAAAACGAAGGCAGCTAGGGAAGGTGGCATCGTCTCAATAAATAAGGTGGAAGGTAAGGCATGTCAGCCAGCAGTTGACAGAGCAGTATCTTTCAAACTTCAGGTGACCTCCAGGTGCCAGAGCCAGACACATGCAAAGTAAATAAAGCAAAATGGGGGATGGAAATATATATATATATCTTTCTTGCACAGTTATAGTACTTGAGGAATGGTTATTAAGTTTGGGATAAGCCCATTAATAACTGTTTTAAAATGAGAAACAGTCTGGTAGTTCAGCTAGATCATAAAATTGTCATCTCATGGGCACCTTTTGGGTTCACGACATATCACTTTCCTTTTGGCATCTTTGCTAAAAAGGTTACCGGGTTTAATAAAACATTGTAGTCAGTAATGCCTCACCCACATTTAATCAGCCACAGAAGCTGTGTTGTTCAATAATTAAAGTGATAAGATGACAAACCCAATATGGCAAACTTTGGTTTGCAAAAGCTTATGTCAGTGCATGTATGAGGCTGACCATGGTTCACAGAAAAGGGCTGGTGACTACCAAGTTCTTAGGCCTCATGCACACTGGACGTTATAATAACGGTATAAAAATGGCAGTAGCTTTGTAGTGAATTTTTTAACGTTTCTCAATGTTTTTGTATTAGCGTTTTTTTGTGTTTTTCTGCATTGGCGTTTCTTTAAAGTTTTTTTTTTCCAATGGATTAAAAACATTAAAAAACACTGGAAAGCCGTGTTTTTAAAGTGTTTATTGGCATTTTTGGGCCTTTTTTGTTACGTTAGAGAGCTTTTCCAGCTGAAAGCCGCTGAAAAACTCCTCTCAGAACCCACTAGTTTTGTGTTTTTTTAACAGCCAAAAAACACCCCAGACAAATACAGTTGATAACAGACTATGTGTGTATGAACACATAGGATAACATAATGGAGAGTTTATTGAGTGTAGAAAAAAATGCCTGAAGCCCAAAAAAGCAGCTGTAAAAACGTCCAAAAATGTCCATTATGCATGAGACCTAAAGATGAGGGTGATTGGGTACTTTCTGGCAGATCTGGAATTTTATGGTTGATGGATGGTGAGGCCACTTTAGAATTTAATATCCAATAAAGTCCATTACTGGGTAGAAAACTAGTACCAATAGCGTGCAAAGATATGCAATATGCAATAGCGTGCAATGAGATACTGAAGAACAAACATAATTAACAGCAGTCATCTATGGTTCATTTTATGGTTGTCTGGATTATTGGAAGGTCATTGGGGGTTTTAATATTATTGATTTATCCTTCTCCAATAAAGTTTTAATATGAGCAGATATCCCCAGAACCTCTTGTTGATTAGTGCTTGCGTGAAGTTTGGGCGTGTGTCAGCAGGCTTCGGTTTGCTTCAATCAGGTTTTGTATACAAGTCGATGGGGATGCAAAACCCATGTGAAGCAGGTTGAAACCAATTCAGAAGGAGGTCAACTGCAGGTGAAATTCATATGTTAATAGGTGATGATTTCGCACGAAAATCATCACCTATTATATGTCATTTGCGGGATTGTGTTCACCCTTAGATTTTGCTGCTTTTTTAGGTATTTGACCACACACAGCATTTTGAGCTGGCACTTTATTGATTTTCACTTTTAGTTCTATTTTATTCACATATTTATTTGTGCATAGTATCTAGTTCATCAACAGCGCGAAGGTCACCCACACTACAATAAATTTTGAATGATCTCAAATGAAACTGGAACAGATGCCATTGACACAGGCCTAAAGTCCGTTGACACGGGCCCTTTGCAAATCAGCCACACATCTGTATTCTCCAATTTGAAGTCGTGGCCTGGGGATGCTTGGTCCAACTGAAATAGGGGTCTGAGGACATCAAAGACTACAAAGGTTCTTGCTATTATACATAAATATTTTAGCATAATGATTTTGGACAATATTCCTGTGCATTTTTAGCACAGAAAGTCTATGGCTTTTAGTAAAAAAAAAAAATTTTTTTCAATCTACACCATTTCATCTCAAACACATTTAATAATTGGGCGGTAAGTGAAATAGGCCACCTTTAACCACTTTCAGACCGGACCAATTTGCAGCCAAAGGACCAGGCCCCTTTTTGCGATTCGGCACTGCGTCGCTTTAACTGACAATTGCGCGGTCGTGCGACGTGGCTCCCAAACAAAATTGACGTCCTTTTTTTCCCACAAATAGAGCTTTCTTTTGGTGGTATTTGATCGCCCCTGCGGTTTTTATTTTTTGCGCTATAAACAAAAAAGAGCGACAATTTTGAAAAAAAACACATTATTTTTTACTTTTTGCTATAATAAATATCCCCCAAAAATATATAAAAAAATGTTTTTTTTTCCTCAGTTTAGGCTGATACGTATTCTTCTACATATTTTTGGTAAAAAAAATCGCAATAAGCGATTATTGATTGGTTTGCGCAGAAGTTATAGCGTTTACAAGATAGGGGATAGTTTTATAGCATTTTTATTAATAATTTTTTTGTTATTAGTAATGGCGGCGATCAGCGATTTTTATTGTGACTGCGACATTATGGCGGACACATCGGACATTTTTTACACATTTTTGGGACCATTGTCATTTATACAGCAATCAATGCTATTTAAATGCATTGATTCCTGTATAAATGACACTGGCAGTGAAGGGGTTAACCACAAGGGGGCAGTGTAAGGGTTAAGTATGCATAGGGGTGTGTTTCTTACTGTGGGGGGGCGTGGCTGTCAGCTAGTGAATGCTGATCTCTGCTCCAATCACAGGGAGCAGAGATCGGCGTCACTAGTTGCTAGGCAGAACGGGGAGATTCTGTTTATCTCGGCATCTCCCCGTTCAGCCACCGCGTGAGACGATCGCGGGGGTCCCCGCGGCGATCGAGTCCGCGGGGACCGCGACCGGACTCACGGGGGTCCCGACCGGCGCGGGAGCGCGCCGCTCCCGGCGCGCTCCCGATGGCACGGACAGGCTTAAAGGAGGGACTTATATATACGCCCTCCTGCCTGTACGTGCCATTCTGCCGACGTATATCGTCGTGCGCCGGTCGGCAAGTGGTTAAAGAAGAAGAGAATTGTGCGCAGCATTGGGAGATTTCATAATTTGCCACGTCACTAATGTTAATTCTCCATTACGAACGCTAGTTTACAAGACCGACCGCTTCTGGCTTGTCCTTGCTTCCGAGCATGCGTGTTTGTACTTTGGACTTTTGTCCGACGGACTTGTGTACACAAACTTGGAAAATCCGACAACAGACATTTGTCCGCGGAAAATTTGAGAACCTGCTAGCCAACATTTGTTCGCGGAAAATCCTCCAACAATTATCCGATGGAGCGTACACACAGTCGGATTGTCCTCCAACAGCCTGACATCACACATTTCCCGTCGGAAAGTCCGATCGTGTGTACGGGGCTTTAGCCTAATGCTCAAGATTAATACTGCTTTGCAAAAGGATGGGACAGGATAGTCCGGCTCCTAGGATGCACTTTATTGAAGGCACTTAAATGGGGGGTTTACAGGCAATGAAATTAATACTTTTCACACCCACTTTCCGGAGCTTCCCAAGTCATGTTAATATATTCCACTAGCAAACAGTAATCGCTACCGACATCTGAATCAGTACAGTGTTATTCTAGACAACCATTTCTCAGAGCAATTAGCTTGCAATAGTATCCTCAGTATAATGAAGTGTCATCTCCCCAGTTAGCAGGACATAGCCTAGTTCACATGACAGTGACCGACATCAGTCCCAAAAATGCCACATCCTCCTGGTTTGTGTATGTGGACAGGGTGGTAACCAGATCTCAGGACCATGCTGCTTGGGAAAAGTCACTACAGATCAGCGGTAACGGCAGAAAAAAAATATTAGCTTTGCTTGTAAATCCCACAGACTTTGGCTTCCGCATGGGATAAAAACAGCATGGAGTTTGGATAATTTCCAATACATTTCAGCTGTCCTTGGATACCATATGGGAGCGAGGAACAGTTTTTTGTTCTGCGACTTCTTTGTAGCATAGCTACTAATGTAATATATCTTGACACCTCCAGATAATGTGGGCCCCAAACCACCCTAGCTTCATTATCAAGTACATGATCCAAAGGATGGCTACAGGCAGAGACAGCAAATGTCCTATGAGCCTACGGGGATTTCTGTATGAAATATCTACAAAGAAACTTTTTTGCTGCCTTTAGCGCAGGGAACACGGTGTCCTTTTATTGTTGGTGCAATTTAGTGCCATTCATTCTTAATGGCAGCCCGATGCATCCTGTCAATGCTTGTGCATTGCAGCTCACTACAAGATATGGTAACTTATTACCATGTAGCGTGGTGCGCTGAATTATGAAAAAGGGTGCATGTACTTCTTTGGCGCAGTTTTGATGCTCATTCAAATGAATAGCAGGCCTTAAAGTGGTTGTAAACCCAAATGAAAAAAAAAAAGACAAAAAAAAAAGACCTGCAAGACAAAGGAATAATGAGCTAGTATGCATAACATACTAGCTCATTATGTAATACTCACCTGAGTTCGAAGCCCCCGCTGCGGTGCCCGTACACACCCCCGGCCGGCGACATTTCTCCCCGGAGTTACTTCCAGGTATCACAATGCCGAAGCCGCGATGACATACCATTGATACCTTCGAAAGCCAGAGCCGTGATGACGTCACTCCCACACATGTGTGCGGGAGCCGCCGTTAACGGCACACTCACTGAAGCAAGCGGCACGTACGTGCAATTGCTTCAGTGCGCATGGGCAGATGATGTTGGCACATGCAGATACAGGGGATATCTCCTAAACCGTGCCGGTGTAGCAAAAGATGTAGCAAAAAGTGGATTGTAAGGGTTTACAACCACTTTAACAAAAGTTAACATGAATGAAAATGCACATCAGTGCATGTGCATTACGACAGTGCATAGACCTGAACTCAGCTTAGGCTGGCCATACACGTTCAATTGTCTTGTACAATTTTCCTTTATCTTTACCAAAATCCATAAAATATGAGGTCAAAACAAAACAACTTTCAATTGTATCCAATTAGGCAGGCCCTTGCACTACATAGTTTAAGGTAAATCTAAAGGAAAATTGCACAAGAAAATTGAACATGTATGGCCAGCCTTAAGCCTGCATACACACGATCGGACTTTCCGACAAGAAATGTGTGATGACGGGCTGTTGGCGGAAAATCCGATGTGTGTGCGCTCCATCAGACAATTGTTGGCCAACTTTCCGTGGACAAATGTTGGATGGCAGGTTTATAAATTTTCCGCGCACAAATGTCTGTTGTCGGATTTTCCGAGCGTGTGTACACAAGTCCATTGGACAAAAGACCAAAGTACAAACACGCATGCTCGGAAGCAAGGAGGAGCCAGAAGCGGTCGGTCTTGTAAACTAGCGTTTGTAATGGAGAATTAACATTCGTGACGTTGCAAATTATGAAATCTCCAAATGCAGCGCACAATTCTCTTCTTCTTTAATGGGATAATAATGAAGCCGCTTTGCTGGTGATACTGATGGAATTATTGCAAACAAATTTTCAAAGGCTTTTTGTTTTTCTAGTGATATCAAAAATAATATTATTATGCTTTTTTTAAAAAAAAATTATTTTTTTTATTTGGGCAAGTTAACACAACACCATTATCCCGTAGTTTATACGATCAAAGCTACAACTTTGTTGTTGTTGTCCCTTGTCAATTTTTATTTTTTTTTGCAAATCTGTTTATTGAATATTAAACATTAAACAAAAAACAACATACATTGGTCATGAGTCTGACGAGAGTTGGTACGTACAGAATTATGATATAAGGCAGGCAGTTGCAGGGGCGTAACTAGAAATCACAGGCCCCATAGCAAAATGTTGTATGGGCCCCCCCCCCTGTAAACAGTCCCCCCCCACAAAAAAAAAATTAACTGTGCAAAACAGATGACAGTCTGTCTCCCACTCCCTTCCTACCTCTTGTCTAGACTTCAGAGCCTCCTCATGTGCCGAAAACAATGTCCCTTCACAGGCGCGCTCGAGCGTTCTGCCGCGCCCACTCTGCTCTGTACTCCTGCCTCCTGCTGTATGCAGCTGCGTGTGTCGGGACACGGCCGGACTCGAGGGGCCCGGGACAATCCTCACCTGGACAATTTTTTTGTCGGTGGGCAGAGTCTTATCAAAATCAGGGGGTGGACATTTGTTTGTAGGTGTGGCCTAGTGGGGAAAGAAAAATGCAAAGGCAAAGCGCGCCACGGCAAGGTATGGGGTTGGTTTAATCGTACTATTGGGTGTGGCTTAAAGGGGCGTGACTCAAAGGGGTGTGGTTAGAGTCTGAGATGAACGAGGGATGGAGGGAGAAACAAAGAAAGAAAGAGAGAGGAAGGAAAAAAAGAGGAATGAAGGGACAGCAGGCCCAGATCCTACACCACAATAGAAATATGTGTATTCCAGAAAGTTTAACAATCAGCAGATAAAGATACTCCAAACACCTGGTGTTGGCGCTTCAATCATCCTGGCACCATGGTTGTTATGGTGTCAGGGTGATTGAAGCGCATTATTTCTATTATTACATTGTAATGTAAAATGAAATACTTCAACTCACCATAATGCAGAATCAGAATCAGTGGGAGCCCTGAGTGTGTCACTTGCCACGTCGCCTGCCACCAGATGCCATCAGGTGTCCCCAGCGGAGTGCTTCCTTACATCTCAGGTGTCCCCAGCGGAGTGCTTCCTTACATCTCAGGTGTCACTGTCCCCAGCCAGCGGAGTGCTTCCTTACTTCTCAGGTGTCACTGTCCCCAGCCAGCGGAGTGCTTCCTTACATCTCAGGTGTCACTGTCCCCAGCCAGCGGAGTGCTTCCTTACATCTCAGGTGTCACTGTCCCAGCCAGCGGAGTGCCTCCTTACATCTCAGGTGTCACTGTCCCCAGCCAGCGGAGTGCTTCCTTACTTCTCAGGTGTCACTGTCCCCAGCCAGCGGAGTGCCTCCTTACATCTCAGGTGTCACTGTCCCCAGCCAGCGGAGTGTCTCCTTACATCTCAGGTGTCACTGTCCCCAGCCAGCGGAGTGCCTCCTTACATCTCAGGTGTCACTGTCCCCAGCCAGCGGAGTGTCTCCTTACATCTCAGGTGTCACTGTCCCCAGCCAGCGGAGTGCTTCCTTACATCTCAGGTGTCACTGTCCCCAGCCAGCGGAGTGTCTCCTTACATCTCAGGTGTCACTGTCCCCAGCCAGCGGAGTGCCTCCTTACATCTCAGGTGTCACTGTCCCCAGCCAGCGGAGTGCTTCCTTACATCTCAGGTGTCACTGTCCCCAGCCAGCGGAGTGCTTCCTTACTTCTCAGGTGTCACTGTCCCCAGCCAGCGGAGTGCCTCCTTACATCTCAGGTGTCACTGTCCCCAGCCAGCGGAGTGCTTCCTTACATCTCAGGTTTCACTGTCCCAGCCAGCGGAGTGCCTCCTTACATCTCAGGTGTCACTGTCCCCAGCCAGCGGAGTGCCTCCTTACATCTCAGGTGTCACTGTCCCCAGCCAGCGGAGTGCTTCCTTACTTCTCAGGTGTCACTGTCCCCAGCCAGCGGAGTGCTTCCTTACTTCTCAGGTGTCACTGTCCCCAGCCAGCGGAGTGCCTCCTTACATCTCAGGTGTCACTGTCCCCAGCCAGCGGAGTGCCTCCTTACATCTCAGGTGTCACTGTCCCCAGCCAGCGGAGTGCCTCCTTACATCTCAGGTGTCACTGTCCCCAGCCAGCGGAGTGCCTCCTTACATCTCAGGTGTCACTGTCCCCAGCCAGCGGAGTGCCTCCTTACATCTCAGGTGTCACTGTCCCCAGCCAGCGGAGTGCTTCCTTACTTCTCAGGTGTCACTGTCCCCAGCCAGCGGAGTTTTTCCTTACATCTCAGGTGTCACTGTCCCCATCCAGCGGAGTGCTTCCTTACATCTCAGGTGTCACTGTCCCCAGCCAGCGGAGTGCCTCCTTACATCTCAGGTGTCACTGTCCCAACCAGCGGAGTGCTTCCTTACATCTCAGGTCCCCCCCCCTTCCAATTGGAGCCCCTCCTATATATATATATATATATATATATATATATATATATATATATATATATAACAGCAGTGTCTCTGCTGCCATTACTGAAGGCCAAAGGGGGAACAAAATAGAGGCGGAGCTGGCCGGCTACAATGAAAAATTTAGCTGCAGCACCGCCCACCCCCCCACCTCATGTGTCGCTATGGCGGTAGTTCCGCCACTGGGCAGTTGCATAAAACGTGGCAGAGAATTTAAGGCATCGCGGTGGTCACAGAGGGCTGTCTCCACGGGCAGTAGGACAGCGTGGAGCTAAAACATGCATCTCAGAAAGTCCCTTGTCAATTTTACATTGTATTTTTTTAAATGTAACTGCCGACTCCCAAACTGTCATTTGAAGTAAAACACATAGCCAAGTATTATTCTACACAATTTTTTTATTGTGCATTAAAAAAAGAAAACAAATAAAATTAGACATGCTAACTGCCAATAGAACTTAACCAAAAAGTACATTCTATGCATCCAAAATATATAGAAAATATACCAAATCAAATCATTATTCAACCAAAAAAATAATGTCAAAGCAATAACTCCAAGGCCAAGAATAAATAACACGTTATCTCCTCCAATTCCACAACATGGAAACGAAATGAAAAGCATGAAATGAAAAGTGTGAAATTTAAAGTGCGAAATGAAAAGCGCAACTCAACACTCACTAAACTTCTATTAACACAAAATTAGCAGGAGCCCAAAGGGTGGCGCTAAAGAGCTGAAAAACCATGTACTACGTTCATGATTGTTGGCCAACAATTGTGTGCCTTGTGTATGCAAGACAAGTTTGGGCCAACGCCCTTTGGACAAAATTCCACGGTTTTGTTGGCCAACAATCCGATCGTGTGTACAAGGCTTTAGGCTTGGCTAGAAGAGAGAAGAGAAAGCAGCATACAAAGTAAGCTTTATTCACAAATGAGGATTAATCTCAATAGGTTTATTTAGCCACCACCACAACTAGTATGGTGGGGAAGTTAAAGACTGAACACGAACTAGCAGACACAATTGCAGTGAAACCAGACGCAAACTTTAGAGTTCACAGGCTCAATATATTGGAGGCAGTGGTCACCTGGACTGCAGAATTCTGAGTCCCCAATCTGAACAGTCTGGGAGGCTGTCTCTATAATGGGTTCCTGTCACTACTTCCTTACTATCTGAAAAATAGGGCCTTGTTAATGTGAAAATGTTAAAGAAAAACATCCCCCCCCCCCCCCCGGCTGATTGGTGTACATTGCAAGGATTTTAACAACATTTGTTTCAGATTCCTACCTTTTGTTACTCTGAAGAAATTACTGTGTGTCTGTATCCATGTGGAAACTGAATCTATTGGAAGTGGTTTTACAATTATCAATCAGCTGTGCACCTGCAGGGCTCTAATGGGGAAATCCCTTTAGACGTGATTCCTTATTGGGATTATCTCACCAAAAATTGAATTTTTGTTGCAGGGGATGCCTGAAATCTGACTTGTATCTTAGTACTAATCAGGGAGCCAATCACACAAGCAGGAATTTATGTTTCTGGGGGGCGTTCTGTACACATTCTGTGTAAGAAACACCTCCAGGTAGCCATATTGCATTGCGTTATATAGAAAATTACACAGCTGCAGATTGAAAATCAAAGGTAATTTTTAATAACATTCAATTACAATATTACATATAGGTGGCTGGATTCTGTAAAAATCTTCACTGCGAGGCTACCCTGTCCTCTTCCTGCTGCTGAACCTCCAGCACTGTGGAGGTTAACCGCTTTGGTTCTCCGGGTTCAGCTACACTAAAGGTGATACAACTGAGGCATTCCCCCTCTTGCCCTCTTCTCCATTGAGAAAAGTTCTTTCACGAAATTACACTGCCTATAATATGATCAAGGAATGAAGAGAGTCTGATCAGTAACAGGCTTCTCTCCCCATTCACAGTCCATTTTACAGACAGTGTAATAATTGGAAGAAATATTCTTTATGGAGGAGGAGGGGCCGTGTCTCCGTCGGATCATCTTTAGTGCAGCTGAGCCCGGAGATCTGAAGCTGGTAACCAATGCACAACAAGACACCCTTCATCACACCCACCCCCCCTCGGTCTGTCAGTCGGTCCGTCGCTTGTCTGGCCCTCCACCAGCCCCGCACTTACCCCATCTATCCACTTCGGCTCCTTCTTGCATCTCCTCCTCCTCCATGGTGGTGGCTTCGTCCTCGGCGGCTTCCCTCCTCCTTCCCTCGGCGGCCAATATGATCGCTTCTCCTCTTGGACAATCGGGTCGACCCACTTCCTGATTGGCCGGGAGGAGAAGCAGGAAGACAATAGCGGATATTAAAGTATATACTCGAGTATAAGCCGACCCGAATATAAGCCGAGGCACCTCATTTTACCACAAACAACTGGGAAAACTTATTGACTCGAGTATAAGCCTAGGGTGAGAAATGCGCAGCTACTGTAAGTGGAAAAGAGGGTCAACAATGCCCATTTGCAGCCTCACTGTGCCCATTTGCATGCATCACTGTGCCCATTTGCAGCCATAGGTCCCCCAAGCTTCAAACTTGGTAATTGAGGGTTCCTAAATGCTCCCTAGCTGCAGCCAAAATTTGGGGTCTCTGGACCCAAAGGGTCCTGAAATGACATTGCTGCAGATGGACACAGTTGGCCGACTTTGGGACCCTGTATCTCGGGGTCACTTGGTACTAGGAACCCCATTGGATACGTTGTAGTGCTAGTTCTACTGGGTTTGAATACCAAATTTGGAGTTCCTAGCACCAAGTGGCCCCGAGATATGGGGCCCCAAAGTCGGGTCGGAATTTTTTAAAGCCTGACTAAGCACTGTTAAGTGTGAAACGCGTCAGCTCGTTTGTCTCATTTTTTGCTATGGTTTGTATCTGTTGGGCTTTTTACAAATGAAGGCTAAATTCCTGAGTGAGGCTGTCCAGAACTTCCTTTTTGCTTCATTTTGCTATATGCTTGGCTGGCACCTGGTGTTCCAGTTCTGAGGAGAGTCTTATATCCACATATCCACCTTTGAAGCCTATTGGAGCCTATGGCTGTAATCATGTGCTCCTAAAAAAAAAAAAAGCATTAAAATCCATGCGTCTGGTGCCCTGCATGTAGATTAGGGTCCCGACGCATGGATTAGGGGAGCGGCGCCGCTGTGCCCCTAATGGATGGGCCGCCACTGCAATGCACGACCAGAAGTTCAGCAGAATGAAGAGGACTGGGCAGCCTTGCAGTGAAGATTCCTACAGAATCCAGCAGCCTGTACATTGTGGGACATCATTACAGGTAAGTAATGTAACTAAAGCAATAGAGAGTATTTGAGTAAAAAAAATTTTTTTTTAAATGTCTGAAATAAAAATAAAACAGTAAAAAAAATCTATCTGGCCGAATTCAAAATGTTAGTCCACCAAGTGCATAAAATGAAATTGAAGGTAATGCAGACCAGAATAGAAGTAGTCATTTATGGGGAAGATCTATGCATCAGATGACTGCTGTTAATTATGTTTGTTCTTCAGTATCTCATTGATGAAGATGAAGCTTTTGCACGCTATTGGTACTAGTTTTCTACCCAATAATGGACTTTATTGGATATTCAGTTCTAAAGTGGCCTCACCATCCATCATAAACATGAAGGGCACCTTCCAGTATACACAATAAATGAGTTTCAAGCAATTCATTGAAAAGGAGTGACTGTCAGATCAGGTGGGCCACACCATGCAGGCGATTCTCCAGAAGAATTACAATGAAGCCACAGAATAATCATGACCATTTATCATCAAAGCGCAGGTACAAATAGCGTACATCTGCAGCCAGACAGTATTCATTTCAGCACTGAAAATTATTTATTGTTTTCCAGAATTATGCCTTTGGTTGTTTAGTTTCAGAATGCACTTATTATGATAGTAATAACATACCTTATCGGTGTATAAACTGGGTTATTTGGGTATTTTTTTTACAGATGCTTACCAGGAGATTCCATTTAGGTTGTACCAGCCACATCCAAATGGAAGGCAGCCTGGATCCTGACAATAAATGTTGGAGGGATTTTACCACTCATCTTTGCTTTACATTTTAGAGCAGGCCTTTTATTCCAATGTGAAACGCGCAAAAAAGACACCAGCGGGGGGGGGGGGGGGGGCAGAGAAACAGACACATGGCACACAGACACATGGCACACAGACACATGGCACACAGACACATGGAGCTGACAAGAAGAGAGGGAGGGGGTTAGGGGTCAGAGCAGTTCTGCGGATGACGGAGGCATGCAAGCTGACCACGGTAGTCAGGGTTCAGCAGCCATGATTATCGTGGTCAGCTCACAGAGGGGGACACAGGAAGTGGCAGGATCAGCAAGGTTCATAAAGTCATGGATGAGCGAGTTTGGGGTGGAGGAACTTGACTGGCCTGATGGGGACACTCTGATGTAATGGGGGTGCTGATGGGGACTGGTCTGGAGGATGGGCCGGTCTGGAGGAATTCCAGGGCCACATTTGTGTCCCAGTCCAGCCCTGCCTTGCAGTGGGGTTGTGCCAGCAGTGCAAGGGTTATAGGTAATTTTGGTCTAGGGCAGTGGTCTCCAAACTGCGGCCCTTTGCTTGCTTTTATCCAGCCCTTTGGGCATTATTCCCCCCATCTCAGCAACGGAGGCACTCAAGCTGACCACTGTAGTCAGGGTTCAGCGGCCATGATTATCGTGGTCAGCTCACAGAGGGGGACACAGGAAGTGGCAGGATCAGCAAGGTCCATAAAGACATGGATGAGCGAGTTTTGGGTGGAGGAACTTGACTGGCCTGCACATAGTCCTGACCTCAACCTGATAGAACACCTTTGGTATGAATTAGGGCGGAGACTGCAAACCAGGCCTTCTTGTACAACATCGGTGCTTGACCTCCCAAATGCGCTTCTGGAAAAAGTTGAAGCTGTTATAGCTGCAAAGGGTGGGCCAACTTAATATTGAACCCTACGAACTAAGACTGGGATGCCATTAAAGTTCAGGTACGTGTAAAGGCAGGCCTCCCAATACTTTTGGTAATATAGTGTACATCCCAGGAGGAGGTTACTCAGCTAAGCATACTCCCCTTGCTTGCATGCCTGAGCTAAGGGCAGATGCTGGGGTAGGGAGGGGGGGGTTCAAAGGTATTTCTCAACAAAATAATGCATGAAGACATGAATGGATGGATGAGTTTGCATAGCATTTTTTTTAGTTTGTGGTGCTCAGATACAATTTAGTTCCACTTCAAAACCCGAGCTAGGAGCACCATATTGAAAAAGATGATCATATTGATTGTGGCAATAATAGGTGGAGAAAAAGAAGAAAACAATAAGCCCGTGATCTTGTTCTGAAATGATTACAAGCCCTTGTACATGGGTAGCTGTGTACTTATAGTGTGTGTCAGTTAATATTATGACGACGGAGGAAAAAAATAACTGTCGTCCCATCTTCATTCTTCGTTATCTGCAGTGCAGGTTTATATATCCCCAGACATAGAAATTCATCATGATTTCCGTCACTAACAGCAATGTAGCACAGGAGAAGGATGCTGGAGCAGGAGTCAGAGGGACAGGAGTTCGTTTTTCATTATGATATAGCATGAGGCTTTTGTGAAATTTCTGTTCAGATGGCTTTCTTTCTTTCCTTACATAATGTAATGTGCCTTCTGCCGCCGGATTGTTTATCACAGGCGAGTGATGTGACAACAAAGATGCTGGCGTTGGACAGCAGTGGTTTGTTATATCCTGCAAATAAATGACACCAGACCATGGGGCTTAGCTCTAAGACTCGGCTTTGGAAAATGTGTAAAAACATTAAAGGATTGTACTGGAAAACCATTTAAAGCATAAAAAAAGGAAACATGCCACGACTTAAAGAGGTTGTATATTGGTTTTGCCTTTTTTTATGGCCTGGATTCTAAAATATTTCAACTCCATTCAACTAAAAATCTATCCCTTGCAGCAGGCATGTACTGGCCATTGGGACTACCGGGAGTTTCCCGGTGGGCCGATGGCACAGTGGGCCGGTCAGGCACAGTCCTGGAGCCGCACCTCACTGACAGTGAGGGATTGTGATTCCACTCCTGTCACCAAGGAGCAACTGTCTACACTTGCTGGAGAGATGATTAGGCTTTCTGCTCCCTCTAGTCTGCAGGGAGAGATAGACAGCTGGCATATTTCCCTTCCTCTCTCCCCTTAAAGTGGTTGTAAACCCACTTTTTGGACTTTTAGCTATAGGTAAGCCTAGAATAAGGCTTACCTATAGGTAGTGGAAATATCTTCTAAACGTGCGCCGTTTAGGAGATATTTCACTTGCAGTCCGTCGGAAATCGCTACTGCGCATGCTCAGGGAAGAAACAAACCTAAAGGCCGTTTCTTCCCTAACATATGGGGCAGGTCACGGCTCCCGTGCGCATGTGCGGGAGTGACGTCTCGCGGTTTCGGCAAATCACAGAGCCGGAGTCCGTGGCCCCGAAGGAAGAGGGCAAGAAGATGGATGCTGCCCACACAGGGGACGTCACTGGATTCTTTTGCAGATAAGTGGTACATAATGGGCTAGAATGCAATGCATACTAGCCCATTATGCTTTTCATTTGCAGGCTATACAGGGAGAAGAAGAGGAAGTAAAACCCATCAGGGTTTACTTCCTCTTTATCACTTGTCACTTATCAAATGACTGAATAGAGGAACGAGAAGCTGCCTTCAGAACTGTGAGTACACATGGGAGGGGGAGGAGAGGGGGAACACTCTGATGTAAGGGGGTGCTGATGGGGACACTCTGATGTAAGGGAGTGTGGTTGGGGATACTCTGATGTGATCGGGGGTGCTGATGGGGACACTCTGATGTAAGGGGGTGCTGATGGGGACCGGTCTGGAGGATGGGCCGGTCTGGAGGAATTCCAGGGCCACATTTGTTTCCCAGTCCAGCCCTGCCTTGCAGTGGGGTTGTGCCAGCAGTGCAAGGGTTATAGGTCATTTTGGTCTAGGGCAGTGGTCTCCAAACTGCGGCCCTTTGCTTGCTTTTATCCAGCCCTTGGGGCATTATTCCCCCCATCTCAGCAGTAGTGGGGCACTATTTCACTCACACCGACACTAATGATTGGGTACTATTTCTCACACTGACACAAATGATGGGGCACTATACTTCCCACTGACACCAATGATGAGGCAGTATTCTTCCCACTGACCCCAATGATGGGGCAGTATTCTTCCCACTGACACCAATGATGAGACACTATTCCTCCCCCTAATCTCAAAGAGGAGACACTGTTTACTCCCACTAGCCACAGTCCGGCCCCCCTAAAGTTTGAAGGACAGTAAAGTGGCCCTTTGTTTAGAAAGTTTGTGGACCTCTGGTCTAAGGAAACAAGGCTTTATTTACCCGATGATCCACTTCCCCCCTGCAGCTAGGCTGCTCCCTGCAACTTCTTCTCCCCCATGTTCCAGCGGTTTAGGATGCTGACATCATCATGACAAAAGCAGGGTCCACAGCTGCTTCACAGCTCTCATGTGCTCTCCCACAGCCTCTCCGGCACTTTATTTCTTGGTCCATAAGGGGCGCAGGGGCAATGCCCCCCAAAGTACCCAACGTTAGTTTGCCAAAGAAGAAACCTAATTTAAGATGTTCAAAAATGTTAGTAATTTTGAGGCTGAGACTCTAATTGTCTTGTTTTAGACCCTTCCACTTTTGATTTTAGCGAATCAATATTCGTCATCGCGTCACTTCCTGTTTCCGGCTTTTCATCACGTGGAACGCACGGCGTCATATGGTGCGGACCTGCAGGGGTTTGTTTGCACCCCCCCCCCCAAATTTTTTAGCACCAGCTGCCACTGGTCCACCCCCTCAGATAGCCACATGTGTCATCACATACGCCTCTTGGAAGGTGTCTTTGAGCAACCTGCTTGAGGACAGGCTACTGTGCATCATGGGTCCATGTCTTCAGCAACCATTACAGTTAAATGGCAAAGTCCAAAAGAGGTTGACCAATAGATTGATTTATTTGAGGAAGCGCTGTGCCTACCCTGAAACATGTCAGAATAGAACTGCTGGCTATGTTAATTTGCATCTTGGTGTTCTGCATTTCTGTTGCTGGTACAATTAATTGCTTCGGTGGAGACCAGCCTTACCAGCACCTGAGATGCAATTGTGGAGCCTAATCTTGCCTGCAGCAGCATGTAAAATATTTAAAATCACTCTTATATGGCCAAGTCTATAAGTGATTGACCAACCTGCTGCTTTCATTTAAATATACTGTACAAGTGTATATCCATCTAGAAGCAGAGGTAATATTCGCTGTATCTTCCAGATTTCCTAATCTAGCAATGTTGTCCCAGGGAACTTTCAAGTTCATTTCACAAGACATATCCTAAATTCTATACAGGTATTGCCTCATCTGTCTTTAACAACTGGAACTCTTGTGCAGCAGGAATTAAAATGAGGATCTGTATATCTGCATTCCCTTTTTGCATCATAGAAAGAGCGATGTCTCCAATACATTTTAGCTCTGTCAGCAAGACACTTCCCTTTGCAGCCTTTCCTTGGTCTCCTTAATAAATGTGCATATGCCTACGTTGTATGGGAGTATGGAATGAATAACTGATTTGGTTTTCACTGTAAAGTTGTCAGGCTGTGATTGATGGTGTGCTTGCTCAAATAATCGGCTACCGTTCCTACAGCAATTCATGCGGCAATAAAAGGACACTGGGCTTTTGTCAGATGGGGCAGTCGTAAACATTTGGGTAACTTCAACAGAGTTATGGATTTCTTTGCAATCTTCTATATAATATTTTACAGGGCAAATGACAATCATTGATTTTTACCAAAACAAAAGGTAAAAAGTGATCTTGCTGCAGTCACTTAAATAAGTATACCTGGCAATTTGAGTCATTTCAACCTCTCTACATTCACTGGAAGCTAAAAACATCCATAGGAAGGTTTATGCTTCATAAAGCAGTGTTAGTGGGGGGAAGTATAAATACATGGGTTTCACCATTTGAGGTCCAATTTTCAATGTTTTCTTGCCTGGGAAACTCAAAATACATGTATAAATTCAGTATCACAACTGGTATTACAACTTTAATAGTGTAATGCTGTGAGACTTACTTCATTATTTATCCCGGCATGCGTACAACCAGCCTGATCTCTCATTGGCTAGCTTAGCGTGAGTTCTGATTGGTTACTTAGTCTAAGCCGACAACAAGTGTTCTATGGGAGCTTGAAATTTTGTCGGAAATTCCGACTGCGTGTAGGCTCCATCGGACATTTTTATCAGATATTAATGGAAATTTCACATAACCGCATCAGGCAACAGCTGCGTACACACGATCGGATTTTCCGAAAACAAAATCTGTTGTCGGAAATTACGATCGGGTGTACACAATTCCAACGCACAAAATTCCACGCATGCTCGAAATCAAGCAGAAGAGCAGCACTGGCTATTGAACTTAATTTTTCTCAGCTCGTCATACGTGTTGTACATCACCGCGTTCTTGACGTTCGGAATTTCCGACAACATTTGTGCGACCATGTGTATGCAAGACAAGTTTGAGCCAACACCTGTCAGAACTAAATCCAGGATTTTGTTGTCGGAATGTCCGATCGTGTGTACGTGGCATAACAATATGTGGGCAAAGGAGCAGGCCTAAACCTGCACACACTCTAAGTAGAGTAGTAGGTACGGAGGTTTCCAGCTTTTAGCAAAATTGCAAGGAACTTTCTAGTGCCAAAAATAAGGTAAAGGTACACCTACAGACATGAGGCGGCAGTCACCAGATCTCATGTTTATGGACAGTGGTAGTCCTCCTAGTCACCAGATCTCTGAGAAAGTAGCAATTGTTCCTGCTGCCAATCTCTCTCGTTGGTAAGGCAACACCATGATGCCTGGCAGAAGCCCACCTCCTTCCTACTTCCTAGCATAAACATGAGCACACAGCCTAACCAAGAGGATATGTTTATGGGGTCTTCAGCTGAGAGACAACTCTGTAAATACACACAAAGATTTCTCTCCTTCAGCCCGCAGACTGAACAAAAGAAATCGAATAGATTCCTTCATCCATGCTAAACAGTGTAGATGAATTCATCTTCCCTGCTAGCTATTGTATTCAACAGTTGGTGGGACCCATGGCTGCTGCTGAATACTCAAACATCCATTGCATCTGATTGGATTCAGTCACTGTTTGGCCAACAATTTTCCACTTGGTTCCTTTGATGAAAGTCATTTGAAAAATCAACTTTTGTTTAGCCAGGTGATGTTGACAGGGCCAACCTTGGCTGATTTAGCAGGAATTCATGTAGAAAATTGCCAGCCTAATACTTATGACTGGTTTTATACTGGCCATGCACAATGGGATCTTGATCCATTTTAAAGGGTGTTTCTCATCCATGAATGCTCTATATCACTGATTTGTGTATGCTTAAGCTAGCATTATGCAAAAATTCATTTTAATATTCGTACGAAAATTCTAAAAAAATTGTTCATCAAAGCATTCAATAGTATCATTATAGACTCCCTGAAAATGTTTCCATGCAGCTTCTTCCAATTTTTTCATCACTCTGGTCAAAAAATTAACCTTGATTTGTCCCCACTGACAATTGGAAAATTGAACAAACGTTCTTAAAATAAAAAATAGGGAACAAAACCGGGTGGATTTGATTTTTAATCAAGTCGATTTAAATCACGATTTAAATCATGATTTAAATGACCAGTAAAAAGGCTTGATTTAAATCAACTCGATTTAAATTATAATTTTTAAAGAGCAACTGTCATCTCTGTCCCGCAGTGGCTCCTCCTCTGACCCGCTGTTGACTCACTGACAGTCCCATTCACTTTAATGGGATGGCTGACAAACAAGGTGAGGGCAGCAGGTGAGTTGAATACTCCTTTAACAGGCGCTGCCATGATGGATCTGAAATGGCAGGTGCTCTTTAAATGTAAGGACTTATTCTTGCTGGCAGTTAGAATCTTTAATATTTGCAAACAAAATTAAGGTTTCCTATTTAGTAATAAGCTGTCAAGTTAGTAAAACCGCGATATCAGAACCGATTCAATCATACAGTTTGTAGTGTACATAGATTTGCAAAACAATGGGATAAAGGAATATTCCTGAACTTTGTTTTATCTCATGGTTACTGTGAACTCATGCTACATAACTAAGCTTCATTTCATGCTGAATAAACTAAATTATTATTGTATCTTAAATAGAAAACTTTAGATTAGGGCTGTGGAAATTAAAGATTAATTCCTCTAATTAATCGATACATTTTTTGGTCGATCAAAATTCGATCAAAAACTCGACTCTCCGCCGTCTTCCGGGTCTTCAGGGAGTTCTGTCGGAGATCCGGTGACGTCACAGACATCGACGTCACCGGACTCCTCCCCCTTTCCCCAAGTGCCTCCATCTGCTAACGAAGGGAAGAGGGGAGGAGTCCGGTGACGTTGAAGTTCTGATTGATCGTACCGTGCACGGGGGAGGAGCTACGCATGGCGTCACTCGCTGCTGCCCTACGGAACTAACACAATTGTCGGCTTTACATGCTGTGTTTCTATCATCTTTATGTGAGTAGTTTGTGTTTGAACACAAAAATGTAATCTTATACTTAAGCGGTGAGCAATTAGATCTTTTCTTTCTACCCTGACCTGGCGTCCTTGCTGAGATCTAAGGAGATGTCAGAGAAGTTTATGGTCCGTGGTAACCCTTTTGATACCCGCTTGCATGACCACCTGTTTGCACAGGGGTCCATGCCATAAAGTGAGAGTGATTAGTTAGACCGGAGGTGGAGGGATTGTCACGCTACTGTGGAAAAAAAATGACTTACGTCAGTGCTACAGTTTGAATTTAAAACATATTTGTGTGAACTGTGAAGTTAAGTCATGGATTGTGGAAACGAACTAGTGTCAGGTGATTGTATATAGTGTATACCACATTTACCACTGACTAATGCAGAGTTGCAATGCAAGGAGATCAGCTAAAAGTAGTTGGATCTGTATGTGCGTTTATAATTAATCGAAATTAGTCGATTAATCGATAAAAAAATAAAAAAACGATTAATCGAACACGAAAATTTAATCAGTAACAGCCCTACTTTAGATAGATTTTTACTCCAAAAGCATTTGATAAAAATCAAAAAAATTGATTTTTAAAAAAAAAATGAACAAAATTGTAATAATGTATTGCCAGCTGTACACTAAGCAATTACTGTATTACCTAATACGAACACGAAAAATTTTAACTTTAGCCTGGTGAATACAGTGAATATTTAGTGGGGGTGGCAGACTGGCGACAAAAGCTATTGAGTTGCTGATTAGTTGCCCTCAGCATCAGTTTTGTCTTGAGGAAAACGGCTCTCTGTCTCCATAGCACCTGTAGTAATGTATACTCTGCTATGCGATCACACGTATCCCATAAAATCTTTGAGCAGTTTAGGCTCAGCAGATAATCACTTCAACGGATACATTTTGGAAGTTTAATTGTGAACAACAAAAGAACTGGCTGAAAACTCATTGAGTTGGCCCACCCTTTGCAGCTATAACAGCTTCAACTCTTCTAGGAACGCTGTCCACAAGGTTTAGGAGTGTGTCTATGGGACACACTCCTAAACCTTGGAGTGTGAACATGGAACATTCCAAGTAAAATAAAATGACGTCAACTGAGGCTCTCCAGCTGATGTACACATTTCCAATGTGGGTGAATGGGGTACAGCTTTTTAATCTTAAAGCGGAACTAAACTGTATCTGAGCACCACAAACTGAAAATTCAGTTTGATAAATGTTTAATATTCAAAGCGAACTCACCCATCCATCCACGTCTCCATGCTTTATTTTGTTGAGAAACCACTTTGAAATACACCCCCTTAGCTTTCTAGTTGCGGCCATCTTGAGTAAGGGCAGATGGCTCATGTAGTATTAACTTCCTTGAATCCATCTGCTCTTAGCTCAGGCATGCAGTCAGAAGGGTGTGCTTAGTTAAGACCCCCCTTTCAGATGAAAGAAAAAAGAAATGCCCATGAAGAATCCTGAGATGTATGGCCTATGCTAGAAACCAGGAAGTAACCAAAAAAATGTAAAAAAAAAAGTTTAAAACAAGTTAGGGCTGTGGAAATGAAAGATTAATTCCTTGATTAATCGTAAATTTTTTTCATTGATTAAAAATGTTTTAATCGATCAAAATTCTTTTGATCAGTACTCACCACTCTGCCGGCTTCTGGGTCTTCAGGGAGTTCCGTAGGAGATCTGGTGACGTCACGGATATCGACATCGCCGGACTCCTCCCCCTTCCCCAAGTGCCTCCATCTGCAAACGAAGGGAAGGCGGGAGGAGTCCGGTGACGTCGAAGTTCTGATTGAACGTAACACGTACGGGGGAGGAGCTACGCATGACGCCACCCACTGCTGCCCCACGGAACTAACGCGATTGTCGGCTTTACATGCTGTGTTTTTTCATCTTTATGTGAGTAGTTTGTGTTTGAACACAAAAATGTAATCTTATACTTAAGCGGTAGCACTTAGATCTTTTCTTTCTACCCATGACCTGGCGTCCTTGCTGAGATCTAAGTAGACGTGAAAGAAGTTTATGGTCCATGTTAACCCTTTTGATACCCGCTTGCATGACCACCTGTTTGCACAGGGGTCCATGCCATAAGGTGAGAGTGATTAGTTAGACCGGAGGTGGAGGGATTGTCACGATACTGTGGAAAAAAAATGACTTACATCAGTGCTACAGTTTGAATTTAAAACATATTTGTGTGAACTGTGAAGTTAAGTCATGGATTGTGGAAACTAACTAGTGTCGGGTGATTGTATATAGTGTATACCACATTTACCACTGACTAATGCAGAGTTGCAATGCAAGGAGATCAGCTAAAAGTAGTTGGATCTGTATGTGCGTTATAATTAATCGAAATTAGTCAATCAAAATTAGTCAATTAATTGATTAAAAAAAAAATCGATTAATCGAACACGAAAATTTTAATCAGTAACAGCCCTAAAACAAGTTAATATAATTAATCTTCCTATCTATTTACTAATACTCACAGCATAAGGATTAAAAATGGTTCAATGCTGATTGAGAGAGTTTAGTTCCACTTTAAGGACACAGAAGCTGTTAAAAACGAAAGGAAGAACCTGACAGACTGCAATGTGTAACACAATTATTATTTCATACACTTTTCATGCTATGGCGTTTAATTGCTGACTATGATACTTGTAAATGTTTTAGACTTTGATACTTATCAATGTTTTACCAGTTCTCTCACATACAATATATGTTTTGGAAAAAGTGTGACCAATGTTCCGATCGCTATAATTCAGTCTGCATTCTAGGATATTAGAACCACTTTATGTTAGTCCAATTAGGAAAGATCAGACAGATTTTCACAGCTGAGAACAAGGAATTTGGTTTTTAATCTCATCTCAGCTTCTTACAGAATGGTTTCGGATAAATCCGTTTTTGTGTTGTTGAATGAGAATGTACATTTTCTAGCTTTGCACTTCTCAAAGCTGTCCTTAAATGCCCTTACAGGGCATGTAAACTCTAGTGTCGCGTACACACGATCGGAATTTCCGACAACAAATGTTGGATGGGAGCTTGTTGGTGGAAATTCCGACCGCGTGTAGGCTCCATCGGACATTTGCTGTCGGAGTTTCCGACAACAAATGTTTGAGAGCTGGATCTCAAATTTTCCGACAACAAAATCCATTGTCGTAAATTCCGTGTGTAGACAAATCTGACGCACAAAATTCCACGCATGCTCGGAATCAAGCAGAAGAGCCGCACTGGCTATTGAACTTAATTTTTCTCGGCTCGTCGTACGTGTTGTACGTCACCGCGTTCTTGGCGATCAGAATTTCCGACAACATTTGTGCGACCGTGTGTATGCAAGACAAGTTTGAGCCAACATCCGTCGGAAAAAAATCCACGGTTTGGTTGTCGGAAATTCCGATCGTGTGTACGTGGCATTACAGTCAATTTCTCTTCTTTGCTCCCCTTTGGATGGTAAAATCTGTGTTTCTCAACTAGGGTGCCATCTGGGGTTGTCAGGGGTGTCACAATGCCTCCAGTATTTTTGTACAGCATCACATGTTTCCATGGTGCAGGCAGGCCACCCATGGCTGGTGGCATTCAGGCCCCCACCTGCATTCAGAAGGGGGCAGAAGTCCAAAAATGGGGAGACTATGATGTGAAAGGGAGAAGGGGGACTGAGGACACTGATGTGAAGGAGTGTAGGGACTGAGGACTCTGATGTGAAGGAGGGTAGGGACTGAGGACTCTGATGTGAAGGAGGGTAGGGACTGAGGACTCTGATGTGAAGGAGGGCAAGAACTAAGGACTCTGATGTGAAGGAGAGTTGGGACCGAGGACTCTAATGTGAAAGAAGGTAGGGACTGAGGACTCTGATGTGAAGGAGGGCAAGGACTGAGGACTCTGATGTGAAGGAGGGCAAGGACTGAGGACTCTGATGTGAAGGAGGGCAAGGACTGAGGACTCTGATGTGAAGGAGGGTAGGGACTGAGGACTCTGATGTGAAGGAGGGCAAGGACTGAGGACTCTGATGTGAAGGAGGGCAAGGACTGAGGACTCTGATGTGAAGGAGGGCAAGGACTGAGGACTCTGATGTGAAGGAGGGTAGGGACTGAGGACTCTGATGTGAAGGAGGGTAGGGACTGGGGGCTCTGATGTGAAGGAGGGTAGGGACTGGGGGCTCTGATGTGAAGGTGGGTAGGGACTGAGGGCTCTGATGTGAAGGTGGGTAAGGACTGAGGGCTCTGATGTGAAGGTGGGTAGGGACTGAGGGCTCTGATGTGAAGGTGGGTAGGGACTGAGGGCTCTGATGTGAGGGTGGGTAGGGACTGAGGGCACTGATGTGAAGGTGGGTAGGGACTGAGGGCTCTGATGTGAAGGAGGGTAGGGACTGAGGACTCTAATGTGAAGGATGGTAGGGACTGAGGACTCTAATGTGAAGGAGGGTAGGGACCGAGGACACTGATGTTGGAAAAGATGGGGACTGAGAACTCTAATGTGAAAGTTCCCCATAAACGTTTACTGTACAAAATAAGGTCTGTTGGCACGGACCATAGGGTGAGTACATGGATTGAAAACTGGCTACAAGGGCGAGTTTAGAGGGTGGTGATAAATGGGGAGTACTCGGAATGGTCAGGGGTGGGTAGTGAGGTCCCCCAGGGTTCTGTGCTGGGAACAATCCTGTTTAATTTGTTCATAAACGACCTGGAGGATGGGGTAAACAGTTCAATCTCTGTATTTGCGGACCATACTAAGCTAAGCAGGGCAATAACTTCTCTGCAGGATGTGGAAACCTTGCAAGAAGATCTGAACAAATTAATGGGGTGAACAAATGAGGTTTAATGTAGAAAAATGTAAAATAATGCATTTGGGTGGCAAAAATATGAATGCAATCTATACACTGGGGGGAGAACCACAAGCTGCTGCTAACAAAGCAAACAGAATATTGGCATTAAAAAGGGGATCAACTCCAGAGATAAAACAATAATTCTCCCGCTCTACAAGACTCTGGTCCGGCCGCACCTGGAGTATGCTGTCCAGTTCTGGGCACCAGTCCTCAGGAAGGATGTGCTGGAAATGGAGCGAGTGCAAAGAAGGGCAACAAAGCTAATAAAGGGTCTGGAGGATATTAGTGATGAGGAAAGGTTGCGAGCACTGAACTTATTCTCTCTGGAGAAGAGACGCTTGAGAGGGGATATGATTTCAATATACAAATACCGTACTGGTAACCCCACAATAGGGATAAAACTTTTTCAGCGGAAGGGAGTTTAACAAGACTTGTGGCCAGTCATTAAAATTAGAAGAAAAGAGGTTTAACCTTAAACCACGTAGAGGGTTCTTTACTGTAAGAGCGGCAAGGATGTGGAATTCCCTTCCATAGATGGTGGTCTCATCGATAGTTTCAAGAAACTATTAGATAAGCACCTGAGCGAGTGCAACATACAGGGATATACAATGAAGTACTGACATATAATAACACACATAGGTTGGACTTGATGGACTTGTATCTTTTTTCAACCTCACCTACTATGTAACTATGAAAGGTGGGACGGAGATGAAAACTCTTATTAGAATGTGGGTAGAAATTGAGGACTTGTATGTAAAAAGAGGGGACTGAGAGGACTCTGATGTCTCTTGATGTCACTGAGGACTCTTTTTTGAAAGGAGGGACTAAGGACTCTGATTTGTTATTTAAAAGTGGATCTGAGGACTGTTATTTACTGAAGACTCTTGTGTGAAAGGGGGAGACTATAGACTCTGATGTGACAGGAGACCCCCATATTAGACCAGCGTGCCCCAAGTTTTTGCAAAGGTGCCATGTATGAAAAAAGGTTAAGAAACACTCTGTTAAAAATATCATTAAATATATCATTAAAAATGTTTTATTATATCTGTTGGTCAAGGTGCAAAAAAAGCCAAACTAAATAAATAAATAAAATAGCTATTCATCCAGCCAGAAACCTAGTGGAGTGATCATTTCCAGTACTCTGCCTTTGGACTGTTATCAGTCATCATTATTCCCTGCTATCTCGGTGAAATACAAAACACCTCCCCTGTTATGGAGAAGAGAGGGAGGAATTATGTAGTTCTAACACGCTCTCTGTCCTAGGGTGACAACACTGCTCAGTACAGCAGTTATCCCAGGACTGGAAGTGGGTTAAAGTGGTAATTGTTGAAAGAGAAAAAAAATAAAAATGCCCTGCAAGACAATGTCATAATGTGCTAGTATGCATCGCATGCTAGCACATTATGAGAGACTTGCCTTAGAACGAAGCACTCCAGCGCCACACTATCGCCACTGAGAGGGCTGACATCTTACCTCGGTCTTCCTTTCGGATTTGCGTCCTCCGGGGGAGTGGCCGGGGGCGCGATGACGTCACTCCCACCCATGCTCGCGGGAGCCGCCATTTACAACACGGGCTCTGAAGGTCTGGTACTGGTTGCATGCACTCTGAATATATCCTAAACTGTGCAAGTTTATGGGATATTCACAGTACCTACAGGTAAGCCTTAATATAGACTTGCCTGTAGGTACAAGTGGTAGAACTGAGTTTACTACCATTTTAACAGCAGGATTACCAAGTTAAAATATAGGCAAAAAGTAGAAAACGAAGAAAAAAACTAAAGCAGCCACCACATCTGAGGACTGCTAAGCTGCAATAAGCTGTTCATGGGTTTAGATACGCTTAAGCAAGGAAAATGTTTATACTGCTACCTGCACAGAACAATTCTTGCTATCACTGTAAAGGAAATATGATTTGAAGGCTCGTTCCATAATATAGAATAGAAAAGTGACGAAGAAGAAAAAGACTGAGTAGTGCATCAAGTCTGCCCATTTTATTTTAATTTTTTTTTTTTTTGGTTCTTTGATTTTTGTGGAGGGGGGGGGTTTAATTAACCTTGTTGTCTGACTTTACTGCTGACTGTCCCACTACCTCTGTTGGTAGTTTATTCCAATCATCAACTACCCCTTCAGTAAAATAATAGTTTTGAAGATTAGTTTTGAACTTTCCTCCAGCTAGTTTGAGGTCATGCCCCATGTTCTTGATTTTGGTTTCATATTGAAAAGACTGCCTTTCTGAACGTTATTCACCCCCTTGATGTATTTAACCACCTCAGTACAGGGCATTTTCACCCCCTTCCTGACCAAGCCATTTTTCAGCTTTCAGCGCTGACGCACTTTGAATGACAATTGCGCGGTCATACAACACTGTACCCAGATGAGATTGTTATCATTTTGTTCCCACAAATAGAGCTTTCTTTTGGTGGTATTTGATCACCTCTGCAGTTTTTCTTTTTTGCGCTATAAACAAAAGAAGAGGGACAAGTTTAAAAAAAAATATATATATTTTTAACTTTTTGCTATACTAAATATCCCCAAAAAATATATAAAAAAACATTTTTTTTCCTAAGTTTAGGCCAATACGTATTCTTCTACATATTTTGGTAAAAAAAATCGCAATAAGCGTATTTGATTGGTTTGCACAAAAGTTATAGCGCCTACAAAATAGAGGATAGATTTATAGCATTTTTATTATTTTTTTTTTTTAACTAGTAATGACAGCGATCTGCGATTTTTTATCGTGACTGCGATATTGCGGCGGACATATCGGACACTTATGACACATTTTTGGGACCATTCACATTTAAACAGCGATCGGTGCTATTAAAATGCCTTGAGTACTGTATAAATGTGACTGGCAGGGAAGGGGTTAACACTAGGGGGTGCTGAAAGGGTTAATATGTTCCCTGGGAGTGATTCTAACTGTAGGGGGAGGGGATTCACAAGGGGAGGAGACCGATCAGTGTTTCTCTGTATTGAGAACCCACCATCGGTCTCCCCTCCTCTGACAGGTCCGTGGATCTGTGTGTTTACACACACAGATCCACGGTCCTGCTGTGTTACAGGGCAATCGTGGGTGCCCGGCGGACATCACGGCCGCCGGGCACGCACATCGAGTGCCCAGTGACACGGCGGGGACGCGCTCGCTCCATGGAGGGCCGGGAAGGGGAGGACGTCATATGACGCCCTCCCACCACGAGAGCTGTGCCGCCTGGCCGTCAATTGACAGCCGGAGGTCGCTAAGCAGTTAAAGGTTTCAATCATGTCTCCCCTTTCCCTTCTTTCCTCCAGACTGTACATACTAAGTTCCTGAAGACGCTCCAGATATGTTTTATCCCCCAAACTTTTCACCATTTTTGTTTCTTTGGAGTGTTATTTGGAGTGTATTCAATCAAGCCCTGACAATGAGTTTTGATATTCGATATTTGCATCCATTTCGTGTTTTAAATAATCATTCAAAGCATTTTGTTATGCCAAGATGAGTTTGACAGGTGACACAGCCTGTCAAATTCACCCATTGAAGTCAATGGGACTATGTTGCAAAGTGCTCCAAAGTGCTCCTATCCTACCCTTATGTAGGGCCACTATGGGAGAGCTTGTCCACTGGGCATTACATCCCTATAAATTATCCCCATGGATTTCGTTATGCCGCGTACACACCGTCTGAATTTCCGATGGAAACAGTCCGATGGGAGCTTTTCATCGGATTTTCCGACCGTGTGTATGCCCATCGGTCTTTTTCTGTCGGCATTTCCGACGGACTTTGGATTGAGAGCCTATTCTTAATTTTTCAGACGGAAAACCTTTCTATCGGGTTTTCCGATCGTGTGTATGCAATTCCGACACGCAAAATTGCGACGCATACTCGGAAACAATTAGACGCATGCTCGGAAGCAATAAACTTCCCTTTTATAGTGCCGTCGAACGCGTTGTATGTTGTGGTGTTATTGACCGTCGGAATTTGGTGTGACCATGTGTAGGTAAGACAGTTTGAGTGAAATTCCGTCGGAATTCCGACGGGAAAACCATCAGAGCTTTTTCCGACGAGAATTCCGACCGTGTGTACGCGGCATTACACTCTGAAGGATTACTATGATGGCCATTGTTCCTAATGGAACTGGTGGAAATCTCTTATATTGTTCAATGAGCAATGACTGTGGTCTGTTATGAACATTACCACGTTTTTTTAATGTGTGCATCTTTTTTTTTTTTTTTAGATGTCTTCATTTTGAATTTTTACAGACATACAGTCATTAGGAGTTGCAGATGTAAAAACAAAAAACAAACAAACAAAAAAAAAAACAACATTTTCAATCAACTACATACTTACCAAGTATAATGTTATGAAATATTGACCTTGATGAAATAATGGTGTCAGAGAATTCCAGTCTTGTAGATATTTCAGAGCTCCGTTTCTCCTACACGATTAAGTAGCCTCTTTATCTGCTACTATAAAAATATAAAGAAATATAAAAAGAATACATATCAGGTCTCAAGAGGTGATAGCAAGCAAAGACGAAAAATATAATTGAGAAGAAAATAAGCCAAGATGGTGCCACAAAGAAGAGAGAAGGGCAGGGTAGGGAAAAGAGATAGAAGGAAGTGCTAGAAAAGTGATTGACCCCTGGGCCCAAAAAAAAAATACATATCAGGTCTCAAGAAGTGATAGCAAGCAAACACGAAAATTATCATTGAGAAGAAAGTAAGCCAAGAAGGTGCCACAAAAAGGGAAGGGCAGGGTAGGGAAAAAGAGGTAGAAAGGGTGGGAGGGTAGGAGTCCCAAATGTAACCATTGCCAAGCGACATTCGCATATGAGGGCTCAGTCCATGGAATATCTCTCATGCTATACGTCTCAAAATCCCTCAAGATTAACCAATAATACTTTAAGAAGGTAAAATAGTACCACGTTTTGCAGAACTGTCCTTCTGTGTGGTTGACAGCCACCATGAGTCCTGAAAGGGTGGGAGGGTAAGAAGTCCCAAATGTAACCATTGCCAAGCGACATTCGCATATGAGGGCTCAGTCCATGGAAGATCTCTCATGCTACACGTCTCAAAATCCCTCAAGATTAACCAATAATACTTCGAGAAGGTAAAATAGTACCACGTTTTGCAGAACTGTTCTTCTGTGTGGTTGACAGCCACCATGAGTCCTGAAAGGGTGGGAGGGTAAGAAGTCCCAAATGTAACCATTGCCAAGCGACATTCGCATATGAGGGCTCAGTCCATGGAAGATCTCTCATGCTACACGTCTCAAAATCCCTCAAGATTAACCAATAATACTTTAAGAAGGTAAAATAGTACCAAGTTTTGCAGAACTGTTCTTCTGCGTGGTTGACAGCCACCATGAGTTCCTCCATCAATTTGATTTCATTAACCTTGAAGGACCATGGGCCAATTGATGGGGTGCAGTTTTTTTTTCCAGTACAGTGATTTAATGTGCGTATTTTTGTACAATAAATCTTGATATGGAAAATCAGCTGAACTTTTTTTCAGTTTTAAGAATAACAATTATCATAATTTATTTGTATGCTTTTGTAACTTTTTGAGGTTTTTGGAACCCATATATAAGTTTTTGTATGTCAGTTTTTTTCTTCTGGAAAAAAGGGAAAACACTTAATGAAGGTGATTGATCGTAATTGAACACTTGTATAATCCAACTGGCAAACAACCTTTGTAAACATATATATATATATAGTACACACGTATATAGTGAAGCATGATTGATTCAGGCACCAATGCCCCAATTTGCTTCAATTATTGAACTGAAACAATAATGCAAACCAAATAATAAGACTTTCCCCCCCCCCAAGATAGAAATTACCCTTAATTGGGCAACAGCCATTATTATTATTATTATTATTATTACTACATTTAAAGCCTCTTGATGGGCCTTTTGAATAAGTATAATAATATCCAGAACAAATGAGATGTATACATATGTTGAAGTTGAACAATTTTATGTCCATGAGAATGGTGGGAGACTCTCCTTTAAAATGAAGTAATGCTTGCTTCGTTGACCATGCAGCTATAAAGAGTAACTGACTATTAATATAATGTGGGGTTACCATGGTATTGTCACACTGAAGTCTTACGTACTCACCTCCTGTCCTTTAGGCTTCACTAATTAGTCACACATAATGGAAAACTCTTATGCATGATATTTCTTCCAGGACTGCCACTGTGCTTATTCACTGGTCCTTGGAGAATGTTATGTTCACAGAATAATGTAATTATCTTCTATTTTAACTTGAGCTTCTAAATTCTGTTTGTCTGGAGGCAGCTCATAAAGCATTGCTTCTTGGTGCCAATGTTCTGTCAGATTGGGCGACCCGTCAGATTTTGTAATGGAAGTGACGTTCCGTCGCCGCCATCTTGCTACACTCCGTACTCCTCCACAGTAACGATACACCGAGAAGGGGCAAGCGGACATCTTGTTACACCCACTGGAGTTTTGCATTTCACAGTTATTTTTTAACAGGAAACGGAACTTATGAAAGGTGAAATACAGTATTTAGAAATCCGACGAACGGTTTACACGTTGAATTTTAAAAGCAGCGGCAAACACTGCTGATTTCACAGGTTTGCTAATGTGACAGAACACCGCTGATTTTATAATTCAACATGTAAACAGTTTGATGGATTTCCAAATACTGTATTTCACCTTATACGCTTCGCTTCCTGATAAAAATAACTGTGAAATGCAAAACTCCGGTGGGTGTAACAAGATGTCCGCTTGCCCCCTTCACGGTGTATCGTTACTAGGGAGGAGTGCGGAGTGTAGCAAGATGGCGGCGACAGAACGTCACTTCCGTTACAGATTCTGACAAGTCTCCTAATCTGACGGAACACCAATTCACCAATACACTTTCCTACTGGTAATGTCACACCCTAAAGATAACGATCCCATCAATATCAAAAGCATGCATACAGCAACAGCATACATTGCTGGTTGCCACTTTTTCACCATACCTTCCGCTTATGATGGTGGTTTGTTAGCATGTGGGAATTGCATGCTGTTAACTTTTACAATTACTTTTGCCAAGTGTTAGAATTGTGGTTTTGCCTTCATGCGTAAGTTAACACCCCCTACACATTACTCTCTTCAGCATGAAGGCATGGTGGGAAGCTGCTATATACTTCACGATGCCTCACCCACCATAGCCCAGGCCAGGACCAAGGAAGGGTTCTGTTATTGGGACCCTGTCGCTTAGAAGAGCAAACCATTCAGCCACCAGTCCACCCCTTCTACAGAACCTCCGTCTCCCATGCACCACCACCTTCTCTCCCGAGCTGGCTGCTCTTTCTTTACTTTACTTCTTATGCCGTTTACACACGAGGGTAATTTCCGACAGAAAAAGTCCAACGGGAGCTTTTCATGATATATTCTGATCGTGTGTATGCCCCATCGGACTTTTTACATTGAAAAATTCTGAAGGACCTAGAAAGAGAACATGTTCTAAATTTTTCAGACGGAACCAATTCCTATCGGGAAAACCACTCGTCTGTATGCTGTTCTGATATACCAAAAACGACACAAGCTCTGAAGCGAGTACGAGACGGAAGCTATTGGCTACTGGCTAATGCACTTCCTTTTTCTAGTCCCGTTGTACGTGTTGTACGTCACCGCGTTCTAGATGGTCGGACTTTGGTATGACCGTGTGTAGGCAAGACCGATCGGAACTCCATCGGAGAAACCTTCAGAGTTTATTCCGTCAGCAAAACCGCTCGTCTGTACGCGGCATTACTCTTTTACACCCAGAAGGTTAACATGAAGGTTTATCCTCAATTCCCCTTCCCCATTCACTGTAGGAGTAAACTCTAATTCTCTTTTCAAGTAAATCAGATGAATCGTTACTAAATCAGATTTCATTTACTTGAATAAAAGGCATAAGGATCGATCAATAGTTCCATTGCATCTTCACTAAACAGTTCTTTATTTGTTACATGAGTGAGGCAACATATCAGGAATCATGACGGTACTCATTTTCCCCTTTTTGTAAATGCTATGCTGCTACTGCACTGTACTTGGGTTGTGCTGTGGTGCTCATGCATTTAGGTTGTGTTATGTCCCAACAAGTAGTAGTATGCCTAATGCCGCGTACACACGGTCGGAATTTTCGATGGAAACAGTCCGATGGGAGCTTTTCATCGGATTTTGTGACAGTGTGTATGCCCATCGGTCTTTTTCTGTCGGAATTTCCGACGGACTTTGGATTGAGAACCTGTTCTTAATTTTTCAAACGGAAAACCTTTCTATCGGATTTTCCGATCGTGTCTATGCAATTCCGACACGCAAAATTCCGACGCATGCTCGGAAACAATTTGACGCATGCTCAGAATTATTAAACTTCCCTTTTATAGTGCAGTCGAGCGTGTTGTATGCCGTGGTGTTATTGACCATCGGAATTTGGTGTGACCGTGTGTAGGCAAGACAGTTTGAGTGAAATTCCGTCGGAATTCCGACGGGAAAACCATCAGAGCTTTTTCCGACGAGAATTCCGACCGTGTGTACGCGCCATAATTCTCTTTTCAAGTAAATCAGACGAATCGTTACTAAATCAGATTTAATTTACTTGAATAAAAGGTATAAGGATCGATCAATAGTTCCATTGCATCTTCACTAAACAGTTCTTTAGTTGTTACATGAGTGAGGTAATATATCAGGAATCATGACGGTAGTCAATTTCCCCTTTTTGTAAATGCTATGCTGCTACTGCACTGTACTTGGGTTGTGCTGTGGTGCTCATGCATTTAGGTTGTGTTATGTCCCAACAAGTAGTAGTATGCCTTAAACTTAGTCCTGTTTCAGGGTCCCCCTATGGGGTAATTCTATTCTTGGTGCAAGGTCTACATCTCCATGTTTAGGGTCAACTCGTTTCGTTTTTTTTCGTTTTCCGTTAAAATTCGTTATATTCGTTCATTCGTTATCGTACGAATGAACGAATGATTCGCTAAAAATTTTAACGAATAACGAATGTTCGAATCGAACGAATATGAAAAACAACGAAAATCCGAAATAACCAAATTAGAAACAATGAAACTACGAAAGAAGAAAATCCGAAAAACGAAAACAGGAACAACGAAAATCAAAATGAACGAAAAAATTCGTACATTCGTAACTTATTTTTTTTGTTGAATTGGTAATTTTCCGTGTCCCTTACAATGGTGCTGCTTAACGTGCTTCAAATGGATTGAACGAAAAAAATTTGTACATTCATAACTTTTTTTTTTTTTTTTTTGCGATTTGTAATTTTCTGTGTCTCTTACAATGGCGCTGCTTAACGTGCTTCAAATGGATTGAACGAAAAAATTCGTACATTCGTAACTTTTTTTTTCGATTCGTAATTTTCCCGTGTCTCTTAAAATGTAATAATAGCACACACATTACATAAAATTATGAATTATGCTCCGATTACGAATCTACGAAAACAATGTTACGAAAGTACGAATAAATCAATCTTCCGAAAGTACGAATGCGTCTGAATTTCGAATAAACGAAAATTAAACTAACGGATAAAACGAATCAACGAAAAAATAACTCTTACGAAAATACGAATCGTTACAAATCAACGGAAACGAACCGAAACGAAGCGAAAATAAACAAAATTTTTCTATTGTGCACATGTCTAATAGCTCACATGACCAGCAGCAACCCAGGCCCAACCTCCTATCGCCTATATATATCCCCAACACGGGAAGCACCACAGACCAAAAAAGGCAGACGCACCACAGCACCTTAACTCAGGAATTACTGGACATTAACCCCAGATGTACAATTGACATCCCAGGCACCTGCCTACAGACTAGTTAGTCAGACAGTTAAAAAATCAGCTATAAAAACCATGTCACAAGGTGTGAAACTGTCTAATCTGTGTCACTAATGGATCTATTCATGTACACCGTAATGGAAACCTGTCATAATAGAAATACAGAAGCTCAGAGATTTCAGCATTATGAGTCACTCACTCAGTGACTTTCCTGATCTACATACTTGACTCTCAATCAGTGGGGTTGATTTAATAAACAAGAAGTATAGCTAAAGTTTTTTTTGGTTGTACTTCTGTGGATCACAGTAGTGCAGTTCGCTCTTCACTCCTGTGATCTGTTATCAGCCGATAGCAGGCTGAAGCCCGGTTCACAGAGCCAGTCCAGGCTCTGGAAAGATCCCAACCATATGGTCGAGATCCACCCAAAAGCCTGGATTGGCACCTGGATCAGCCTCTCAGCGGTCCACTGAGAGCCTGAGCCAGTCCCTCCCACCCTCTCCACAGCCCAGCACTCCAGTGAGCACTGGAGGGGAGAGCCGGAGACTGACAATCACAGTTCTCTTCTCAAAGCGGAGGGAAGAACTGAACAATCTGTGGTGTCTGATCGCTCTGTCCTCACTACAGAGCCAGCGGGGGACAGATGCAGCATCGATGCTGCATCCACCTAGGTGAGTATAAATGTTTTTTCCAAAGCCATACTTCTCTTTTTTTTTATAATTAAATCTTTATTTATCAATTCACAATTAAACATTTACTTATTACATCTGCTACTTACATACCATTTATTCATACTCTATTTTGATATATTCAAATCAATTGCCATACTTCTCTTTTAAAGGCAAATAGACTGTTTAACTTGCTAGAGAGCTTAGTATATGCAGTCAAAATTCACTTTACAAAGAATACCCATTCACACGCAAGGAAAATAATAAAACAGTACATATGCTTGCATATGATTAGATGATGGAAGTCAGCGGAGTGTTACACTAAACTAAATAAAAAACTCTTGCAAAGTGAGCAGCCTATTTCCTTTGAATAAATCATCCACATAGTGGCTCAAAAATATTAGTCAGTAATAATAAATCAGTGGGTCAGAATAACAGCCAGGCAGTTAGTATTTTTAGAGGGCATTTAAAATTTTGCATTTCCAGCCCATATATTTCTCTCTTATTTTTACTAAGCATTTCTCAAAGAATTCCTAATAACATGAAAGCAGATCCTAATTATACAAGCGCAGGTTACACAACCCAGACTATTTATTAATTAATACAATTAACAGCAATGCTGAACAAAATACAGCAATTGCAGATAATCAAATTCCAGTTTATTTAAATTAGATTAGTACATGATCATATTCATTCTGACGGAATGGCCAACAATTTCCAGCTTTCCTACATTTCACATGACCGTAACCGTAATCCGTAACAGCCCAGTATGTTTGCAGTGATCATCCCTCATTTACAGAAAGGATGTTGTCTGAAGCTGTTGACGTGACAAATTTAAGATAATGGCTTAAAGCTGATCTCTGGGGTAAGCAAGAGGCATGTGTATTTTTATTTGGTGTTTTGTGTATTTCTTCCAGATCTGTGCAGTAATCCAGTATGATGCTTTCCCTCTGTGTAGGAGCTTCCTGTAATAAAGACCGCTCACTGCTGCTCTCTCTTCTTGTGCAAGGTGACTGGTCTTGTCTCCTCCCCCTTCAGTAGTTTTCTGCAGGCAATCTGCAAGGGGTGGGCCTGCTGAGCCCCGCCTACGCTCTCTGCACAAGCTACATGCAGCAGTGTCATGGTGTTTCCACTATACAGGTGCATCTCAAAAAATGTTAATATCATCAAAAAGTTAATTTATTTCAGTTATTCAATTCAAAAAGTGAAAGTCATATATTATATAAATTCATTACACACAGAGTTATATATTTCAAGCATTTCTTTCTTTTAATTTTGATGATTCCACAATCTTGATGATACCCTCCGTAAGTCACAAAAGGTCATTGTAAAGATGTTGGCTGTTCACAGGGTGCTGTATCCAAGCATATTAATGGAATAATGATTGGAAGGAAAAAGTGTGGTAGAAAAAGCCTTGAGAGGATTGTGACGCAAAGGCCATTCAAGAGTTTGGAGGAGATTCACGAGGAGTGGACTACAGCTGGTGTCAGTGCTTCAAGAGCCACCACACACAGATGTATCTAGGACATGGGCTACAACTGTCAAATTCCTTGTGTCAAGCCACTTCTGAACCAGAGACAACGTCAGAAATGTCTTACCTGGGCTAAGGAGATAAAGGACTGGACTGTTGCTTAGTGGTCCAAAGTCCTGTTTTCGGATAAAAGTACGCTTTGCACTTCATTTGGAAATCAAGGTCCCAGAGTCTGGAGGAAGAGTTACGTGTGATGTTTCCACAGTCAGTGATGATTTTTGGGGAGCCATGTCATCTGCTGGTGGTCCACTGTGTTTTATCCAAAGTCAGCGCAGCCCTCTACCAGGAAATTCTAGAGCACTTCATGCTTCCCTCTGCTGACCAGCTTTTTGGAGATGCTGATTTCATTTTCTAGCAGGACTTGGCACCTGCCCACACTGCCAAGTACTAATACCTGGTTTAATGATCATGGTATTACTGTGCTTGATTGGCCAGCAAACTCGCCTGACATAAACCCCATAGAGAATTTGTGGGGTATTGTCAAGAGGAAAATGAGAGACACCAGACCCAACAATGCACATGGGTTGAAGGCCTCTATTTAAAGCAACCTGGGCTTCCATAACACCCCAGCAGTGCCACGGGCTGATCCCATCCATGCCACTCCATATTGATGCAGTAATTCATGCAAAAGGAGCCCCAACCAAGTATTGAGTGCATCATCCTATGCTGTACATGGACATACTTTTCAGTAAGCCAACATTTCTGTATGAAAAATCCTTTTTTTTTATTGGTCTTATGTAATAATCAAATTTTCTGAGATACTAAATGTTGGGTTTTTCACTAACTGTAATGCCCCGTACACACGGTCGGATATTCCGATGGAAAAAGTCTGATTGGATTATGTTGTCGGAAAATCCGATCGTGTGTGGGCTCTAGCGGGCTTTTTCCGTCGGAAAAAATTTGAGCGCAGTATCTAAAATTTTCGGACGTCAAAATCCAATCAGACTTTTTCCGATCGTGTGTAGAGAATTCCGACGCACATTCGTGTTGTACGTCACCTCGTTCGGAACGATCAGATTTTCCAACAACCTTGTCCGACCGTGTGTGTGCAACACAAGTTTCGGGCCAAGATCTGACGGATTTTGTGGTCGGAATGTCCGACCGTGTGTACGGGGCATAAGCCATAATCATAAAAAATAAAATAAAGTAATGCTTGAAATGTATCATTCTGTGTGTAATGAATCTATGTTATAAGTTTCACATTTTGAATTTAATTACTGAAATCAATAAAAGTGGTTGTAAAGCTCCTGGCTCTTCCTCTTCTGGTGTGCCCCCACTGAGAGACGCATTCCTGAGGCGCTCCTGGCTCTTCCTCTTCTCGAGTGCCCCCACTGAAAGCCGCTTTCCATGGGGGCACTCGTGCAGTCACGCTCCCGAATCCTGCTGCTGCATCCATTGACACAGACAGGACTCAGCCCAGCACCTGTGTCACTCAATTTGATTGACAGCAGTGGGAGCCAATGGCTCCTGCTGCTATCAATCTATCCCATGAGGACCCGAGACAGCGGCTGGAGCTGCTGATGGATGCCAATCAGTGCCAAACAATAATGCATGCCAATCAGTGATGCCCATTGTGGGCACTGATTGGCATCCATTGTGGGCACTGATTGGCATCCATTGTGGGCACTGACTGGCATCCCTGGTGGTCTAGGGTGGCATACCTGGTGCTGGGCATCCCTGGTGGTGTCCCTGGTGGTCCAGTGTTGGCATCCTCGGGGGGGGGGCTGCACTTATAATCGATCAGCACAGACCCCCCCTGTCAGAGGAGCAGCCGATCGTCTCTCCTCTACTCGCGACAGACACGAGTGAGGAAAAGCCGATCAACGGCATTTCCTATTTACACTGTGATCAGCCATGATTGGACATGGCTGATCACGTGGTAAAGAGTTTCTGTCGGAGACTCTTTACCGAGATCGTAGTTGCGGGGTGTCAGACTGACACACCGCAACAACGATCGGCGTGAGGTCAGGATTTTGAAACCACTTTGCCGCCGTCATTCTGCTATATGGCGGGCGGCAAGTGGTTAAGGGGTTTTAATACTGTACTGAGTGGAAGGGTTTCAGGGAGCGCTAAATGTCCGTGGGTTGGGGGCGCAAATTACTTGTCTTGTCTTGGGTGCTGACAACCCACGCTACGAAAATAATTTCTGTTAGGGGTCCCCCCCACTTGGGAAATTTTATTATCAAAGGTCACGGCACGAGAGGGGTTGAGAACCACTGTTCTACACAAAGAAAACCCTGTCTATACATATACAAGTCCTGCGCCATATGACCATGTGAAACAAGTGATATCTAGCTAGATTACATATGTGTGATCACGGGATGCGTACTATACACAATGGGTTACTGATGTGCGGAGTTCTCTTCGCACGTCTCTTTCCCACCAGTATTCCTCTGATAGTGAGTCTATTTTTGAACCAGACAAACAGCTAGATTATAATAATGCACACAGAGGAGGAAAATCGCACTGATATTTATAGTACGGGGGAGACAAAGGAATATTACACATATTGAAGAGTTCAGCCCTATTTGCCCGAGGGTGTTGAAATTTCCATGTGCTGCCAGCCAAGTATATACCAAGCTCATTTAATTCAGGTTTCTCTATTACCACAATTGGAAAGTCTCTGCTGTATTCATGTTAAAGTGGTAACAGCATAACGGAACGCTGCTGATATTGGCTTGCCTGTAATTAGATGTCTGCTGTGTGATGTGGTAGAAGCTCCTTTGTCTCTAGCAGTATAAAGACTAAAGATTTTATTCATCATGGAAAGCTTCTGTATTTAGATCTAACCATATGTTGTAGTGCAGCAGTCTACCCTATACCTACACCCACTATGTGCCCAGTAATCTAGTTATCGGGGAAGACGAGTTTCTGAACCACATGAATATTTAGGGCAGGGGTTCTCATTCCCATACAATGTGAAGTATTTTTTGTCCTATGTATTGATAGAGAGAAAGTAAAAAAAAAAAAAAATAAATACTTCTTTCACATTGTCATGTGACCAGAAGCTGCAGCTCCCATATCTCAAACAATGGTACATTGTAGGGAGGAGCGGGTATTCTTCCCATCTGTAGATGGCACTGCGCTGATGCTACAGGGGAAGGAAAGTTGTCCCCTTAGAGACTCCGTTAGTCCTCTCTGGGGAAAATAAGTGTAGCGCTGGCTCCTGACGAGCAGACGCTATTTTTCAAAAATGAAGTTGCCAGAGGCCGCAGTTGGGCTTCAGGCTAATTTCTCTAAATTACTGGTTTCTGTGCCAGTCAGGCTGGGTTTCACTGGGTTCTCCTTGACCGCAGGTGTCGTTGTCACCGCTGGCAAGAGTAGAAACGCAGCTTAGCTGGATGCATTGAATGTCACCTATTGCTCGGAACCAGCCCAGTGGGAGTGTTTTCCTGCTGTGAATTCTGGGGGGTGGTACTTAAGGTACCGATGCCAGGTTGGCGGAGAGCTTTTTGCTTTTCGCAGTTGTTTCTGGTCCCTCTTGACCCAGACCCCGTGGCCCTCCTGGCCTGGGGTGTGGAGCTATGTATCCTGTGTCTCGGGGCCGGCTGGCTTGAGGCAGCGCAACTGAGAGGATAGACCCGAACGAATCTCGGGGCCTATTGATCCAGGGATGGTCCGGTGACGTCTCGCTTGAAGGGAGAGGCCCAGAAACTGGAGGACCCAGGGGAGGACTGTAATTGGAATTGTATAAAAGTCTTGAGAAGCGGAAATATTAAACAGAAGTCTTTTATTCTGAACTGGTGTCAGCGTAATCACTTCAGAGCGTGCATGCTTTTATATTCAATCTGATCAGGGGTAGATATAATATCGGACTTTTGTTCTGATCCAAAACACTTGCACATGATTGGATGATAAAATCTGCAGAGCTTCCCTTCATTTCAGAGCTTCCCCTCTACATCAACATCATATACAGCAATCTACAGCAATTGCACATTCAAGTGCACTTGTAGTGCAAAGTGGATTTGCCTTTAGTAAATCAACCCCAATATGTTAGTACCATATACCACCACCCATCCAGTAGAAACCATCCTTCAGTAACATTACAGTGAAATACACTACGAGGAGCTTGGTTGGTATCAACTTGTTCTCCATTGTGCCATAATGTTCATCTGTTGTGCTTTTCAGGCCCATGGCTTGCAGCTTGTCAAACTCTATGAGAAGCTGACAGCTGCTGGAGTTGAAAGGGCTTGGACGGTGCATCGAGTTTTACTAGCCCATGGATGAATGCTTGGAAAGCAGACTGCTTGCATGCCAAGCATTTGTCCCTGGACATATAGCGCCCAAAAAGTAAGTACCGCTCAGTGCACCATCTAGCTCTATCCAGCCGCAGCAGCTGTCAGCCTCTATTAGAGCCTCGTGCACCTGGGCTAAATGCCTAGTGCATAAGAGACCTTATACAGAGCTCAACAAAGGTACATTAAATATACTTTAGTGCAACAGACAAGATGAAACATCTCACATTAAAAAACAAAAACATCGAAACTTAAATTTTTGACACAGGGTAAAGACAGGTTGTACCTTATATCAGAGCTGCCTTCTCCCCCCCCCCCCCCCCCCCCCTCCCGATGACTGGTGGCCTAATGACTGGTGGGGGAGCAGGGCTGCCGATAGGGCAGTACAACCAGCCCTGTTGTCTCGGGCCCAGCCAGCAGGGGGGGGCGAGCAGTTTTTAACTTCTAGCTAAAAAAAAAAAAAATAGCTAAATAACTATGTTAACCCACACCCACTTGATTACTAAGGTATATAAGGAATATATATTAATTTCCTGGGCCCCATCAGGTTACCAGAGGGGCCCAGGAGGTGAAAGTAGAATTTGGACTTTTTTTTCCATTTTCGGGTGCAGGGATACAATGCCGAGCCGCATGCTGCTCTCAGTATACCTGCACAAACTAAAGTTCTGCCTGCTCACTATATGCCTCTCTGGCGGATAGATATTACTGTTATACGGCTCCATTCTCTCAGTAAGTGCTGCAGCCTGAGGGAGAGACTAATCACTGAGTAATACATCTGCAAAGGCTGGGTATGTGTAATAGCAGCTGCAGATAGACACATAGGGGATGATTTACTAAAGGTAAATAGACTGTGCACTTTGCAAAGTGCAGTTGCTCTGTCCAAGAGCAGTTGCTCCAGAGCTTAGTAAACAAGCTCAGTTTTTAGGCACTTGCAGCAGCTTATTTAGCCCTGTTCACAATGGTGCGTTTTTTTTTAAATTGTGCTATTTCAGCGAGGATCTGGGATGCTCTGTACAAAAGCAACTGCACAGAGGAGGGAAGTATAACATGTTTGTTATTTTTTTTTTTAAACAAACCTTTACAATCACTTTAAGCTGGTGCAGTGTCACCTGCCCCAGTTTTCCTGTTTCAGGGTGGCTCCTTTCTCTTGCAGTATCCTATGGAGTCACCTTTCCATGCATGGACTAGAGTTGTGTCTCCCTGCACTGTGTGTATCAATAGAAATACACAGCCCTGTAGCCTAGGATGGTAAGGCATTCCCCCGTAGACATGTGCAATTCGTTTCGTTTTTTTACTTTTTTTTCTTTTTTTTTTCTTCATTTTTAGACATGTGCAATTCGTTTTTCTTTTTTTTTCGTTCATTCGTTTTCGTACGAATGAACGAACGATTCGCTAAAAATTGTAACGAATAACGAATCCGAAATTTCTTTTTTTTTTGTTGAATTGGTAATTTTCCGTGTCCCTTACAATGGTGCTGCTTAAAGCCATCGATTTAACAGTCTAGAAAAAAAAAGGCATGCCGTGAATGCTAACTGCACATTGGCTGTGCTCTCAACCAAACAGTCAAACCATCCAATGGCTGGTGTCATAACGGATCACATGTGCAGCATTATGGCAGTTGAAGATTAAACAGAGGCAAAGATGGCAGCTTCCTTGGCTGAAAACGATAGGGGGGTTTACTTCCACTTTAACGTGGTTCGAATAGATTGAACGAAAAAATTCGTACATTCGTAACTTTTTTTTTTTTTTCGATTCGTAATTTTCCGTGTCTCTTACAATGGCGCTGCTTAACGTGCTTCAAATGGATTGAACGAAAAAATTCGTACATTCGTAACTTTTTTTTCGATTCGTAATTTTCCGTGTCTCTTAAAATGTAATAATAGCATACACATTACATAAAATTATGAATTATGCTCTGATTACGAATGTTACGAATGTACGAATAAATACGAATGCATCCGAATTTCGAATAAACGAAAATTTAACGGAAAAACGAATCAACGAAAAATTAACTCTTACGAATGTATGAATCGTTACGAATACGAACACCGACGACTTACGAATGTACGAATCATTCCGAATACGAACACCGACGACTTTCGAATGTACGAATCGTTACGAATTAACGGAAACAAAAAAAATGAAACGAAAATAAACAAATTTTTTTGTTGTGCACATGTCTATTCCCCCCTCCCCTCGCCAAGCTAACATTCTGACTCCAGACTGCACTATCTACTGTTAAAAGAGTTGTAAAGGCAGGTTTTTTATCTTAATGCATTCTAGCAGCCCCCCTCAGCCCCCCTAATACTTACCTGAGCCCCATCTCTGTCCAGCGATGTCCACGAGTCCCCAGCTGTCCAGTAGTCTCCCTTCTAATTAGCTAAGACATTGCAGCGGCGCCATTGGCTCCCACGGGTGTCAATCAAAGTCAGTTAGCCAATCTGTGTGAATGGACACACAGGGCTGCAGCTTGGCCCTGGTGCCCCCATTTTTTTTTTAGGCTGCTCTGTGCAAATCCACTGCACAGGGCAGCTAAGTATAACATGTTTGTTTCTTTATAAAAAAAAAACGAGGCTTTACAATCACTGTGAACCCCAAAATTTCAGGGAAGCAGCACTAAGAGAGCAGGAGCCAGAAGCATTAAAGATTGTAAACTGCAAGTACTGTGGTAAATATTTTAACAAACAGTTTACTTGGAATTTTTTTTTTTTTTTATTGTGCTCAATGTATTAAACAAAAAACAAAAAAAAAAAATATTCTTTGGGTTTAATGCTACTTTAATGAAGAAAAGAGTGCCAAAAAGCTGTGATCATACGTGTCAGGTTAGACTTTAGAGCAATCTGAAAAATCAAATGTGATTGTTGATTGGTTGCTTTGTCAGAAAGGTTAAAACAGGCCACAGGGAGAGGCAGGGCTTATGTGCAAGTAAGGAGGCTGATCATAACCGGAGGGGTTGGGGTGACATTTTCACTGCAGCCTTACAGGTTTGTAATGCTGTTGACGGCTTTTCCCGGGAATGTATATATAAATATATATATATATATATATATATATATATATGTTTTATTGTTCGCCTTACATGTATCACAGAACTTTCTTCCTCCAGAGGCAAGCTCGATTAAATCTGTTTTCTGAATGAGTAAGCAATTCACAGTGAGTTCCAACTTACTGTGGTCAGACTGCAGGCGATGGAAAGATTCATGATTTACCTTCCTTCACTGCAGTTTCATCATCCTGTATGCTGTCCTGGTGATTTTTCCAAGGCTGAGTCATTGCATGCGATCCTCACTAAGCCATTGGCCAGCATGTCTCTCTGTGCAATGTTATAAGAGCTGTCAGAGCACACAGCTGACTGCCTGATAGAGAGCAGAGCTAACCTTGGATGGCTGTTTTTCCTCAAAAGAACACGACTTGTAGTATAAATAGCTGTTAATAGCATGATGGGTGAAGCCTTAATTAATGATTAATGTACAGTCCATCTTTTTTTTTTTTTCCCACTTTTTCCAGAAACTGAATATATAGTTACATAGTTAGTCTGGTTGAAAAAAAGACACAAGTCCATCTAGTTCAACCAATAAAGGGGGGGAAAAAAATCATACAATCCCAAATATACACCTATTATTTATTAATTGATATATTTCTTTCAGTACTAGTTTTTTTGGCGCGAGGTATTACCGTATTTATCGGCGTATAACACGCACTTTTTTCCCCTTAAAAGCAGGGGGAAAACGGGGGTGCGTGTTATACGCCGATCCCCTGCAGTTTGGAAGCTTTTCCGATCGTTGTGAAGCTTTTCTGCCGTTCTCGGCGGCGATCGGGTATCTTCGGCCGTTCTCGGCTATCTTCGGCCGTTCTCGGCGGCTTTCGGAAAGCCGAAAATAGCCGAGAACGGCCGAAGATAGCCGGGAACGGTCGAATGCGGCCGAAAATACCCGAAAGCCGGCCGAGAACTACCGAGCGCCGCCGAGATACACAGGACATCCGCTCTGTATCTCGGCGGCGCCATTTAAAAAAAAAAAAAAAAAAAGACACTGACAAGGCTGCAATTGACACGGAAGGCTGCAATTGACACGGAAGGCTGCAAATGGCACGGAAGGCTGCAAATGGCACACAATCCTGAAATTGGTACACAATCCTGCAAATGGCACACAATCCTGCAAATGGCACACAATCCTGCAAATGGCACACAATCCTGCAATTGGCACACAATCCTGCAAATGGCACACAATCCTGCAAATGGCACACAATCCTGCAATTGGCCACACAATCCTGCAATTGGCACACAATCCTGCAAATGGCACACAATCCTGCAAATGGCACACAATCCTGCAAATGACTGACAATCCTGCAAATGACAGACAAGGCTGCAAATGAATGACAGGGCTGCAAATGAATGACAGGGCTGCAAATGACTGACAAGGCTGCAATGCAAGGCTGCAAATGACACTGACAAGGCTGCATTAATGGGCATTTAAATGTAAGTTTTTTTCCTTAAACTTCCCTCCTAAAGTTTTTTTCTTTTAAATTCCCTCCTAAACTTGGGGTGCCTGTTATACGCCGGTGCGTGTTATACGCCGATAAATACGGTAATCACATATACACAATCCTATACCCACTGTTGATCCAGAAGAAGGCAAAAAGCAAAACCCAGCAAAGCCTCATCCAATTTGCTCCAGCTGGGGAAAAAATTTATTCTTGATCCCCCGAGAGGCAATCGTTTATTCCCCTGGATCAACTTACTATACAGTAAATGTCAGTACCGGTTATATTATGTACATTTAGGAAATAATTCATTCAGAACCAGCTCTATTCCACATTTTCCTAATGACCTGTGTCGTGGAAAAAACACTATACTCTTGCGCTGTAAGCACCCTTTTAGCCTTTTGATATAATGCATCTTTAAACAGCCCACGTCTCCCGCATTTCCCCAAGTAAACAGACATAGTCACTGTGTTAGCTCCATCGCTCCTCTGCCTCTCCTAAGCACAGGCTCTTGGCTTTTGTTCATGGACAACAAAAGGAAGTGACAAACAGGAAGTCATGGCCCCAACAGCCAATCGCTTCCTCCATACAGGAAATGACCACACAGGAAATGACACTAAAGGGGAGGGCATTTGAGGCATGTACACTTCTCTCGGTCCCGCCACATCCACCATCTTGGTCAGCATGGAGCCCACTCTTTACTACCTTTATATTTTCTATACTTACAATAAAACTTTTATTGTGAAAAAATAAAGCATGAAGCCCACTCAATACTGCTCAGAGTAACCAGTATCTAGTAAGATCATTCTACTTGTTCTTACAGGCTTGAGAAGATCTGCAGGGTCATTGCTACTGCTGTTGTCAATATACGGTACGAGTATACCAACAAGGCAGATATCAATGTCCTCTTATAAAAGCAGATATGTATCCAAAAGGGATAGTGTAGCCACAACGGAGATATAATATGTTTCTCTTGTTATGCGGACTTCGCTTCTCTAATGTGCATAGACATTTGAAGGCAAGAAGCCCAGCGCATTGCGCTTGATACTTACAAACCAGCAAATGCCCACACACACAGAGAACACGTCTCCAAGTCCATGAGAAGGTTTTCATACTGACGGTTTTACCGCTGGTCCCGATTCAACCCAAGTGCGCTCTGCTAGAGAGCTCCTTGGTGAAATCAGCCCCAGGGAGACAGATGACAATAATCTATAAAACACGCATAATAAAATTTCCACAACACCTGAAAGTGAATAACTCTACACCAAGTTAACCCTTTGATCGCCCCCCTAGTGTTAACCCCGCCCCTGCCAGTGACATTTACACAGTAATCAGTGCATTTTTATAGCACTGATCGTTTTATAAATGTCAATGGTCCCAAAGAAGTGTTAAAAGTGTCCAATCTGTCCGCCGCAATGTCGCAGTCCCGCTAAAAACCACAGATCGCCGCCATTACTAGTAAAAAAATAATGAAAATTCCATAAATCTATCCCCTATTTTGTAGACGCTATAACTTTTGGGCAAACTAATCAATAATCGCTGATTGCGTTTTTTTACCAAAAATATGTAGAAGAATATATATTGGCCTAAACTGATGAAGAAAATTTTTTTTTTATATAAATATTTTTTTTTGTATATTTATTGAAGCAAAAAGTAAAAAATATAGTTTTTTTTTTTTCAAAATTGTCGCTCTTTTTTTGTTTATAGTGCAAAAAATAAAAACCGCAGAGGTGATCAAATACCACCAAAAGAAAGCTCTATTTGTGGGGGAGAGAGGATGTAAATTTTGTTTGGGTACAGCATTACATGACTGTGCAATTGTCAGTTAAAGCGACGCAGTGCCATTTCGCAAAAAATGGCCTGGTCATTAAGGGGGAATATCTTCCGGGGCTGAAGTGGTTAATCTTCTCTTCTCAAGAGAGAATACATTTAGTTTCTCTAATCTTGTCTCATAGCTGAGCTCCTCCATGCCTCTTATCAGTTTGGATGCCCTTCTCTGCACTTTCTCCAGTTCCCCAATCAGGGGCGTACATACAGGGGTCTCAGGGCCCAATGCTCCAGGGGCCCCATGCGGCCCCCTGTACACCTAGATAGGAGGGCCAGCAGGGGCTGCATTTACTGGCCCCTTACTTGTCCTAATGATATAGTCAGTGATCTGTACCAATCACTGACTCTGTTCATTCATAACTAAGGCATAGTAAACTGTGTTTGCTATGCTACCGTTTGTGAATGAACAGGAAGCTCTGTACGGAGCTATTCCTGTCCATTCATTATCTGCTGCAGAGATGGACATTGAGGGCTGTGTCCTCAATCTCCTTTCTCTGTCTCAAAGGTGAAACATCAGAGGTCTGTTTAGAAATTTCACTAAAGCCCCCAGCAGGGCTTCTAAAAAAATAGTGAAAAATACAATTGTAAAAAAAAAAAAATGATAAAAAAAATAAAATGGTAAACAATAAATAAATGAAATAAAAAAAAAAAAAAAACGACTGACACCAGTGGTGGAACTACCAGGGTCGCAAAGGTCACACTTGTGACCAGGTCCTGGCGTTCAGTCACCTTGGGGGGCCCCCGTTGGGGCTCAGGGAGGTCCTTTATGGTTTCTTGCATCACCTGGTGCCCAAAACTGAACTGCATATTCCAGATGAGGTCTTGCTAATGACTTGTACAGGGGCAAAATTATATCTCTCTCTTTCTGGAGTCTATATATCTCTTAATACAAGAAAGGACTTTGCTCACTATATTTATTTTTTTTTGTTTTTTATTGTTTTTTTACAAGCGTAAGTCCAGCATTAGAAGGGGCAGAAGACCAGAAATGTCACACCTGCGTTCTATTTTTGTCAAGGACTATTTATTGTGTTGAGAACCTGTTGGTCACATATGGCTCTAGTGTATCAACACTTTCACTGTGTTGTAAATTTCTGTGTCCTCTGCTGTCTGTATGCATTTTTCTTAGTGTTGTTTTCCTGGCGCAATCAAAAAAAAATGCCAATATTGTCACTGGTGTGTGTGTGTGTGTGTGTACTTGTGTGACTGTTGTAGATTGTAAGCCTCAGTGGAGAAGGAAGGAGTAATGTACTATGTAATGTGTAAGAGCTCTATGCATATGGGAAATAAAATAGTAAACTTAACCTCTTCAGCTCCGGAAAGTTTACCCCCCTTCATGACATTTTTTGCGATATAGCACTGCATTAGTTTAACTGATAATTGCGCGGGCGTGCAACGCTGTACCCAAATAAAATTGATGTCCTTTTATTCCCACAAATAGAGCTTTCTTTTGGTGGTATTTGATCACCTCTGTGTTTTTTTTTATTTTTTCACTATAAAAAAAGACCAACAATTTAAAAAAAAAAAAAAAAAAAAAAAGCAATATATTATTTTTTATATTTCTGCTATAAAACACATCCAATATTTTTTTTTTAAAAATCAAATTTTTTCATCAATTTAGGCAAATATGTATTCTGCTACATATTTTTGGTTACAAAATCCCCATAAGCGTATATTAATTGGTTTACGCAAAAGTTATAGCGTCTACAAACTATGGGATATATTTATGGAATTATTTATTTATTTTTTTACTTGTAGCGATTTTTAGCGGGACTGCAACATTGCGGCGGACACTAAGTGACACTTTTTGGGGACCAGTGACACCAATACAGCGATCAGTGCTAAAAAATGCACTGTCACTGTACTAATGACACCGGCAGGTAAGGGGTTAACATCAGGGGCGATCAAAGGATTAAATGTGTTCCCTTTGCTAACTGTGTGGGGATGCTTTGACTGCTTAACAGAAACACAAGATCTCTATTTTCCCCTCTGACAGAATGGTGATCATCCTTGTTTACATAGGCAGAACGTCGTTCTGTCTGCCTCTGGAACGATTGGTGGGTCCCGGGAGACATCGGGTCTGCCGGACCCACTGATTGGCTCCTGCTGTGTCCAATCGCAGCGGGAGCTTGTTGCTGGTGGCACGTCCCAGACCCCGCAAACAAAATCACGCACAGGTACGTGATTTCGCACTGAAGGGCCGCCCTGCTGCAGTAAATGTACATGAGGCGGTCCAGAAGCGGTTAAGCAGGCCATAGATTTTTTTTATTATTATTATTTTACAGTATTTATATAGCGCCAACAGTTTGCGCAGACAAGGCAGTTACAATACAATTCAATATAGGAGGAATCAGAGCGCCCTGGTTGTTAGAGCTTACAATCTAAAACAATTTTCTTTTGAAAAGAAAGAAAATTGCTTAATTCCCCCATCAACATAGTCAGTGTTGATGACGAAATCCCTTCCGCATCGCTATTGCGTTCTATTGGTGGGGAGCTTTCCCTGCCAGCAGAACACAAGAATCACTGTAGTCACCGGCAGTGATTGCATGAAAAAAATCCGACAGGCTGGTTGTACGTAAGTCAGTCAATGGATTGACTTCAGTACAACCAGCCTGCCCATAGATGTATCGAATCTCCGCTGGTCCCTACTGAACTGACTGAAGTTCACACTTCATGAACAATTTTTTAAGTTTTATTTAATCCCTTGGGGGACCATGTATAACTTGGTCCCATTTGGATCTGTCCAGCCATAGCTAAACAGCGTGGTAGGCTAGTTTGCCCCCACTGTCTGACAATGTTACTATCAAGGAGATGAATTTGTGAGTGATGGTGCTCATTTTTGTCAGGGCTGGCTCTACGCAGCACTGATCGTTCATTCATAAGGGTAAAAGATCAGTGCTGTGGTGCTGTGTTCTATCTGCCGGTGCTGTATATTTACTAGCTGTTGCAGATAGATCACATAGAGCCTCAGTAGCAAGTGATCTTTCACTATTATGAATGATCAATCAGCGCTAGCCTATCGGGACATTGTTCGTTTCATTGTAGGAAAAGAGGGCAGAGGCTTACTTCCACAGGAACACCCATAAATTGGGCTTCAGAATGGGGTGGTACAGACTGAAGAAGTTCTCTCCTAAAAGGGATACCTCCCACCTGCCCTTATTTTATATCTGGCCATCACAGTTTTAGAACTTAGTATAATATGTGTGCGTTTGAATAAATGTGGCCACACTCTGGTTGATAAGTTGGAGTATTCTCTTCCTGTATAGGTGACAACTCAGGATTTCATGTTTTCACTCATTTCCAGGTGACACAAAGATGACAACAGAAACAAGAGGACAGTAAAGAGGATCCTGTTTTCACAGTAGGTAAGTCCAGTCAAGTATATGCAGTTTATTAAAATGTAAAACTGTTTCCTAGCTCTCACAAGTCATACATTGATATGTATCTCCTTTAGCCCTGGTTCACATTGCCATGACTTGTCATGCAACTTGAGAGTTCAAAGCTGCCATGTTGGCATCAGGAAAATGGAAAATTGTATCAAATACTTACGTAATTTTCCTTTCCTGACGCCAATACATGGCAGCATACGAACCCTCCCTCTGATCTTTGGGCTTTATACAGAGAATGGGGGAGGTAGCTCAAAAAAGTCAGACTTTTATAGAGCTAAATAGGTCTTGTGGGTGGATATAGGGGCGGAGCTGTATCATATGTATGCTGCCATGTATTGGCATCAGGAAAATTACGGTAAGTACTTGATACAATTTAAAAATTTTTTGTTTTTTAACCGATTGCCGACCGCCTCACTCAGATATACTGCAGCAGAAGGGCACGTACAGGCAAACTAACGTACATGTATGTTGCCCTTTAAGAGGCTGCCTGCGGGTGCGCTGCTAGCTCTGTGAGTCAGGTCGCGGGTCCCGCGGACTCGATCGCCACGGGGATACCTGCGATCGTCTCGCGGAGAGGAAGAACGGGGAGATGCCAATGTAAACAAGCATTTCCCCGTTCTGCCTAGTGACACTGTCACTGATCTCTGCTCCCTGTGATTGGGAGCAGAGATCAGTGACATGTCACACACAGCCACCCCCCCAATAGAAACACGCCCCAGGACACACTTAACCCCTACACTGCCAGTGTCATTTACACAGGAATCAGTGCATTTGTATAGCACTGATTGCTGTATAAATGACAATGGTCCCAAAAATGTGTCAAAAATGTCCGATGTGTCCGCCATAATGTCACAGTCACAAGAAAAATCGCTGATCGCTGCCATTACTATTAAAAAAAATGATATTAATAATATGCCCTATTTTGTAAACACTATAACTTTTGCGCAGACCAATCAATAATCGCTTATTGCGATTTTTTTTTTTTACCTAAAATATGTAGAAGAATTCGTATCGGCCTAAACTGAGGAAAAAAATCTTTTTTTTATATATATATATATTTTTGGGGGATATTTATTATAGAAAATTTAAAAAAATAATGCTTTTTTTCAAAATTGTCGCTCTTTTTTTTGTTTATCGTGCAAAAAATAGAAACCGCTGGGGTGATCAAATACCACCAAAAGAAAGCTCTATTTGTGGGGAAAAAAAGGATGTCAATTTTGTTTGGGAGCCACATCGCACGCAATTGTCAGTTAAAGCGACGCAGTGCCGAATCGCAAAAAGTGCTCTGGTCAGGAAGGGGCTAAATTCTTCCGGGGCTGAAGTGGTTAATCTGCCCAACAACAAATTTTCCAGGGGAAAAAATAGCATAAAAATGCAAAACGCAAATCGCAGCAAAATTGTGGGAAAAACCTGCAAAAATCACTGCAGAAATGCTCAAAAAAAGCAAACTGCATAGATGTGAATGGAGCCTTAGGCCCCTTTCACACTGGGGTGGGAGCCGCGGCGACGGTAAAGCAGCGCTATATTTAGCGCTGCTTTACCGTCGTTTTAGCTGCGGTATTCAGCCACTGGCGGGGCAGTTTTACCCCCCGCGAGCGGCCCGAAAAAGGGTTAAAATCCATAGCGGCGCTTCGCGGCGGTATTACCGCGGTGTCCCATTGAAATCAATGGGTAGGAGCGGTATAGGAGCGGTGAATACACCGCTCCTATACCGCTCCAAAGATGCTGCTAGCAGGACTTTTTTTGCCGTCCTGCTAGCGCACTGCTCCAGTGTGAAAGCCCGCCGGCTTTCACATTGGAGTGAATGGGGCCGTTTTTTTCAGGCGGTGTACAGGCGCTATTTTTAGCGCTGTACCGCCTGAAAACCGCCCCAGTGTGAAAGGGGCCTTAGTAAAAATACGGAAAACCTCACATTTCTTATACCACTCAGGCAGCATTGCATTTTATCAGTCAAATTACATTTTTCAATTGATCTTTATTTTCTAGAGCAGAATCTGATTCTTCGTTTGTTGTGTACATTAAATGCCCCCTCGTCCTCAGACCTCATAATGACAGCTTGGCTAAGCAGTTTTGTAACTAGGCCCAGCCTAGGTTTGATCTCCACACCCTGCAGTAACTCCCCTGTTTGTCAGACAGACAATAGATAAGAAATACAGCTCATCAGAGATCGAACAAGTACTTCTACTTGTCAACTGACATGTAATCACCTATAGAGGACAGGTGAGAGAAGATGATGGAAATGGGTCAGTACTTCTCACGATAGGAGAGCCCAAAGCAGTCGTGATTTTTCTATATGTTTTGCTGTCAGACGTGGAATTGCACATTAAATTGAAGAGGGACTGGTCTCAGACCAGACAGTGATGTCACAGTCAGGTGTACACAAGCTTAGCACTTAGTAAATCATGCACAGTTCTTCTAGAGACTCAGGGCAATGTAGCGAGACAGCGGAGACAGCTAGCCGGATGCTTTGTCCTGGGGTATTAGCACCAGGAAGAGATATGTGCTGATCCCACTTTACAGATCACTGATGCCATTTCATTCACACACTGCACACATGTCAAACACCTTACTGTAGACACAGGGATCAGAGCGATATTAAATATGTGAATGATTACAAAGTACCTACTGAGGCGAGAACCAACTCTGGAATAATACTGCAAGGCAAAGGGAAAAAAATTCAACATGCAGCCAAATAATAAAATTATATTAAAATAATCAAATTCGGTAGCAGTTAAAATTTTCTGCATCACTTATGACAATTATATCCAGTGTGACACCCACGCCCTCTGGAATACAAATAATAAAAAAATCTAAAAAATGATATATATATATATATATATATATATATATATATATATATAATGTATGTGTAGCGCCGGCTCCTAATGAGCAGACGCTATTATTTTTCAAAATTAAGTTGCCGCAAGCCACAGTTGGGCTTCAGGCTAATTTCTCAAAATTACTGGTTTCTGTACCAGTTCAGCTGGGTTGCACTGGGTTCTCCTTGACCGTGGGTCGCTGTCACCGCCAGCAAGAGTAGAAACGCGGTTTAGCTGGATGCATTGAATGCCACCTATTGCTCGGAACCAGCCCAGTGGGAGTGTTTTTCTCCTGCTGTGCCTTCTGGGAGATGGTATTTAAGGTACCGACGCCAGGTTGGCGGGGTGGTGGCAGTTCCTTCTTGGGTCTTCGTTGGGTCCATCTTGACCCAGACCCCATGGCCCTCCTTGCCTGGGGCACGGAGCTATGTATCCTGTGTCTCGGGGCCGGCTGGCTCGAGGCAGCGCAAATGAAAAGATAGGCCCGAGCGAATCTCGCAGCCTACTGATCCAGGGATGGTGCGGTGCCGTCTCATCTGAAGGGAGAGGCCCAGAAACTGGAGGACCCAGGGGAGGACTCTTTCAAGAGAAGACCGTGCGCAAGGCTGGTATCTCTGGAGGAGCCTGGAGTCTCAGTTGAAGGACGCAACCTGGATCATTATATCTACAGTACCGCCGGTTCGGCTAAAAAGAGATTGGTATTGTATGAAAATATTCTTAAATCTCTCAGTGACGCTTATGTTTAAATTCACAAGTCTGTGGCAGAGACTGTGTCAAATACCCCACCGGCTGCTAGGTCCAGTGAGAGGGACTTATCCGGTGGTGGCTAGTGAGTGGAACTATTGTCTTCTTGATCTAAAAAGAGATCTTAAACCTGCAGTACCAGGTGCCTGAACTCATCCTTAACCCTCTGACCCATTTTATTGAAAGACTTTGCTTTTATTTTGAATAAATAATCATAAAAAGGACTAAGCATTGGAAATTCACATTCTTTGGGCAATTTTCCACGGGATCTCCAAGATGGAGATGCAAGTAGGTGAGGTAACGGTAAGCCCAAATAAAACCAGCACCTCCTTCGGGGGTTAGTGCTACATATATATATATATATATATATACATATACATATATATATATATATATATATATATATATATATATATATATATATATGTGTGTGTGTGTGTGTGTGTGTGTGTGTGTGTGTGTGTGTGTGTGGTGTGTGTGTGTGTGTGTGTGTGTATGTATATATATAAAATTCTTTTGATCAGTACTCACCTATCAGCCGGCTTCCGTCTGAGATCTGGTGACGTCACCGGACTCCTCCCCCCTTCCCCAACTGCCTCTGTCTGCTAACGAAGGGAAGGGGGGAGGAGTCCGGTGATGTTGAAGTTCTGACTGACCACGTACGGGGGAGGAGCTACGCATGACGTCACCCGCTGCTGCCCTACGGAACTAACACGATTGTGGGCTTTACATGCTGTGTTTTTATCATCTTAGTAGTTAGTAGTGAGTAGTTTGTGTTTGAACACAAAAATTTAATCTTATACTTAACCGGCGAGCACTTAGATCTTTTCTTTCTACCCATGACCTGGCGTCCTTGCTGAGATCTAAGGAGACGTGAGAGAAGGTTATGGTCCGTGTTAACCCTTTTGATACCCGCTTGCATGACCACCTGTTTTCACAGGGGTCCATGCCATAAGGTGAGAGTGATTAGTTAGACCGGATGGGGAGGGATTGTCACGCTACTGTGGAAAAAAAAAAGACTTACGTCAGTGCTACAGTTTGAATTTAAAATGTATTTGTGTGAACTGTGAAGTTAAGTCATGGATTGTGGAAATTAACTAGTGTCGGGTGATTGTATATAGTGTATACCACATTTACCACTGACTAATGCAGAGTTGCAATGCAAGGAGATCAGCTAAAAGTAGTTGGATCTGTATGTGTGTTATAATTAATCGAAATTAGTCGATTTAAAAAAAAAAAAAACGATTAATCGAAAATTTTAATCAGTAACAGCCCTAATAAAAATAAATAAATAGACATGCATTCAAATGGTGCTCCTCTCCATCGTGCTCTGTGCAACAACACTCCACACTCACCAGATATAATTGACTCCAGTGGGGTACACTTGAGTCAAACAACACTTGCTGGTTAACCTTACGCCAATACAGCAAGGATAGGATTAAGCGTGCCCCATCATCCGACCATCAGCTGTTATCCGGAGAAATCCCCTTTAAAGCGAGGTTCCACCCAAAAATGGAACTTGCACTTTAGGTACTCGTGACCCCCTGACATGCCGCATTTGGCATGACATTTTTTTTTTGGGGGGGGAGTGGGTACCTAGTTTTCACAGGCACCCAGCTCACATTTCCTCTCCTGGCACTGTGGTGCCGGAAGGAAGTTTATCTCTCCCCTCCCTCCCTGCAATCTTCTGGGACACTTCACAGGTCCCAGAAAATTTCCCGGTGCCACAGCTGGGCACCCACTCTTGCAATGCCGGTGCCGCAGAGAGGAGGGGGAGAGCAGCAAGGCTTTCCTTGGAGTGGGGTTACTCCCATACTGCAAGGGTTAAATGCTTGTTTAGGTATAGAGCAGTGTTTCTCAATTCTCCCTTCCCCAAGGCTTTCAGCCACCTGCAGATCCCCAAACCTCCAACAGTGCCTCCCAGATCCCATAGTGTCACCGAACCTTCCAAAGTGGTCCACTATGCCCCTCAACCTCCCACAGTGACCCCAGGACCCCTGAAAGCCCTCAGCCCCCACAGTGCCCCTGGAATATCCCACAGTGCCCCAACCAGCCCCCTAGCTTGGTGCAGGGCCTCCAGTCCTCCATAGTGCCCCAAACTTCCAATAGTGTCCTACAATGCCCCCCAGTCCCCGCATTGTACTCCACTCCACCAAAGTGCCCCTGGAAAGCCCACAGCCTTCTGGACTCACAGCCCCCTCCTGAGACCCCAACCCCAAAATAGCATTGGCCATACTCTTTTAAAGACCCCAGCAGTACCATTATACTTTCTGGCTCTGTTATTGACCACCTTGGAGTTCTTGGTGCTCCTGTACTTCTTTGACTTTTGCTGCTTCCTTTTCCCCAACACAAAAATCCTACAGGGAGAGTGGCACCCCTCATACTGGCCATAGCAGAGATATCATCGCTGGAGTCCCCAGAAACGCCAGCAACTACCAAAATGTAACCTTTACAGTGAAGAAATAAAGCAAAGAAATATTAAGCTATTATTTATATGTATTGATCATTTTCTTTACATGCTTCTTTACATTTTTCTTTACATTTTTCTTTACATTTTTCTTAACTTTTTTCTTTACTTTTTCTTTACACGCTTCTTTACATTTTTCTTAACTTTTTTCTTTACATGCTTTTTTACATTTTTCTTTACATTTTTCTTTAGATGCTTTCTTTATGTTTTCTTTGGGTGTCTGTGTCCATGCACACTATAGGCATTTACAGGCATTTAGAGGCAGAAAAAGGGCTAATGCACACTTGAGCTCATAAACACTGCTTTTATAGGCATTCAAGCTTTTTCTTCTGCCTCTAAACACTCTTCTATGTTAGCCTATTTGCTCATGCACACTATAGGTGTTTGCAGGAGTTGTTTAGAGGTAGGGGTGTTTAGAGACAGAAAAAAAGCCACAAAGGTCAAGTTCAGGAAAAAAGGCTTTAAACATAAAAAACACTCATAAGCACCTAAATGTGCACAAGCGCTCGTTACCGTTAGGCGCCATTATGCACGTTCACACATTCAGGCCCCATTCACACCTGGGCGTTTGAGATCAAGGGGCAGAATCACTGCAATTCTTCCCGCGATCCCAAAACGCTCTGCAAAACTGACAAATTGCACCACGCTTGTTTAAGTGAGATTCATTTTCAATGGCACCTTAACGTGAGTGCAACTTTGCCACGATAAACCATGCTAAAAATGGCGCAAGCCACATCGCGCAAAGCTTGTCACCCAAAAGAAGCTCCTGCTCCTTTCTGATTGACAAGCTTTGCACGATGTGGTTTGCTGCAATTGCAGCGTGATTTATCGTGTGACAATTGCGGCAGAATCGCACCCGTGTTTACGTGCCATTGAAAAATGAATAGCACTTGAACACGCGTGGTTCGATTTGTCCATTTTGCGGAGTGTTATGGGATCATGGGCAGAACCGCAATGATTCTACCCATGATTGCAAATGTCCAGCTGTGAATGGCACCTAATACTTTCTAATGGGCAGATTATATTAACATATTGGCCAATAGAATGCATTATTGCAAGATGAACGCACATGCAAAAAAAAAAAAAAAAAGTTTTTTTTTTTGCTGCTAAGCTTCTGTAGGAGAAAATATAGAGAATACAATGTGCATGTGGCCTTTATCTGCCCTAGTTTCCCTATAGTGAGTTTATTTCTAAATAGAAGGAAATGATCCCTCCGGGCTTATATTTGCTTATTCCACCTCTTACCTGTAGCCTTTGTAATAAAATGGATGATGCTGCGTCTCTTACCCTCTGACTAAGTAGCTGACATCTCCCCCAGACTGTCTGCAATCAGTACCATCCTCCAGCCTTACACTTCTTATCACGTGTCACCTCCGACAACCTCCGACAACCTTCCCTACAAAGTGACTCACTTCCTCCTACATGTAGACTGTGCAATGTGTGGCTGTATAGGTCTATTCTAGTTATGATGAATATATTTGTATATCAAGATGTATCATATTTTAAAACACAACTTACCTTTACAAAGCCGTTCATCGCCAATGATACATTGAAATACCAACCGAGAAGGAATGCAGATCCTCATAGCAGTCATGTGCAATATAAAATAGAATGGGATGTGTGGATAGTTGGATAACAGAATGTCCACACTTTATACCTCCCAACATTCCGAGATGGGAATGGGGGACACCTATCAGCAAAAGTATGCAGGCATAGGACACACCCCTTGCCACACCCCCTTAAAGGAGAATTGTACAAAAAAATAAGTATTTTTTTACCACTACTATTCCTTTATTTTGACTTTTGGAATCTACAAATGCAGCAATTTAGAAATCAGATGAAAGGTTTGGTGCTGGAAAACACTTTTTGATAGATAAAAAGTGCATTTTATATACATCTATATAGATCAGACCAAAATGAGGGACGCATGAAGAGGAATGAGGGACAGAGGGACATTGCTCCAGATCAGGGACAGTCCCTCGAAATCAGGGACAGTTGGGAGGTATGCACACATGACTATACATAATACATTGACCTATAAACGAGTCCCAAAGACAGGGAGGTTACCGACTCGTTGCACCACACTGATATACTGGGTTAGAATGTCTGTGGATGTTCTTATTTATTCAAATTCTAGTATAGCAAGTAGCAGTTGTAGCTCTGAAATGCTGAAAATTAGACATGCGCACTGCCGAAAAAATTTGTTTCTTTTCGTTTTTTTTTTTTCCTTTTTCAGGTCATTTGTTATGATCGCAATTCGAAAATTCGTAAATTCAAAAATTCATAAATTCGAAAATAAGATAGAAAATGCGAAAAAAAAAAAGAATAACTAACTAACTTATAATAACTAACTATTAATTTATAGGTACTGTAAATACCTTTTCAATCTAATCTAATCTTTTCAAATTTGGCTGTTGGTGAACGTAACGAATACGAACTTATACAAAGTTCCGAATTATCCGAAATAACGAATGCCGCATCCAAACAAACGGTACGGAACTAATTAAAAAAAAATAATAATAATAAAAATATTATTATTATTGTTATTTATTATTATTACTTCATTGCGTTCCATTCGTTTAGATACGGCATTTGTTAATTTGGATAATTCGTAACTTTGGGTAAATTCGTATTCATTACGTTCACTAACAGCCAAATTTGAAAGGAAATTCCAAATGGAATCTGAAATAATTACCTGTTACTAACTATTAAATTATAGGTATTGGAATTTCCTTACAAATTTGTCTGTTAGTGAACGTAATGAATACAAATTTATCTGAAGTTACGAATTATCCGAAATAACGAATGCCGAATCTAAACAAATGGAACGGAATGAATTTAATAATAAATAATAATAATAAAATGTTTTTATTATTGTTATTTATTATTATTACTTCGTTACGTTCCATTAGTTTAGATACGGCATTCGTTATTTCGGATAATTCGTAACTTTGGATAAATTCGTATTCATTACGTTCACTAACAGCCAAATTTGAAAGGAAATTCCATTACCTATAATTTAACAGTAACAGGTATTATTAGTTAGTTATTTCAGAATTTTCTAATTTATGAATTTTCAAATTTACAAATATTCAAATTTACAAATACGGTATTCTGAAAAATTGTTCATTTGAAAATTTACTAGTGCATGGCCATCCTAAGTGATATATATGTAAACAGGTGCAGTTTACTTTCTCCACGGCAGGTGGCACTCTCCACTGTTGTTGGAGGAGGAAGTCAAGAGGAACAAGGTTCCTCTATGGTTTCCTTGGGTCACTGGGGAATAGGTTATCCTATTGGATGTTGCGGCCCCATGTGACTCTAGCAGCCATCTTGGGTACGGCAGAGCCCATTTAAGGCCCTGGCTCCCAGGTTTGGTGTGCTTTTTGCGAGCGAGTAGTGTAGGAAGAGGTACCCTGCCTGTCAGGGAAAGTACTAGTGGTAGGGAAAGGTTCCTGATGAGGAGGGAAAGCATAGGGACAGTGATTCCTCTGGATGTCTTTCTGATTGGGCACAAGACACCAGCTGTATTCTGCTCTCTTTACAGACGCTGTCAGTCCGGCAGAGTATCGCCTCATCCTCATTTCTGTAAACTGTGAGTGTACCTGGCTGGGCGGTCCCCCCCCCCCCCCCCCGGTTCTGTTGTGAACCGTTACTGCATTCTTCAATACAAGTTCTTTATTGCATCCGCCTGTGTGAATTATTGTCACTGCACCACGCTGGACTCCACCTACAAATTTTCTAACTTTTTTTTACTCATGCACATTATGTGAAATAAACCTGTGAATTATGAGTCAGGTACCCTGACAGGCAGGGTACCTCTTCCTACACTACCCGCTCGCAAAAAGCACACCAAACCTGGGAGCCAGGGCCTTAAATAGGCTCTGCCGTACCCAAGATGGCTGCTAGAGTCACATGGGGCCGCAACATCCAATAGGATAACCTATTCCCTAGTGACCCAGAGAAACCATAGAGGAACCTTGTTTCTCTTGACTTCCTCCTCCAACAACAGTGGAGAGTGCCACCTGCCGTGGAGAAAGTAAACTCCACCTGCTTACAAATATATTATCACTTAGGATGGCCATGCACTAGTAAATTTTCAAATGAACATTTTTATGAAAATTCTCATCAGTACAATCTATGACATTTGGGTCAAAGAATTAAAAAAAAAGGCTTGATAATGCAGAGTTACAGCATAAAAAAATCTTACTTGGAGGACAAGTTTAGAAGGATTGGAGTTTAAAGTCTATGTGATGGTTTCAAGATATCATCCGCTTATCTAATATGGTGTCAGCAGTTTCTACTGAGTTGATAAGCTAAAGTAATATTGTACATGGCTGCTCATCAACAAAATGGAGAGTTCACTTTTTGGAACCATAAGTTTCAAATCAAAATGCATGAAAAGTGTTTTTCTAATGAATCAAATATTGTGTGAACCTTGTAAACAAGTGTCTAAGATGTGGGTTGAAAGAAATGTGATCTTCTCCATGATCTCCAGCTCAGGTGCAGGAACTCAAATACGTGAGTAAACCATAGTCAAGCCAGGCAGCCAGGTCAGACAAGGTTAAGTAAGCAATAAAGACGAATCATAAACTTGTCTCGTAATACCCCAGGTGTGAATAGCTTCTGATTGAGAAGTGATTTTATGAATGTGTTGCCAAAGCTCATGGTGTCCACCATCTGCCAGAAATGCTGGTGCCCCTGCTTGTATTTTTGGCCAGGGTCAGCTATTGTGGGGTGTTTGGTTATTAGAAAAATGTCAGCCAGACATGGGTGGATAGACATAGACAAAGCATCTGTCTGTCTTCAAAACGTACACATTCCCTCCTGGTATCTTATTTAACAGTCACAGCTAATTGGTTGGATTGCTGCGTTAGGCACGTATGACCCGAACAGAACATTGATTTGCCCTGACATTTTTTTAAATCCAGGCCCTCAGTTAAAGTGTAAAGCCCCATACACACGATCGGACTTTGTACAAACTTTCCCGTGGATTTTTTGTACAAAGGGCGTTGGCCCTGAACCAGGGCCGTCTTAAATATTAATTGGACCCTGGGCAAAACTTTTCTTGGGGCCCCCCCTCCATGCAGTTTTGCTCTACACCTGCTCTGAGACATACAATAAATAGCAGCTAGACTCAAAATCGGTTTACTGAATCAGATCAGGCAGCTATTTTGCGATTGGTTGCCAGAGGTTACAGTGTATCATTACCGCTCACTTACTGGTTGCTAGAGGTTACAGCACATGTTACTGCTCACTGATTAGTTGCTAGAGGTTACAGCACATGTTACTGCTCACTGATTAGTTGCTAGAGGTTACAGCACATGTTACTGCTCACTGATTAGTTGCTAGAGGTTACAGCACATATTACTGCTCACTGATTAGTTGCTAGAGGTTACAGCACATATTACTACTCACTGATTAGTTGCTAGAGGTTACAGCACATGATTTCTGCTTGTTTATTGGTTGCTAGAGATTACTGTGGATATGACCTCAGGGGGGCATGATATACATATCAATGCCGCCGGCCGCCGCTATTTACATATGAATGCTGCCGCTATTTACATATGAATGACAGTAATTTACATGTAAACACAGGGTCTGCTGGTGAGTCATCTGTACACAACAATAGGGCAGAGCTGGGCAGCATTAGTAGCAGTACTTCACACTGAGATATTGGAATACAGCACAGGACTAAAACCTCAAGGGATGAGGGAATTTAACCCAGAATAGTTAGCAAGTATGAGGCAGCTGCTTTGGGCCCCCCCACAATAAAAATAATGACATACAATGACAGGGCCCAGGGCAGCTGCCTCTTTTGCCCTGCCTTAAAAAGTCCTATGGTTTTCTGTACACACGATTAGACTTTGCTCCATCGGACTTTTGTTGCCGGAAAGTTTGTCCGTTCGCACAGCCAACAAAAGTCCGATGAAAAAACGAAAAAGTTTGTCCGATGGAGCGTACACGCGGTTGGATGTTGCCTCAAAACAGCTAATTTGCATGTTTGTTGTCAAAAGGTCCGATCGTGTGTATGGGCCTTTAGTTTACCCTTCAGGAAGATTTTCAGAAAATTCAGCTATGCAATTCTACATCTAATAAATAGTATATACCAGCCATTCTCAGCCAGGGTTCAGTGGAACTCTGGGGTTCCTCCAGAGGTTGCTAGGGGTTCCTTGAGCTGTGATTTTATCATCCAATCATGTGCAAGCTAAAATGCTGTTTTTTATTTTCCTTGAATGTCCCCCTCGGATCTACAGCGATTTTACTTTCAAGTGCACTTGCAGTGCAAAGTGGATTTTCCTTTAGTAAATAACCCCCAATATTTTGTACTTTTTGCTATAATAAATATCCCCATTTTTTTTTTTTTTTAAAAAGCTAATTTTTCTCAGTTTAGGCTGATATGTATTCTTCTACATATTTTTGGTAAAAAAAAAAATTTGCAATATGCGTATATTGATTGGTTTGCGCCAAAAGTTATAGCGTCTACAAAATAGGGGATAGATTTATAGCATTTTTATTATTATTTTTTTTATTAGTAATATTGGCGATCTGTGATTTTTATCGGGACTGCGACATTATTTCGGACACATCGGACACTTTTGACACATTTTTGGGACCATTGTCATTTTATACAGCGATCAGTGCTATTAAAAATGCACTGATTACTGTAAAAATGTCACTGGCAGGGAAGGGTTAACACTAGGGGCGATCACGGGGTTAACTCTGTTCCCTGTGTGTGTTTCTAACTGTAGGGGGAGGGACTGACCTAGAGGAAGTGACGGATCGTGGTTTCTAGCTAATAGAGCATCGGCACCCCCGCTGTGCAGCGGGCGTGTGCCTCTGGTGGCGTGTGCGCGCCTGCTATCCCGATCCCGTGAGCCAACGTATAATTAGCATGGTTCGTGGGATTGTGCCGACCCGCCTCCTTAAATGATGGCGGCTGGTCAGCAAGCGCTTAAAGCAGTATTTAACCCAGAAGCAAACATTTATTAAATTGTAGTTTACCAGTTCTTAGATGTGACGGCTGCACTTGTTTTACTCTTCTTTGTTTTTTAGACTTTCTTTCGTCTATTTTCATCTGGTGATCTAGCCAGTAAGTCTGTTGTTGTTTTTTTTCAAAAGCACAAGCTCTCCAGCAGAATGTATCAGCTTACATAGATGAGACAAACCACTAAACACTGGCAGGGGTGATTAAAATTATCAGCTTTTATTTATTCATGCAAAACCTTTATCCCAAAAGAAAAAAAATAGTTTCCTGCAACTGGTTATAAAGTATTAGCTGGAGTTTGGCTTCAGTTGTTAGTGTATCTAAATCTTCTAGTACATGTAACACTCCCCTCTGCCAGACTGACAATGCTGCTGGCTGCTGTGCCCTTTGTGCGCCTTCACCCAGAGTGGGGGGCATTCTAATCTACCCTGTTTCCCCGAAAATAAGACCTAACGTGATTGTATTCACAATCCCCTCTTCCTGATCCATGTGGACCGCTGGGGGTTGTATGACAGTATTTCTGTTTAGTTCCCAGGGAACCAACAGAAAAAAAATCACGGCGAGGACTTCGTTCCTCATTTTTTTTTTTTTTATAGAAAATGACAAGAAATGCCAATTACTATTAATAGAAGATTAAACAGTGCCAATCAATAAATTGACTCTCAATTCCAATAACTGGAGATAATATCAGCAAATCACTCTGTCGAGAGCTCGTCAAGAGGGATCTTTCTGCTGTGAAGACCAAATGTCAACTGACAGGTTTTCCCTCTGCAAAGCTACTTAACAGCTGCAGGTCATGTGACCACCACTATGACATCATCGTGCTTGCAATCTGTGTGTTGCTATTTATAGCCTACAGGTCTTGTGACCAGGCACTGTGCATGTAAACAACCTCCAGCCAATCATTGGTCTCCTTTGCAGCTGCTTCAATCTGATTGGCTGATCTGGGTCTACAGCAGATCTGGAAATGATCCTATTATATAACATAACATGTCCTATATATTCACCAAAGGGGAATGTTTAATTTTGGGTGTAATATTATAAGAGGCTTCAGGAACAGAATTATGGGGGCAATAAAAACCGTTTACTGAACGCGAAAATTAAATCAGATAGAAAAAAAAAAAAATAATAATAATATATATATATATATATATATATATATATTTGTATTATTAGAGCAGATCATCATTTATTATCATTAGTTTTATTATTATATATTTAAATAAATTATTGTTGTTCAAACATGATTCTATATTTTTTATTTGTATAATAATAATACAATGTAATATGTTTTATTATTTATTTTAATATAATATTATTAATGATATTATTATTTGTAATAATATTTACAATAATAATAATAATTATCATTGTAAACATGAATACACTTATTAATAATAATAATAATATTAGTAGAATGAAATGTCTCTCTGTATGCAGTCATTTCAGTGACTGCACTGATCTCTGGTGCCACTAGAGGCCAGCACTTCCCATTCTGGGCGATCACTAGACAGTTCTTCCGGAAATTAGCATAGAGCTCCGCCCGGTACCGGAAGTGATGGGGGAGGAGGGGCGTACACTGTATACAGCGGTCCCGGTGTCTTGCCGAGTTGGTTCCCCTGGCGGTTTGGTTCCTCTCTGTACTGCGCAGGCGCAGTACGAACGAATAGGCATCTTCCGGAAATTGCCGAACCGAAACAGGTGCGAGTGAAGTGCACACCGCACAGCTGATTTTGTTTTTTTTAAAAAAAAAAAAAAGTTCAAAAAAATACACTCCTAATTCAAAGGAAAAACACCAGATAGCACTCTAAAAACACGTTTTCTATTACTCTCTTTTATATCCAGAGCTAAACGATTTCTTTTTATTTTGCCTTTGCCCCTTGCTTACAGTAATAGACCCGCCCCTTAGTTAGACTCCCCTTGCAGAGTAGCGCGAGCGTGCGGCATCGCCTCGTACACCGACTGCGCGTGCGCGGTGTACACTTCACTTCCAGCTGTTTAGGTTCGGCAATTTTCGGACATTTCACTGCGCATGCGCAGTACATATCTGCACAAACCGCCGGGGGGAAACCCAAATCTGGGCAGAACCCTTTAAAAGGGCCCGGGTGATGAGGGGGGGGGGGGGGGAAGGGGGGGGAAACTCCCCCCCCCCGGGTGCCATGGAAAACTCCCTGGCTGCTGGCGGGGTTTACAATCACGGGTCCCTAAAATAAAGGGGCGTAAAAAAACCAATAAAATTTGGTTCAAAATATTGGGGGGGCGGAGTTCCTGATGGTTACTCCACCTCCCGCAAACCTGTAAGCTATTTACCCAAATCATGCACCTCTTAACCCACCCCCTTCCACAGCCCCCCCCATATTCGAAAAGGAAAGGGCCGGGGGGTGGAGCCGAGCGGGGGGGGGGGGAAAGAAAATTTGGGACCTCTCTAGAAACAAAAAAATGACACCTTCCTGTCTGTAGACCAAGAGAAAGGGGAAAGGGGGGAGCAAAAGAGAGAAGGGGAAAAGGGGGGAGCAAAAGAGAGAAGGACAAGGGGGACCCAGAGAGAATGGGACAAGGGGGAAAACAGAGAGAAGGGACAAGGGGGAGACAAGAAAAAGAAAGGGCCCAAGGGGGAAGCACAGGGGGAACGGGGGGGGGGGAAACACAGGGGAGAAGGGGCCCGGGGGGGAGCACAGAGAAAAACCCAAAAAAGAGAGAAGGGGACAAGGGGGAGCACAGAAAAAGGGGGAAACAAGGGGAGCACAGAAAAAGGGGCCCGGGGGAGCACAGAGAAAAGGGGAAAACCAGGGGAGCCCCAGAGAGAAGGGAAAACAAGGGGGAGCCAGAGAGAAAGGAAAGGGGGGGAGAAACAGAGAGAACGGGAAAAAGGGGAAACCCACAGGGGAAAACGGGAAAAGGGGGGAGCACAGAGAGAAGGGGACAAGGGGAGCAAAGAAAAAGGGGAAAAAGGGGGGACACAAAGAGAAAGGAAAAGGGGGGGAGCAAGGGGAAAACGGGAAAAGGGGGGGACAAGGTTTTTTTGGGAACATGGGAAAGGGAAGAATGGGAAAAGGGGCCCCCCGGGGCCCCCCCCGGGAAAATTTTGGGCACAAAAGGAAATGGGGAAATTTTCCCAAAAAGGAAGAGAAATACAAACCCAAAGGGACAAAGCCAAAAAAAAAAAAAAAAGGGGGAAGCACAAAAAAAAGGACAAATTAAACAAAGGGCCCCAAGGGACAAAAAATGGGCCCGGGGGAGCCCAAAAAATTTTTTCCCCCAATACACAAGGAGGGAAAAGGGGGGTTTTCCCCGGGAGGGAAAGGGGCCCCAGGAAAAATTAAAAAACCCCAAAGGGGGCAAGGGGGAACGAGAGGGGGGAAACAAGGGACACAAAAGAAGAAAAGGGGGCCCGGGGGGGCCCCCAAAAAAAAGGGGAAAAAGGGGGAGCAACCCAAAAAACGGGACCAAGGGGAAAACAGAGAGAACCCAACCCGGGGGGAACCCCATCAAAGGAAAAGGACAAGGGGGGAGCCCAGGGAATGGGAAAAGGGGGAACAAAAAAGGGGGAGAAATGGGACAAGGGGGAAAAGGCCACAGAGGAAAAACGGGAAAAGGGGGGAAAGAAAAGGGGGACAAGGGGGCATCAGGGCCCCCGGAAAAAAGGGGGGAGGAAAAATGGGAAAAGGGGGAAAAGGGAGGGCCGACCAAAGGGGGGGAAATTCTTTTTTTAAGTTAAAAAGGGAAACTGAACCCCCCCCCCTTTTTTTTCTTTTTGGGTACCCGTTTCCCCTTTCCCTCCTTGCGGTTTTAAAACTTTTGGGGCACCCATAAAAAAGGAAGTAGGAGTTCTTTCGGGCCCTTATGGTAAAAAAACCCCCCCCCGGAAATTTAATCCTTCCGGGTTTTTTGAAACATAAAAAAACCTTAGGGCCCCATAAAAAACCAAAACCTTTTAACCTTTTGTTGTTTAAAAAAAAAATGGGGGGGGGGCTTTGGGGGCCCTTTTCGGGGGGGGCGGGGCCAAAAAAGGGGGATTAAATTTACCCAAGGGGGGGGGGTTTTTGTAAAAGGGGAAGGGTCCCAGTTGTAAAAGAAAAAAATTTTAAATCTGCAAAATTTTGTAAAAGGGGGGGGGGGGGGGCCAAAAAAAAATCCCTTGGGAATTTTGAAAAGGAAAAAAGTAAATTTAAGGGAAGAAAGTAAAGGATTTGACAAAAGGGGGCCCCATAGAGGGAAAATTTTGCGGGGGGGGCCCTTTTTAACCATTGAAATTTTTTTCCACATGGGGGCAAATTCCAGTGGGGGGGAATCCCCCGGGGACCCCCCCTTTTCCACGGGGGGCCGGTTAAACAAACCCGTGAAGGGACCAATGTTCCGGTGGGGGGCCGGAAAAGTGGGGGGCCATTTGTAACAGGTTTTTTTTTTTACTGAGGGGAAACAAAAAGGGGGGGGGGTTTTTGGGCCCCCTTGAAACCCCGGAAACCCTTGCTGTTCCTTTCCTTTTGGGAAAAGTGCCACAAGCCCCCGGGAAAGTGAAGGGAAGGGGGGGCCTTTTGACCCCCCCTAGGGGAAAGAAGGGGGCCTTGTAAAATGGGGGCATGGCCAAAAAGGGCGGGGGCCCCCCAAAGGGGGTGAGGGAATGTTTGGGACTGGGGGCGCCCCCGGGTTTAAATTCCGCCACTGCTTCTTTACCAATTTATAGTAAAAAGCCCTTAAAATTAAAAAATTATTATGCTCTTGGTTCTTTTCATTTATTTAATGTGCTTAAATATTAATTCCCCCCAAAATTTTTTTCCCTTTTTTCAATATACCCAACATTTTAAATTTGTAAGCACTTTCCCCCTGGGCCCTCAATACACTTAGAAGGTGGGGGCTGAATCTTGGAGATGGGGGTTGGCCCCGGGAATCAAACCCCGGGGTTAAATCTGCTTAGAAACACTATATGCCACCACGCACCCCCAACCCCAAAAAGTAGCATGCCCTTTTAAAGTGTGGGGGGAAACCGGAGAACCCGGGGGAAACCCCCGAAACACAGGGAAAACCCATGAAAAACTCCATGCAGTGCCGGGGTCGGGAAATTTTGAACCAAGGCCTAAACCCTCAAGGTTTAACAACTAAGCCTCTGTGCTGCCCATATACGGCCTCTGTTCTATAAGGCCCGCCCCCGCTGAGCGGGGTAAGTCATTGATTGAAAGAAAGCGAGAGAGAGAAGGAAAGAGAGAGAGAAGGAAATAACGATATAGAGAGAGAGAGAAGGAAAGAGAGCGAAAGAGAGAGAGAAGCAAAGAAAGAGGGATGGAGGGAGAGAGAGAAGGGACAAAAGAGAGAAGGGAAGAAAGAACGAAAGAAAGAAAGAAGGAGAGAAAGAAAAATGGAAGGGAAAAAAGAGAAAAAGAAAAAGAGAAAAAAAGAAAGATAAGAGAGAAAAAAAGAAAGGGAAAAAAAGAAGGAAAAAGAGAGAAGAAAAGAGAGAAAGTAAGAAAGATGAAGGGAGAGAGAGAAAGAAAGATGAAGGGAGAGAACGGAAGAAAGAGAGAAAGAAAGAAAGATGAAGGGAGAGAGAGAAGAAAAGAGAGAGAAAAAGAAAGAAAGAAAGAAAGAAAGAAAGAAAGGAGAAAATAGAGAAAGAAAAATGAAGGGAGAGAGAGAAGAAAGAAAGAAAGATGAAGGGAGAGAGAGAGAAGAAAAGGGAGAGAAAAAGGAAAGAAAGATGAAGGGAGAGAGAAGAAAGAAAGAAAGATGAAGGGAGAGAGAGAAAAAGGAAAGAGAGAAAAAGAAAAAAAAGAAAGAAAGATGAAGGCAGAGAAAGGAGAAAAAGAAAGAAAGAAAGATGAAGGGAGAGAAAGAAGAAAAGAGAGGAGAAAAAGAAAGAAAGAAAGATGAAGGGAGAGAGAGAAGAAAAGAGAGAGAGAAAAAGAAAGAAAGATGAAGGAAGAGAGAGAAGAAAAAAGAGAGAAAAAGAAAGAAAGATGAAGGGAGAGAAAGAAGAAAAGAGAGGCTATAAGGCGAAAGACGGCTGCAGCGCCCCCGGACGCTCCCGCCGGGAGGACGCCCCCTTGGACTCCTCCTGTTTATTTCCCCTAATGCCGCCCCCTAAAAGCGCCCATGGGGGAAATTTTCTGGTGCTGGCCGTGCCCCGTGGGCCACAGCCAGTCAACAGATCGCGGGAAAAGGGCCCAATCAAAAGCGGCCGTTTACAGCGAGATGGGCCCGTTCCCAATGAGAATGTCTCAGGGGGGAAACATAGGAGTTTATCTGTCAGCCCCCCTCCCCTCCCTCACAAGGGCCCAGCTTTGGGGAGAAGAGAAAGAGAGGGAAGGGCCCGAGGGGCCGTAAAAAAAAAAAAAAAAAAAAAAACCTAAATGGGGAAATTCTGTGCCCCTCCCCTGCTCCCCCCACGGGTCCCCCCCCCCTGCCCGGCCATCTTGCCGCTTCCCCCATCTGTCCCCCCCTGCCCGCTCCAAATCTTCCCCCCGGGGCCTGCGCCCCCCATCTGTCCCCATCTGCCCCCCCCCTGCCCCTGCCATCGGTCCCGCTGCCTGCTCCCCCCCCATCTTCCCCACTTCCCCCCCCTGCCCCGCCACTGCCCCCCCCTGCCCGCTGCCACCCTGCCCCCCATCTGTCCCCCCCTGCCCCCCGGCCATCTGCCCCCCCCGCCCGCTGCCACTGTTTTCCCAATTGTCCCCCCTGCCCACTCCCCTTTCTGCCCCCCCCTGCCTTTCTGCCCCCCATGCCCCCTGTCCCCAGTGTACCCCCCCCGGGGCCATTTGCCCCCCGTGCCATTTTTCCCCCCAAGTGCCAGAAATAAGTGCCACGGTAAATTCATGCCACGTCAGTCCCAAAAATCGTCATCAGTGCCACCCTGTCTTCAGGGGCCACGTATCAGTGCCATCTGTCAGTGTCACGTGTCATCAATGCCACGAAAAGTGCCATCTGTCATCAGTGCCCACGGCCCATAAATTGCAACGTATAAATCCATCTGCCCATCAGGTCACGTGTCACGGTGCCACTTATCAGTCCCATCTTTCAGTGTCACTTTATTTGCCACTCTCATCAGTCCCCAGGGAATTAGTCCCCACAAAAAATCATCCCCAACTGTCACCAGTGCCACATAAAAGTGCCACCCTGTCATGCCCCAACGTGCTCAGTGCCCCGTATTAGTCCCAGCTGTCATCAGTGCCCACGTGCCCCATCCGGGGGTGCCCCCCCCGGTCCCCCCTTGGGGGTGCCCCCCCTGGCCCCCCCCAATAAAAAAAGGGGGGCCCCCCCAAACCCCCCCCCAAATTTTTGTCCCCCCCCCCCCGTTTTTTCACCCCCCCCCGGGGGTTTGCCCCCCCCCGGGGAAAAATCATTTGCCATCCCTGTGCCCACGGCCATTTGTCCACGGGGTCATTTGTCCCCGGGGGCTCCGGGGCCCTTTCAAAAGTGTAATAGGTAGTCAAATTTTAAGTAAATTTTAAATGCCCCTAGAAAACACTGTGGCGCCCCCTGCTTTTGGGGCCTCACTAAGTGGCCGGGCTGTGAAAAAGGGCCCAAAACATGGGTATCGAAAAAACCCCGGAGGAGACAAAAAGTATTTTGAGGTGCCCTTTTTGGTGGTATAAACATCCCCATTGAGAGAAATAACCTATTACAATGACAATTTTGGGGGAAAAAAAAAAAAAATTTCTTTCACAAAAAATTTTGGGGGAAAAAAAAGAAAAATCAAAAAGCTCACCTTTCCTCTTACAAATACCTTGGAATGTCTACCTTTTAAAAAAAGGGGGCCCTTTTTGGGGGGGTTTTTTTGAAACCTTTCCTGGCTTTTTTTGGGGTCCAAAAAAAAATTTCGGTCACCAGTACATCAATGTTTTAAATTTTTTGTATGATTGCACCACGCTTTTTAAGCCCTGTAACTTTCAAAAAGACCAAAAATTTCCAAAAATTTTTTGGGTTTTTTTTAAACCAAAGATATGGGGGCATAAAAAAAGTGGCCAAAATTTTTTAAAAAAAATTAATTTTTTGGGCAAAACTTTTTAAAAATCACAGAAACAAAGAAAAATGCATTTTTTTTAAAAAATTTTCAGCCCTTTTTTCTTTTTCCCCGCAAAAAAAAAACCCCAAAGGGGTGAAAAAATTCCCAAACCAAAAAAAAAAGCCTTTTTTTTGGAAAAAAAAGGGACAAAAAATTTTTTTTGGGTACAGTGGAAATACGGGGAATTGTCATTCAAAGTGGGGAAGAGAAACCAAAAGCAAAAATTTGGTCGGGGCAGGAAGGGTTTTTTAAGTGCCCATAAAAATTTAAAAAAACACTGCACACAAAAACCCACTATCTGAAAACTGCCTTTTAAATAATATAATAACTAAATAACTGGGGCCCCGCCCACCCCTTAAAAACAACTCCCCAATGCCGGGGTTTTCCTAAACTCCCACGCCTGCGTGGGAGTGACATCATTTTTTGGCCCACCCAAATAAATCTGTCAGAAAATTGGTACCGGGAAGCCCCCTGGCCACAGCTGGCAGGGCTCCGGGACCCAAAGCGCTGGAGCGCTATGAAAAGTAAAGTTTCCGGTTTAAGACTCCGGGCAGTCCCCCCCTTTTTTTGCCCGCCCTTCTTCACTCCCCGGGAATAATTCCTTTAGGTAAAGCCCTTTTTTTCAAAATTTTTAACGATTTTTTAAAACATTGGGATCAACAGCCAGTGTTCCCCTTATTTTTGACTAAGCAGGAACCCAAAAGCATTTTAAACCTAAACCACACGGGGGCAAAACGAAATTCGGTAATAAGAGGATCCCACCTTTCCGGGGCATGATGTTGCTTTGATCCCTAGGGGGCCCGCGCGGGGAAGGGGAAAACGTCGGTCCCGTACGCTCGCTGCATTTTTGCTTTTTTTGGTGGAATAAAGACATCATTTGGGGGGGGAAAGCACTCTTTCGGGGAAAAAGTTTTCCCCTGGCCCGACCCCCAAATTTTCTGTTTTCACCTTCTCAAATTGCGGGCCCTTAAACCATCCCAAGGGAAGCTCGAGGGGGTGTGCCCTCTGGAAACGGGAACGCAGTCCTTCCATAAGCTGTCCACATTTTTCCTACGCATGCGACGCGGGAAAAAGGGGAAAGGTTTTGTCTCCGACCCTCGCGCATTTTTGCTTTTTGGGGAATGATGACATAAACTTGGGGTGATGTCCCCCTTTTTCGTGGGAAGATTTTCCTTTTCCCCCCCCCCACCTTTTTCTGATTTCATTTTCTCTAATGCGGCTTATCCTAAAAAAAAGGGGAAACCGAGGAGGGGGACTCTGGAAAGGGGAAACGTAAATCCTTCCATAAGCTGTCCAAAATTTTTTCTTGGTGGAAGGATTATCATTTGCTGTAAAATGATATAACTTTTTAGGTGGAAGGGTGTCCCCCCCAAATATAACTTGGGGTTGGGGAATTTTTAAATTACTTTTTGGGTGGAATGGGGCCTTCACTTGCTTAAAAAGTTTTTGGGAAGGTCATTTTGGGGTTGGGGGGGGAATGGGGGTCCCCCAAACACCTTTGCTGGAAAGAATGATAACCTTGTTGGGGGAATGGGCCATTATTTTTGTTTGGTAAAGGGAAGTCACTTTTTTTGGGGGAAGGTGTCACACTTTTTTTGTAGGATGATGTCACTTTTTTGGTTTTGGAATGGTGTCATCATTTTGCTGGTGGGAATGATATCACTTTTTGGGGGGAAAGGGTTGTCATTACTTGTTTGGTAAAATGATGCCCACTTGTTGGGGGAAGGGTGCCCATCACTTGTTTAAAAAAAGGAAGAGGGTCCCTTGTTGGTGGAAGGGTGTCATCCCTTTCCCGGTAGAATGATGCCCCCTTATGGGGGATGGGTCATCCCTTCTGGTAAATGACTCACTTTTTGGGTGGAATGGGCCCATTATTTTCTGGTAAAATGATGCCCCCTTTTGGGGGGAAGGGGTTTTCCATCACTTCGTTAGAATGACGTCACTTTTTGGTGGAATGGTTTTCCTTTAATTGCTGGTAGAATAAATTTCACTTGTGGGGAATGGTGTCACACTGCTGGGTAGAATGACGTCACTTGTTGGGGAATGGTGCATCATTTGGGGGGAAAGAATGACACTTTTTGGGTGGAAAGGGTGTCATCACTTGCGGGGTAAAAACGCTTTCCCTTGGTGGAATGGGGGTCACCTTGCGGGGAGAAGGGACGCACTTGGTGGAATGGTGCATCATTTTCGGGTAAATGATTTTCATTTGGGTGGAATTTTTTTGTCATCACTTGCTGGTAGAATGATGTCACTTGTTGGTGGAAGGGTGTAAACACTTGCGTTAGAAACGTCACTTTTTGGGTGGAATGGTGTAAACACTTGCTGGTAGAATTTGCTACTTGTTGGTCGGAAAAAAGTCGACAAATGGTTTTAAAAATATATTAGGACAGTCCCACCACTGGGGGGAAAAACCCCAGAAAGAAACCCTAAACCGATGCCAGTACCAATATTTAAAAGCAGGGGGGGGACTGGGGGTCTCTAAGGCGCCCCCCCCTTGGACCCAGACTGATAAGACCCCGGGCGCCCCACCCTTTGGGTACCAACCCCAGCTTTTTTTTAAGGCGGGGTTTGGTTTTGTGTTCTAAAAGGATCCCCCCCCTTGCTTTTTTTCCAGATATCAATCAGTTAAAGAAACCAACATAGCTCGGGAAATATCAAATAGCGTTCAAATACTCTGGCCAGGAAAATTTGGGTATAAATCAGGACTCCCAAGAAAACCAAAAAGGGGGTTTTTTTCAGGAAAACACCCAAATTGGTGAGTTTTTTGGGAAATTATGTTCCAAAGGATGTCCCCCCCTGCGTTCCAGATATTGGGATAGAAAAAATGAACCCAACAACCCAGAACATCATATAGCGTCCTAATATTTTAAAAAAAATTTGGGGGGTTTTTAAAAAAAAAATTTTTGGGGGGTAAACCAAAGGGGGTTCCCCAAAAAAAAAAATTTTTTTTCCCCCCCCCAAAAACCCCCGCCCCCTCTTTGTTTTTCCCCCAAGGGGCCCCCAAACCCCCCCCAACCCCCGGGGAAAAATTTAAAAAGGGAAAAGGTTGGTTTTTTTCCCCCCCCCCCCCCGGGGGTTTTTTCCCCCAAAAAAGGGGGGGGTTTTTTGGGGGTTTTAAAAAAAATTTAAAAAATTTTTTTTTTTTTTCCCCCCCCCCAAAACCCCCCCCGGGTTCCCCCCGGGGGGGGATAAAGGGGGGCCCCCCCTTTTTAAAAAAAAAAAGGCCCCCCGGGGGGGTTTTTTTTTTTCCCAAAACCCCCCGTTGGGGGGGCCCCGGGGTTTTTTGGGAAAAAAAAAAAAAAGGAAAATTTCCCCTTTTTTTTTTTTTTTTTTAAAAAAAAAAAAAAAAAAAAAAAATAAAAGGCCCAAAAAAAAAAATTTAAAACCAAAAAAAAAAAAAAAGGGGTTTTTAAAAAAAATTTTTAAAAAATTTTTTTTTAAAATTTTTTTTTCCCCGGGAAATTTAAAAAACCCCCAAATTTAAACCCCAATTGGGCCCTTTTTTTGGGGTTTTTTTTAAATTCAGGGGCCCCCCCTTTGGCCCCCCCCAAAAGGTTTTTTGGGGAAAAATTTTAAAAATTTTTTTTTTAAAAAAAAAAAACCAAAAAAAAAAAATTTTTTTTTTTTTAAAAAAAAATTTTTTTTTAAGGGGGAAAAAAATTTTTGGGGGGGGAAAAAAAACCGGAAAAAAAAAAAAAATTAAAAAAAAAAATATAAATTTTATATATATATTATATTAAAAATTTTTTTAGAGCAGATCAATTTTTTTTTTTTTTATTATTTTTTAAAAAAAAAATTTTGTTTTAAAAAAAATTTTTTTTTTTTTTAAAAAAAAAAAAATTTTTTTTATTTTTTTTAAAAAATTTTTTTTTTTTTTTTTAAATTTTTAAAAAATTTAAAAAAAAAAATTTTTCCTTTTTTTAAAAAAAAATTTTTAAAAAAAAAAAAAAAAATTTAAAAAACCCCCCCTTTTTTTTTTATGTTAACCCCGGGCCCGGGCCCCCCCCGGGGGGTTTTTTTTAAAAAAAGGGCCCCCCCCGGAAGGGGGGGGGGGGGGGGGGCCGGGGGGGGGGTTTTTTGGGGGGGGTTTGGCCCCCCCCCCGGGGGGTTTTCCCCCGGGGCCCTTTTAAAAAAGGGGGGGGGGAAAAAAATTTTTAAAAAAAAAAAAATTCCCCCCCCCTTTAATTTTGGAAAAAAAAAAAAAAAAACCTTTTTTTCCCCCCCCCCAAAAAAAAAAACCCTTTTTTAAGGGGGCCCGGGGGGGAAAAAAACCCCCCCCCCCCCCCCCCCCGGGGGCCCCCTGGGGAAACCCAAAAAGGGGGGGGGCCGGGAAAAACCCCCCCCAAAAAAAAATTGGGAAAGGGGGGGGGGTTTTTTGGGGGGGGGGGGAAAAAACCCCGGGGGGGGGAAAGGGGAAAGGGGGGGGGGGGGGAAAAAAAAAAGGGGGGGGGGGGGGGAAACCCCCCCCCGGGGGGGGAAAAAGACCCAAAGGGGGGAAAAAAAAAAAGGGAAATTTTTGGGGAGGGAAGGAAAAAAAAGGGGGGGGAAAAAGGGGGGGGGCCGGGGGGCCCCAAAAACCGGAAAAACCCCCCGGGGGGGGGAAAAAAAAAAAAAAAGGGGGGGGGGGGGGGGGGGGGGGGGGGGGACCCCAAAAAAAAAAAACCCCCCAAAAAAAAAAAGGGGGACAAGGGGGGAAAAAAAAGGGGGGGGAACAAGGGGGAAGGGGGGGAAAAAAAAAAAGGGACAAGGGGGAAAGGGGGGGGGAAAAAAGGGGGGAAAAAGGGGGGGACCAAAAGGGGGGGGAAAAGGGGGACAAGGGGGAAAAAGGGGGGGGCCCGGGAAAAAAAGGGGGGGGGGGGGGAGAAGGGGAAAAAAGGGGGGGGGGGGGAAAAAAAAAAAAACCTGGGGAAAGGGGGAAAAAGGGGGGGGGGGGACAAGGGGGGGGGAAAAGGGGGGGGGAGGAAAGAAAGGAAAGGGGGGGGAGGAAAAGGGGAAAAAGGGGGGGGGGGGGGAAAAAAAAGGGACCAAGGGGGAAACACAGAGGAAAAAAGGGGGGGAAAAAAAAAAGGGGGAAAAAAAGGGGGGGGGGAAAAAAAAGGGGAAAGGGGGGAAAGGGAAAGGGGGGGGAAAGGGGGAAAAAAAGGGGGGAAAAGGGGGGGGAAAAAGGGGGGACAAGGGGGAAAAAGGGGGGCAAGGGGGAAAAAAGGGGGGGGAAAGGGGGGGGGGGGGGAAAGGGGGGGGGGGAAAAAAAGGGGGGGGCCCAAAAGGGGGCAAAAAAAGGGGGGGGGGGGAAAAAAGGGGGGGGGAAAAAAAAAAACCCCAAAAAAGGGCCCGGGGGGAAAAATTTTAAAAAAGGGGGGGGGAACCCAAAAAACCAAAAAAAAAAGGGGGAGAAAAAAGGAAAAGGGAAAACCCCCCCGGGGGGGGACACCCCCCTTTCCCCGAAAAAAGGGGGGGGGGAAAAAGGCCGGGGGGGGAAAAAAAAAAAAAAAAAAAAAAAAGGGGGGAAGGGGGGGCCCCCAAAAAAAAAAAACCCCCGGGGGCCCCCCCAAAAAAAAACCCCCCCCCCCCAAAAAAAAAAAAAAAAAGGGGGGGGGGGCCCCCCCCCCCCCCCCCCCGGGGGGGGGGGGGAAAAAAAAAAGGGGGGGGAAAAAAAAAAAAAAAAATTTTGGGGGGGTTTTTTTTTTTGGGGGGGGGGCCCCCCCCCCTTTTTTAAAAAAAATTTTCCCCTTTCCGGAATGAAAATTTTAAAAAAATTTTTTGGGGGGGAAAAAAAGGAAAAATTTTCCCCGGGTTTTTTAAAAAAAAAAAATTTGGAATTTAAATTTTTTAAAAAAATTTTTTTTTTTAAATTTTTTTTTTTGGGGGGTTTTTTGGGGCCCCCCCCCTTTTCCGACCCCATAAAATTTTAAACCCCTTTTTCCCCCCAAAAAAAAAATTCCCCCCTTTGGGGGAAAAAAATTTTTTTAAAAAAAAAAACCCCCCCCCCCCTTTTCCCCTTTAAAAAACCCAAACCCCAAAAAACAATCGGTTTTCCCCCCCGGGGGGGGAAAAAAAGGGGGGGGGCCCCCCCCACCCTTTTTTTTGGGGGGGAAAAATTTTTTTCCCCAAAGGGGGTTTTCCCTTTTTTAAATTTTTTTTAAAAAAAAAACTTTTTTTTAAAAATTTTTTTTAAAACCCCCCAAAAAAAAAATTTTTTTAAATTTTTTTTCCTTTTTGGGGAAAAAGGGTTTTTTTTAAAAAAAAAATTAAAAAAAAAAAGGGAAAAAAAAGGGCCCCCCCCGGGGGCCCCCGGGGGGAAAAGGGGGGTGGGGGGGGCCCCCCAAAAAAAATTTTTTCCCCCCCAAAAAAAATTTTTTAAAAAAAACCCTTTTCCAAAATTTTTTTTTTTTCCCCCAAAAATTTTTTTTTTCCAAAACCCCTTTTTAATTTCCCCCGGGGAAAAAAAAAGGGGGGCCCTTTGGGGGTTTGGGGGCCCCCCAAAAGGGGGTTTTCCCCCCTTTTTTTTTTTCCCCCGGGGAAAAAAAAGGGGAAAAAAAAAACCCCCCAAAAAAAAAAAACCCCTTTTTAAAAAAAAAAAAAAATTTTTTTTCCCCCCCCTTTTTTTTTTTTTTCCCCAAACCCCCCCGGGGGGGGGGGAAAATTATTGGTTTAAAAAAAAGGGGGGGAAAAAAAAAAAAATTTTTTAAAAAGGGGGGAAAAGGGGGGTTTTTTTTTAAAAAAAAAGGGGGGGAAAAAGGGGGGGAAAAAAAAAAAAAAGGGAAAAAAAAAAAAGGAAAAAAAAAAAAAAAGAAAAAGGGAAAAAAAGGGGGGAAAAAAAAAGGGGGGAAAAAAAAAAAAGGGGGGGAAGGGGAAGGGAAAAAAAGAAACGGAAAAAGGGGAAAAAAGAAAAAGGGAAAGGGGAAAAAGGGGAAAAAAAAAAAAAAAAAGGGGGGGGGGAAAAAAAGGGGGGGGGGGGGGGGAAAAAGGGGGAAAAGGGGGGAAAAAAAAGGGGGGGGGGGAAAAAAAAAAAAAAAGGGAAAAAAGGGAAAAAAAAAAAAAAAAAAGGGGAAAAAAAAAAAAAGGGGGAAAAAATTTTTTTGGAAAAAAAACAAAAAAAAAAAAAAAAATTTTTTTTTTTAAAAAAAAAAAAAAAAAAAAAAAAAAAAAAAAAAAAAAAAGAAAAAGGAAAAAAGGGAAAAAAGGGAAAAAGGGGAAAAACCCCGGGGGGAAAAAACCCCCAAAAAAGGGGGGGTTTTTTTTATTTTAATGGGCCCCCAAACCCCCAAATTGGGGGGGTTTTTTTTAAAAAAATTTTTTTTTTTTTTTTTTAAAAAACGGCCCCCCCTTTTTTTTTTTTAAAAAAACCCCCCTAAGGGGGCAATTTTAAACCTTTTGGGCCCCGGCCCCCCCAAACCCCCCGGGGGGAAGGGGGAAGGGGGGGGGGGGAAAAAAAAAAAAAATTTTGGGGGTTTTGGGGGGGGGGGTTTCCCCCCGGGCCCCCCCGGGGGGGGGGGGGGGGGGGCCCCCCCCCCCCCCCTTTTTTGGGGGGGGGGGGGGAAAAAAAACCCCCCCGGGGCCCCCCGGGGGGTTTTCCCCCCCCCCCCCTGGAAAGGGGGCCCCCCCCCCAAACCCCCCCTTTTCCCCCCGGGGGGGGCCCCCCCCCCCGGGGGGAATTTTTGGGGGGGGGGTTTTTTTTGGGGGGGGGGGGGCCCCGGGGGGGGCCCCCCCCCCGGGGGGGGCCCCCCCCCCCCCCCCAAAAAAAAACCCGTGTTCCCGGGAGGGGGGAAAAGGGGGGGGGGGGGGGCCCCCGGGGGGGGGGGGCCCCCCCTTTCCCCGGAAAAACCCCCCCCCTTTTCCCCTTTTTGGGGGGGGGCCCCCTTTTCCCCCGGGAAAGGGGGCCCCCTTTTTGGGGGGGGGGGGGAAACCCCCGGGGGGGGTTTTTTTCACAAAAGGGGCCCGGGAAGGGCCCCCCTTTAAAAAAAATTCCGGCCCCCCCCCTTTTCCCCCCCAAAAGGGAAACCCCGGGGGAAAGGGGGTTTTTGGGGGGGTTTTTTTTTTGGGGGGGGGGGGGGCCCTTTAAAATTTTTTTTCCCCCGGGGTTCCCGGGGGTTCCAAAAAAAAGGGGGGTTTTTGTTTTTTTTGGGAAAAGGGGGGGGGGGGCCCCCCGGGGGGGGCCCCCAAAAAAAAATTTTGGGGAAAAACCCCGGGGGGAAATTTTTGGGGGGGCCCCCTTTTTTAAAAGGGGGGGGGGGGGGTTTTTTTTTGGGGGGAAAAAAAAAATTTTTTTAAAAAAAAAAAAAAGGCCCCCCCCTTTTTTTTAAAAAAAAACCCCCCCCAACCAAAAAGGGGGTTTTTTTTTTTTGGGGTTGGGGGAAAAATTTTTTTTCAATTTTTAAATTTTTTCCCCCCTTTTAAAAACCTTTTTTTTTAAAAAAAAAAACCCCGGGGGGGCCCCAAAAATTTGGGGGGGGGAAAAAAAGAAAAATTTTAAATTTTTAAATTTTTTTTAAAAAAAAAAAAAATTTTTTTTAAAAATTTTTTTTTTTTTTAAAAAAAAAAAGGGGAAAAAAAAAAAAACCCCCCTTTTTTTGGGGGGAAAAAAAAAAAAAAGGGTTTTAAAAAAATTAGGGAAAAAATTTTAAAAAAAAATTTTAAAAAAAAAAAGGGGGGGGGAAAAGGGGGGGAAAAAAAAAAAAAAAAATTTCCCCAAAAATTTTAAAAACCCAAAAAAACCCCCCCCTTTTTTTAAAATTTAATTCCCCCCCAAACCCCCCCCCCCTTTTTTTTTCCCCCCCTTTTTTTTTCCCCCCCCCAAAAAAACCCCCCCCCCCCCAAAAAAGGGGGGCCGGGGGGGGAAAGATCCCCGGGGGCCCCTGGGGGGCCCCGGTTCCCGCCCCCAAACCCCAAAACCCCCAAAAAGGGGTTTTTAATTTTTTTCCCCCCCCCGGGGGCCCCGGGGCCCCCCGGCCCTTAAAATTTTTAAAAAATTTTCCCCGGGGGAAAGGGGGGGCCCCCCCCCCTTTGGGGGGATCCCAAAAAAAAAAAAAACCCCCCCCCTTTTTTTTGGGAAAAATTTTTTTTGGGGAAAAAATTTTTTGGGGGGGAATTACCCCCTTTAAAAACCCCCCCGCCCCCTTTTTTCCCCCCAAAGGGTTTTTTGGGACCGGGGGGGGGGGCCCCCGGGGAAAAAAAGGGGGAAAAAAAACCCCTTTTTCCCCCAAAATTAAAAAGGGGGGGGGTTTTTAAAACCTTTTTTTTTGGGGAAGGGGTTTTTGGGGGGCCCCCCCCCGGGGGTTTTTCCCCCCCTTTTTTTTTTCCCCCCCCCTTTAACCCCCCTTAAAAGGGGGGGGAAATTTTGGGGTTTTTGGGGGAAAAAATTTTTAAAGGGGGAAAATTTTAACTTGGGTTTTAAAATTTTTTTTTAAAAAAAAATTTTTAAAATTTTTTCCCCCCAAAAAAATTTTTTTTTTTACATTTATAGCGAACACTTGTTAAAGTGTGACCGCTACACTTAGGCCCCTTTCACACGAGGCGGACTCCGCTTGCTCTCCGTTGATCTCCGCTGAGCCAGCGGATGACAAGTCCCTCTCTGCTCACTGAGCGGGGAGGGGCTTGCGAGCGCCGCTGGTCTCTATGGAGAGATCGGATGAAAACGGACAGCGTGTCCGTTTTCATCAGATCTCACCCGATCCGCCAGCGACGGATCTGGACGTAGAGCCATCCGTCTGCTTTTGGCGGATCGGACCGGGTCGGATGTCAGCGGACATGTCTCCGCTGACATCCGACGCTCCATAGACTAACATGGAGCGCCCGTTCAGATCCGCCGTCAAAACTGACAGGCGGATCTGAACGGTCCGTCCGTGTGAAAGGGGCCTTATACTAGAGAGCATGTTTGCAAAAAATATGTTGGTTCACTTGTTATAATATCCAAACTAGAATTCTTTTTTAAGTTAACTGTAAAGACACTATTGGAATTTCAGATACATTGAACAAACAAACCACGGTTAGATGTTTTTATGTGTAATTTGTTTTGCTGGTGATCTGAGTCGTGTTTTCTATAAGGCCCTCAAAAATTGCTGCATTCTCAGTGAATTCAGAACCAATACCTATTACCTTGCCTGAAATAGCTGCAGTTAGTGCGTGCCTGACAGCCGACAATGTATGGAAGAAATGGCTTTTGTAATGCCGGAGTGTACAATGCATACGTTTGTCATTAGCACATGGGGCTCACTTCCATGTCTGTAATAGGAGAAGACTAATAACACAGCCAGCTTCTAGTATCTTTTCTCGTTGTGAGATCTCTATCCTCATAGTACTCATACAAAAGGTGCACACAATAAAGCTGCTATGTGCTAGCCGGGTCCTATTTTCTCTCCAACAATAGCCTGCTCTTCCCTTGCTGGCAGGATGGGCCCCCAGACACTGGGCTGGAGGTATTGTCATACAGAATTTTTGGGTGCCACATTGCTTATGTAACTGTAATTGTCATGTAGTTTGTTGCATCATCAAAGTATACTCATCATTGTGTATTGTCACTTTTTTTTACAACTAGAGCAACATTAATTCCACCCCAAGGCTAATGTTGGGTAAACAAGGGAAGTTATTTTTCGTTCAACCCAGCTGGCTGAACAGAAACAAAAACATACAAGTTGTCGTACTAACACATTCCATGGTAGTGCCGCGATCTTCCCGCTGAGCTATTGTATTCTGACAGGGGGACTACCTTTGTCCACCCCCCACCAGAACACACTGATTGGTGCTCGCAGCCATTGGCTACTATCGCTGATCAGATGCTGGATTTCCAGTATGCTCATTCGACAGAAGCCAGTTGTGAGACCGGCTTCTGCCGGACGAGGAGCTCTACACACTGACGAACCTGGCCATACACTAATAGATCTAACAGGAAACAAAATAAAGGTGTGTTGCACTACAGTGATTGATATTAAAAATACTGAAAAAAATTATAACTAAATAAACTGTCCAGAAAAAACAGTCTCTCAAATGGACCATAATGGTCAAATGGCAAACTCCATTATTCAACTGTGAATAAGGTTATCCAATCCCTTCACCAAGTGAACACGCCACCACCACTATAGGTCAGACTCTTACCAGAGAGCCTGGACCCTTTATTACGAAGGGTCAAACAGGCTTAACCGCTTCCCGACCGCCACATGTAAATATACGTCGGCAAAATGGCACGGCTAGGCAAAAGCACGTATATATACGTCCTCTTTAATTGCCTAGCCGTGGGGTCGCGCTCGCGACCGTGTTGGGAGCTCCGTGACCACGGCCACGGGACCAGCGGACCCGATCGCCGCTGGTGTCCCGCGATCGGGTCACAGAGCTGAAGAACGGGGAGAGGTCTGTGTAAACAAACCTCTCCCCGCGCTTCCTACACTGCCTGTCATTGATCGGCTGTTCCCTGTCATCGGGAAAGCCGATCAATGACGTCAGACGTCAGCCCCGCCCCCTAATGTAAAAAAAAAAACACACGTCACAGCCCATAACCCCTCCCCTCCCCTAGTGGATAACTCTTTCACTGCCAGTGTCATTTATACAGGAATCAATGCATTTAAATAGCACTGATTGCTGTATAAATGACAATGGTCCCAAAAATGTCTGATGTGTCCGCCATAATGTCGCAGTCACAATAAAAATCGCTGATCGCCGCCATTACTAGTAAAAAAAAAATATTAATAAAAATGCTATAAAACTATCCCCTATTTTGTAAACGCTATAACTTTTGCGCAAACCAATCAATAATCGCTAATTGCGATTTTTTTTTACCAAAAATATGTAGAAGAATATGTATCGGCCTAAACTGTTTTTTTAGATATTTTTTGGGGATATTTATTATAGCAAAAAGTAAAAAAATATTGCATTTTTTTCAAAATTGTCGCTATATTTTTGTCTAAAGCGCAAAAAAAAAAAACCGCAGGGGCGATCAAATACCACCAAAAGAAAGCTCTATTTGTGGGGAAAAAAAAGGACGCCAATTTTGTTTGGGAGCCATGTCGCACGACAGCGCAATTGTAAGTTAAAGCGACGCAGTGCAGAATCGCAAAAAGGGGCCTGGTCCTTTGGCTGCCAGTTGGTCCGGGGCTGAAGTGGTTAATGAATGTGTCCCGGTAGGGGTCATCAGCAGGGGATGTACAAAAGAACCATGTCAGAAACAGCTCCACAGCATCCAGGGGGACTCCACCCAAACCACGATCGTGTAGTCAGATCCAAATAAAACATAAAACACTGGATAGTGTAAAACCTCTTAATGGTTGCATTAAATATAAAGCAGCAGTGAAGTGGGGGTGGCGCTTGAGGAAGATAATGAGTACTACAGTGAAAGAGCTCAGGGGATCCATTTGGCTATTGGATCTGAAGTCTAGTGAGAGAGACTGGGAGCTCGTTGAGTGAAAACCCACAGTGAGCGAGTGTGGGGTAAAGAGAACTGTTCGTATTGCAGAAGTTGAATACCTTTAACGTTAGTAACTGCTACAAGATTGTTGCCATAGGAGACAGCGGTCCTACCTATACAGAAGTTGTGTCCGGCTGGAGACCTTCACCTGTATAGCTGTCTACCTATAGAAGTCTCAGAGTCTGCAAATTAACAATGCATCTACCTAAAGCCCCATACACACTATCAGATTTTCTGCTGATTTATGTCTTCAGATTTACCAAAACCATATAATATGAGGTCAAACCTTAGGAGTTTCAATTTGTATGCAATCAGGCAGGCCCTTGCACTACATGGTTTTGGTAAATCTGAAGACAAAAATCAACAGAAAATCTGATAGTGTGTATGGGGCTTAATGGTGTCCTGGCCCTAACCCTCTCTCCCACAGTCCTGTTTAAGATACAATAAATCTCTTTGCATTCAAAAAGTGTCTGGCGCCCACCTGTTTATCTTGCATTACACCCACCATGCCTGGTGACCCACTCTACACTGAAGGATGTCAGCTGTCCTTAACTCTGGAGGTCACCATTGGGCTTCAGGCATGATCTACAAAGTAGATAAAAATAAAGCTTCTTTATTAAGTACACCCAAGTAAAATCACAGGACTCACACACAGTTACAGGACAGCCAGTAAACGGATTTCACACGTCAGTGCTTATTCGTTATTATTCAGGTTCACTTTAAGGTAGGGTTGCTGATACAATGCATTTGCACAAATACTTGTACTTGTGCAAATGCTCTAATACCTGAAACTGATACCTTTGCGGTGCGATTTGAGCCCATACAAAATGAATGGACTGAAACCGTACTGCAAAGAATCACATGCAATTTGAACAGGAATGCGGTGTGATTCCTGCCCCAATCACATGCGGTTTCCCCCACTGCTCCTGTGTGAAATCAGTCTTGTCATAGTGACTTCCGCCTGGGTTCACCCAGGAGCGGTGCAGGAAACCGCATGGGATTTGGACAGGTATCGCACCAAATTCTTGTTCAAATCGCATGCCATTCTTAGCCGTGAGTATTGAGCCCATTCATTTTGTATGGGCTCCAATCGCACGGCAAAGTTATGGGTACTCGGTATCAGTGAGTACTGACCGAAAGTATTGGTACTTGTACTCGTCTGTAAAAAATGGTATTGGTGCAACCCTACTTTAAGGCATAAAAATAGCTGCCTACTTGTGGCTGCATTTTGGTTTTGGATGCCCTGCTTAATGGAAAATCAAAAAATCCACATTAGACGTTGGCCTGTTTGTAAAGGAAAGTGTGGTTGTGTCAAAAATATGTGCTGCCTGGCTAGTAGTAATAGTAGACTAATTATAGTTGTAACCATACCAATATCCTAAATAATGCAAAACGCAAATACTTAAAAAATTTGTGCCATCTACATAAAAACAGAATTCAATGATTTGCAAATCTCATAAACCAATATTTTATTCTCACTAGAAAATAGAAAACATTATAAAATATTTAAACTGAGAAAATGGACCACTCTGTGCAACTTGTACCTATAGGTAAGCCTATAATAAGGCTTACCTATAGGTACTGTAAATATCTCCTAAACGTGCGCTGTTTAGGAGATAGTTACCTTGTAGTGCGCCGATGATGTCATCGGCACATGCGCTGTGAAGAAACGGCCCTCCGAGACGTTTCTTCACTAGCAGGTGCCGTCCCTTACGGCTCCGACGTGCATGCGCGGGAGTGACGAGTTGGAATCTGCGGCACCGGAAGGAAGAGGGGCGAAGATGGATGCGGGCACCAGCGAGGACGGCGCAGGCTTCGTTTGCAAGTAAGTGCCACATAATGGGCTAGTATGTGATGAATACTAGCCAATTATGCTTTTACTTTGCAGGGGGAAAAAGAGGAAGTAAATCCCATCAGGGTTTACTTCCTCTTTAATTTCAAAATGACCTTCTTTCTTTCTTTAATGTAAGGTAAAACAAAGCCTTATGGCCCCTTTCACACTGACGGACCGTTCAGATCTGCCTGTCAGTTTTGACGGCGGACCTGAACGGGTGCTCCATGCTAGTCTATGGAGCGACGGATGTCAGCGGAGACATGTCCGCTGACATCCGACCCGGTCCGATCCGCCAAAAGCAGATCAGGTGAGATCTGATGAAAACGGACACGCTGTCTGTTTTCATCCGATCTCTCTATAGAGACCAGCGGCGCTGGACAAGCCCCTCCCCGCTCAGTGAGCAGAGAGGGACTTGTCATCCACCGGCTCAGCGGAGATTAACGGAGAGATCTCCCGCTGAGCCGGCGGACAGAGGCGGACTCCGTGGAAGTGGAGTCCGCCTCGTGTGAAAGGAGCCTATGACTTTAGAACCACTTTAAAGATGAATTCCAGGCATGGTATACAGTATTTCTATATTGTTACACTGCTTGGTCCAGCTTGGACCAATGTAACTCTGTATACACCATACCTGGCGATACCCTGGAAGCTGGAAATCACTGAAGGAGACACCGCTACTCCAGTGATCTCCACTTGTTTGACATTGCTGCCCTGCCTCTCCACCTCATCCAATCAGAGAATGCTTTGCATTCATTCAGAAAATGAGTGGTGCCTGTGCTGAGCAGCTGACCTCCTGTGTTCAGAATCCAGCAGACCATCCACTCGGCACGGGACCCGGGAGCAAGTGGAGATAATTGGAGTAGCAGTGTCAACAACAGTGATTTCCATCTTCCAGAGGCATTACCATGTATGATATATATATAGTTATATTGGTCCAAGCTGGACCAGTGTAACTATGTAAAAATATAGCATACTACCATACCAATAATTCTTCTTTAAATACTCTTCTAACCAAACTTTGCAAAGGTTCTTTCTACACTTAGGGAATCCTTTGGAAAACTTTGTTCTTACTACATGCTAATAGACTGCGCAAACAATATCTGTGTGGTTAACCATACCAGCCAATCAGTTGTTAGCTTCATGCATTTAAATCAGTTAAGAGATTAAAGCTAGTCAAACACTATGCAAATTTGATCTAGTTCCTGGCCACCCCCCAGCTGTCTGTGTGAACCTAGCTGTCAATTGGGTAGCTGGGTGGATCCCAACATTATGGTCAGGATCCTTCCAGAGCCTGGAGTGGCTATGTGACAGCAGGCTTTAGCCCAGGGGTGCCCAACCTTTTAAAGAGTGAGGGCCACTTAAGCGACTTGGTAACCGGTCGCGGGCCACAATGAGCAGAGCGGGTGGATGGCATGTCTGTGTCTGCTCGCATTTGCAGAGCGGACACGGACGCAGCCCACAATACTTTTTAGCGGATTGTATTGGAGGTAGAACACAAGTTGGTTTATGTCTGCCACTACTTAGAGGTGAATGGAGGGTCCAATTGGTCAGACTGTCCGTGTGAAGGGGATCCAAGGCTGCTTTCACATTGATGTGCTGCGGTTTACCCGCACCACCTGTGCAACTCAGTGTACCTTTGGCTTTCCTGCAGTTTGCAATAGACTTCTATTATATTCTGCAGGTTTGGTGCACTTTCAGAAAGCTCACCAAACTCGCAGGTAATAATAGAAGTCTATGGCTCAGTGCAGGTAACCCGCAGGTAAACTGCTCTGCACCTGCGGATCAGTTTGAAAGCAGCCCAGTAACCATTGCAGAAAATATATGCCCATATATACACTGTGATTTTAGTAATAAACTGACCGTTAATAACAGTATTCTTTCTATTCTATCCCAGAGCAGGAGGTCGCGGGCCACATCAGAGGGCTCCAAGGGCCACATGTGGCCCCTGGGCCACTGGTTGGGCACCCCTGCTTTAGCCTGTTGGCTAATTCTGGGTCACAGGAGAGCAAAGGTAAGTGCTAAAGCCTGCTGTCAGTTGATGTCACAGACCTGCTGCAGGCTCTAGAATAGGGTGACCAGACATCCCCGGTTTCCAGGGACAGTCCCCGGATTGAGGACACTGTCTGCGGACCAAGTCTGTTCCCGGTTTTGTCCCCGGATTGGATTTGAACAGGGGCTGGGGCAATTTCAAAGACAGTCAGTGCAGAATAAAAAAAAAATAAATCTGAATTACACCCCCCCCCGCTCCTACTAGCTTAGGGGGGTGTATTTTTTCCATTATCTCCGCCCCTTTCTGATGATCATGTGCTGGTTAGAGTGGAGGGAATATTTCTTCAGTTTCGGGTGCATGCCCATTCAGCTCCGCTCGCATGTTCTTCTGCCTTGGCTCAAGTCCCAGCAGCCAACTGCCTGCTCATCTCCTTGCCTTCCCTGGCGGAGTGATCTTCCTCTGCTCCCCACCCAGTAGTAGCCGGGGCCCGGAGAGTAAAGCCTCATACACACGGTCCGATTTTCCCATGGATTCTGTCCTATCTGACAATGTTGTCGGAAAATCCGACCGTGTGTAGGCACCATCGGACAGTGTACGTCGGATTGTCCGACGGACAAAGTCCTATCTCCTGCTGGATAGATTTTTCGACAACAAAGTCCGATCACACCAAATCCGATCGTGTGTATCGAATTCCGACGGACAAAGTGCCACGCATGCTCAGATCACATTACAAGACCAAAGCTATTGGCTACTAGCCTCTACGTAGTCCCGTCGTAGGCAACAAACGTCACCACGTTCAGAATGATCGGATTTTCCGACAACTTTGTCCGACCGTGTGTACGCAACACCAACATCGGACAAAGTACGACGGACATGATCCGACGGACCTGGTCCTCGGATAATCTGCGCATGTGTATGGGGCTTTAGACTTGACAGGCTGTGAGGCGGGCGGCGGCGGCAATGGACAGTGAGTCGCTGATTGCCGCCATTACTAGTAAAAAAATAATATGTCCCCGGATTTAATTTTAAAAATCTGGTCACCTTACTCTAGAAGGACCCTGTCTATATTGTTGAGATCTACCCATCTGCCTTATTGACAGTTGGCTGTGGCTCTTAGCTGTGCCCCCTCTCCAGCCTGGTGCTTCAGTGAGCAATAGAGGGACAGAGCAGAGAGCTGTGACTGCCAGTCACTACTCTCCACTCCAAGAAGACCGAGAACCAAGTAATTAATGGTCATTTCATCACTCAGTTCTTTGTCTTAGAGCTAACGTAAGACAGCTACAACATCACACTGAATGTTTATTTTTATCAAGTCCATTCTTCTTGTTTAAGTATGGGGTACGGCCATGCAAATCATTCCTTTGTGCCCCACTGGCAAGCTCCGCATTGAGAACTGCAGTGTAAGGCACAGATAGTCTGGCTGGTTATACCATCCAATGTACATTTTGGAAATTGCAAAACTGATGTTGTTTTTCTACACCTCCACTTAAATTAATCTGCTTTTAAGTTTTCAGTGTAACGTAAAGTAGGTTTTTGGATAGGGACTCATTTAAATGAAGTCTGTCAGGAGCGCCTATTTCTTATCTGTAACTGTGAGCAGATACACTATAACAATAATAAAACTCGTCTTCATGTTTATATAAATGTGCAACTGTCAAAATTCACATTGCTGTAAGCACAATATTAAACATCCATTAAAGGCGTAATCCTCTGTAGAGCCAAAATACAACCCAGAGATATGTTTCTAGGTTAAGTCTTTGTGATTAAAACTAGCAAATCCCAGATAAGTTTTTTTCTCTCTAAATTTTGGAGTATTCGGTACATTTTCAGGTATACTGTGTCATAACGCACATTGCAATGAAATATTACTGATTCTAAATCAAGGCGAGTTCCTCTGGTTGAATACATCAAGGCTCATATTAGATGTGCTTTGTTCAAAAGCTGCTGCTTGATAAATGTGTAAAAGGCATTGGCAGAGGTAAGGGGTAAGCTGAATATATTAATGCCAATGGCAAAAATTTGACAATTGTACAATTAGAACTGATCTCCAGACTTTAACACCTTCCATTCCTGTATTTGAAGCCTTTTCTTATACATTTGTGTTGAACACCAGGTTTTCCGATCCGTATGTTGGTCTAATTATAACTTTATAAAGTTTTGGACTCTATAGATTAAGTGTATTGCCAAGTATTATCTATTTCCTGCTTCTATTGTAGCTTTTATTTCTCTGCATACTTTATCTTTGTGATAATGGGTCTTAAATGGTTAAATTCACTAGCTCTTGGAAATTTTGAGTTTCCTATTTTAGTATGTGTAGCGTCCACACTTTATTAAAGTGTGCGCTATCAATGTAAATTTAGTTTTTCCCAGAACTATAACGGAGTTCTGGGGGTTAATTGTAAAGGATTTAATTTGGCATCAGTTTGGCTGGGCTGTACTGGAGTTCCGCCTGGTCATAGGTGCAGTGAGGCACCTGTGACAGGCTGAGAACCAAGCCTGGTTGGACGTGTTAGGTACCAATCTTTCCCAGAGCCAATCAGTGGGCGCGTCTGGCCCCGCTGTGTAGTCTGGGAAGGGGTATTTAAGGGGCTGAAGTCACGTGTTCAGGGTTCGGCTGCTGATTTGATTCCTGGTTCCGGTCTGGGGCAGCCCCGTGAGGGGTCCTGGGCCCAGGAGTGTATGCCGTCCCCGCAAGCATGGTTGCCCCAGAGACCCTCATGGTCTGGGGTGGGGATCCGTCCGTTCCCGAGCCTCGGAACTGGCTAGTTCAAGGCCCAGTAACTTAAGGAGGATTCGGAGGTGTCCCGGTGTGCTCTCGGTATTGGAGGGACACGGCAACTCGTACAAGTGACCAGAGGAGGACTCTCCGGAGGAGGGCCAAAAAGATGGCTGCTCGGTAAGAGCCTGGGAGCTGAGTTGTATGGACACTAGAAAATCCACACTTCCTAAAGTATCACCAAGAAGACTGAGAGATCTAGGTACTGTGGGAAAGGTTCCTACTTATCTTCAGTTACAACCTAGTCTGTGGCAGAGACTTTGCAAAGTTTTCGGATCACATGTTGGCTGCTAAATCTATGGTTAGAGGATTATCCAGCAGTGAAGAGCCTAGTTGCGAGTGGCTACTCTCTGGGCTAACTATAGACATTCAGTGGATGTCAGCAGTTCAAAGTGCCTGAGTTTTATCACCCGTGCCCTCTATTCCCACCTGAGACTGTGTTACTGTTGGATGTTACCCCTGCAAAATAAAAATCCTCAAAAGGACTTTTGTGTGTCAGCTCTGAAGTTACTGGGTACTAACCCTGGGAACCCCTAGACAACGAACGACGAGCTACGAGGAGGTAATCGGTAAGCCTAGAAAAGTCAAGGCCGCCCCTAGGGGTTATGACCGCTACATATGTTTTCTATTTCGCAGTCTTCACACCAAAAGAGAAAGTCAGGACATAGGAATTAAAGTGGTTGTAAAGGCACAATGCTTTTTACCTTCCTGCATTCAATACTTACCTGAGCCCCCTCTTAATCCAGCGATATGCATGAGAGCCTTGCCTCACCAGGGACTCGCACTCCCAATTGGCTTTTGGCAGCAGTGGGAGCCATTGGAACAGTACATTATTGAATTACCAATATCAGCTAACATGACATGTAATGAACTGGTGAAGATCATATAAAAAAGCTTGTCAGGCTTCAATATGTTACAGAAAAATGGCAACGATGGCACACAGGAAGCCGACTCGCTGTGACCATCACTAAACCAGGTAATGTTAGATGTCTTCAGCTCTGCACTCCACACGCATAAGAGGTGCCTTAGATTCGTTTCACCCCCTGGTGGACTTAAAGTGGAGTGCCAACAAAAAAATAAAAAATAAAAGTCAGCAGCTACAAATACTGCAGCTGCAGACTTTTAATAATTGGACACTTACCTGTCCCGGGGGCCAGCGATGCGGGGGAACGAGCCCCCCCCCTCGTTCCCCGCTCCGCTCGCGGCGCCGGCATTCTTAATGTGGGAACCCGGCTGTGGCTTCACAGCCGGGCACCCACTGCGAATGCGCGAGCGGCGCCGTGCACCGTGATTCGACGCTCACTCATCTGGGACACATGACAGGTCCCAGATGACTGTGCGGCGCCTACAGGACGTTTAGCCCGGGCAATGAAGGTGGCAGACTACGAGGGCCCCCTAGCAACAGGCATTTAGAGGTGAGTAAAAAAAAAAAATTCCAATTATTTTATTTTTTATTTTTTTTATGATTTTTAAGCCACATTTTTTTTTGGTGGCAACCCCACTTTAATCATTGAGGCCTGATTAAAGCCACTAGGCGGTTGAAACACATCTGAGGGACCTCTTCTGCGGGTGGAGAGCAGAGCTGAACCCATCTTACATTACCTGGTTTCATTTTGGTCGCAGTGGGGTGAGATTTCCTAAAACTGGTGCACACAGATTCTGGTGCAGATGTGCAAAGAAACCAATCAGCTTCTTTTCAAAGCTTAATTGAACAAGCTGAAGTTAGAAGCTGATTGGTTACTATGCACAGCTGCACCAGATTCTGTGTGCACCAACTTTAGTAAATCTCCCCTAATGAGTCTGTATCCTGTGTGCGATCAGTTGCCATTTTTCTTTGTCATATACATAGTTACATTGGTCCAAGTTGGATCAATGTAACTACGTTCAACATGCTGATGCTTGGAATTATTTCCAACATTTCTTGCCACTTGTTTCTTCTTCCATTTATCAGTTTTTAATTCATGTATACACTTCCGTAAAGTTGGCTTTCCTTATTTTATCAATTCAAATTTTATATGGTCTTTGTACTTTTTTTTCTTTTACAGTTGTTTGATGGTTCTTTTAATTCTTCATACATATATGACTATAGAATATGACTTCCAGTTCCATATCTGGGCCATAAAAAAAGACAACTTGATTTTCTTTCCCTAATTCTTCATGTCTTTAATAGGTCTTCTGTTTTTTTGTGTCTTTAATATTTCTTCTGATTCTACAATTCTTTAATAGTTTTTCAAAGTATTCAGCTCAGCATTGTGATATTTTCTCTTCTTTCCCAATTAAGTTTCCATTTTTATCTCTACATGGCATCATTTGCTATGGAAACTCTTTCATTCCTGCGCCCAGCTATCTGAATGGGTTTCTACTTTCTTTCTTTTCAAACGGCTCCTCTGTGCCCCAGAGCTTTTCCTTTTCCTTTTTCCCTTTTCATCCTCCTGCATATTTTATTTACCATTCTTCTTTTTTTCATCACTTCATCTAAACCTGCTCTTATTTTTTTATCTAAGAATTTTAGAGATGTTCTCATTCCTTCTTCTGTTGCCTTTTTGCACTTCTCATCAAACCAATCTTCTTTCCTTCATTAAGTTTAATAACCAAGAACATTTTTTTTTCATCAGATTCTGTTATTACGTTTCTAATTTTCTACCCTCTTCCTTGTCTCTTGTTCATTATCTGTATGTTTCGTTTGCGTATCTTTAATAATTTCTTCCAGATTTTTTTCTGGTTAAACTTCCATCTGTTTTCGGCTTTCTAACATCAAATCTATTTACTTTTTCGGCTTTCCTTATATTTGTAGATGATATTTTTCAACTATTCCAATAAGTACCTAAAAATTGTATAAATCACAATCTATTCCTGTAGTGCCGCTGACATCCATTATAGCCATTAAGTGCTTTCTATATAGACTGTGATCTAATTGGTTTTAGTTTTACCATCAGGTGATAACCAAGATACCTTATTTATAATTGATTCTTCTATTAATCCAACAAAAGTGCCATCTCTGTGTAGCTCAGTGCATTCCAGGTTCAATATGCTCATATATATATATATATATATATATATATATACAGTATCTCACAAAAGTGAGTACACCCCTCACATGTTTGTAAATATTTTATTATATCTTTTCATGTGACAACACTTAAGAAATGCCCCTTTCTACAATGTAAAGTAGTGAGTGTACGGCTTGTATAACAGTGTGAATTTGCTGTCCCCTCAAAATAACTCAACACACAGCCATTATTTTCTAAACTGCTTGCAACAAAAGCCAGTACACCCCTTAGTGAAAATGTCCAAATTGGGCCCAATTAGCTATTTTCCCTCCCAGTGTCATGTGACTCGTTAGTGTTACAAAGTCTCAGGTGTAAATGGGGATCAGGTGTGTTAAATTTGGTGTTATCGCTCTCACTCTCTCATACTGGTCACTGGAAGTTCAACATGGCACCTCATGGCACCTCATGGCACCTCATGGCAAAGAACTCTCTGAGGATCTGAAAAAAAGAATGGCTGCTCTACATAAAGATGACCTAGGCTATAAGAAGATTGCCAAGACCCTGAAACTGAGTTGCAGCACGGTGGCCAAGACCATACAGCGGTTTAACAGGACAGGTTCCACTTAGAACAGGCCTTGCCATGGTCGACCAAAGAAGTTGAGTGCACGTGCTCAGAGTCATATCCAGAGGTTGTCTTTGGGAAAAATACATATGAGTGCTGCCAGCATTGCTGCAGAGGTTGAAGGGGGGGTGGTCAGCATGTCAGTGCCGCGCACTGGTTCAAATTGGTCTGAATGGCTGTTGTCCCAGAAGGGAGCCTCTTCTAAAGATGATGCAGAAGAAAACCCACAAACAGTTTGCGGAAGACAAGCAGACTAAGGACATGGATTGCTGGAACCATGTCCTGTGGTCTGATGGTCAAGCATGGTGGTGGGAGTGTCATGGTCTGAGGCTGCATGAGTGCCGCTGACACTGGGGTGCTACAGTTCATAGAGGGTACCATGAATGCCAACATGTACTGTGACATATTGAAGCCGAGCATGACCCTCTCCCTTCGAAGACTGGGCTGCAGGGCAGTATTTCAACATGCTAACGACCCCAAACACACCTCCAAGATGACCACTGCCTTGCTAAGGAAGCTGAGGGTAAAGGTGATAGACAGGCCAAGCATGTCTCTAGACCTAAACCCTATTGAGCATCTGTGGGGCATCCTCAAATGGAAGGTGGAGGAGCGCAAGGTCTCTAACATCCACCAGCTCTGTGATGTCATTATGGAGGAGTGGAAGAGGACTCCAGTGGCAACCTGTGAAGCTCTGGTGACCTCCATGCCCAAGAGGTTTAAGGCAGTGCTGGAAAATAATGGTGGCCACACAAAATATTGACACTTTGGGCCCAATTTGCACATTTTCACTTAGAGGTGTACTCACTTTTGTTGCCAGTGGTTTAGACATTAAAGAGGAACTGCAGTCTGCTCACATAATTTGTAATAAAAACATCTTTGTCATTCTGAAGCTTCCCTCCTACCACTTATTATTTTATATATACTGTGATTCTGTACTTGACAAATATGCTGCAGAAATCTCCATCCGCTGAGTCTGGCTGCAACCATTTTAACTGTGGGCAGCTGAAGCTACTGCCTGTTCACTCCCTGGATTTACACAGAGGCACACCTCCAGCTCTGCAGCTCTCATTGGCCCTCTTATGACTCACCCCCCCTCCCTTCCTGGCAAACTCTCATGAGAGAGAGAGAGCTGTGCATGATGTCATAAACCTAGGCTTTTTTCAAGACAAGAAACAGGAAGTGGGCTGTATAAGGTATTTACAGGCAGAAAAAAAAATGTTTTACTATCCAAAGTTAAAACAACAACGGCAGAGGATTTAATAGATGAAAAAATTACTGAAGTTCCGCTTTAAAGAGGAGTAACCATTCAAAAAAAAAAATTAAAAGTCAACAGCTACAAATACTGCAGCTGCTGACTTTTAATAATAGTAAACTTACCTGTTCCAGGGTCCAGCGATGCGGGGGATCGAAGCCCCACTCGTCTCCCCCTCTGCTCAGCGACGCCGGCATTGTAACTGTGGGAACCCGGCTGTGGCTTCACAGCCAGGCAACCACATGCCATGATTGGCTGCACAGTCATCTGGGACCTGTCACGTTGACAAGAGGGAGGGGGCAGAGCTGAGCCCCTCCTGCGCCGAGGGGAAGTGATGTCACACACAAACAGTTATACAAGCTGTACACTCACTACTTTACATTGTAGCAAAGTGTAATTTCTTCAGTGTTGTCACATTTCAGTTCCGGTTCTGGTGCGATTTCTAATCTCATACACTACAATTAGCATTGGAATCACACCCGACCTGCTGAACGAAATCGCACTGGACCAGGCTTTAAAATCACACTGCAAACCGGCCTGCACATACTTGAACCGAGTCTGAAGGTATTGGTTTTAGTATCGGAGAATTTTCAAAAGTACAAGTACCAGCACCGATACCGGTATCTATGCAACGCTACTGACTACCTTTAAAGCATGCTTGGGAACGTTTGTATTGTTTCGTGATTTGCACCTTTTCCTTTTTTTGCTAGTTTCAAATTGTCACTGTTGATTTTTGAGCACATCATGCTGGTGTGGTAATGTTGGCACAGATTGAAAGGAAGTAGCATTAAAGCTTAATTTCTGGCAGGATCATCAGGTAATTAATGGGATAATTAGTGGGCATAAATTAAAGTCTCACTAAACCCACATCATAAAAAAAACTGTCAATAAATGGTGTATTACATACTATTCATACTCACTCAGTCACTATGAGATTTGTTTTTTGTATTCTGCAGAAAACCTGGTTGATCCTGCTACTCTCTATCTCCCTCTTCTGTTCATGTCCCCAATTCGGCTAGGGATTTTGCAGAGCAGTGTTTGCAACTTTGAACATGCTCAGTTTTCAGTGAGTTTCTATGTTAATCATTTCTTCCCTATCATATCTGAGCAGCCCATGTGACTATATAATCCGCTAAACACAATGGGGGTGGGATATTACATGTAGATTGATGGAGTCTTTGCCTCCCTCTTATTCTAAGATACAGGCTGGAGGGGCGTGACACTGTCAGAAATCCACCCACGCCATGTTATTGCCGAAAAAAAAAGAATAAATGCTTTATTTCAAATAATTATTTGTAGGACAATTTAAAACAGTTTATTGATATTAATTATTTATTTTTACTCCGTATCCCAAAGGCTGTTTTTTTTTTTTTGAACATTTGACCAGCAGCAGAGGACTAGAAGCTCCTCCTGCTTATGTTTTCCTGTAGACAGGCTGGGGAAGACCTGGGTCATGTGATAGCTGCATATCGATTAGGAAAAAGGTAATTTTTTTTTTTTGTTTTATTAAAATAATTACAGTGCCATCATCCATATACAGAAATAGAAGGGACAATATAATTTGAAGGGGTCGTAAACCCAATTTTTTTTTTTAAATAACAAACATTACTTACCTCCACTGTGCAGTTCGTTTTGCACAGTGTGGCCCCCAATCATCGTCATCTGGGGTCCCCCAACGATGCTCGCGGCTCCTCCCTGCATCAGTATACCCCCTAGGAGAAGCGCTCTCTCAGGGGGTTACCTTGCGGGCGCGCTCCCAAGTCCAGCATTTGCGTCCATAGACACAGAATGCCTGACTCGGCCCCGCGTCATTGAATTTGATTGACAGCAGCGGGAGCCAATGGCTGCGCTGCTATCAATCTATCCAATCAAGAGCCGAGAACCCCCGGGCAGAGAGGTGGAGTGCGTCTCCGACGGGGGAACGAACGGGGGGGGGGGGCTGGGGGGCTGCTCAGTGACAGAAGTTTTTTCACCTTAATGCATAGAAGAAGAACATGAGGGTTTACAACCCCTTTTACACAGTGTGTGTTTAGTAGCACTTTAAATTTGCACTTGTCATTGAGGAGTTATGCACATGCTATGTAACACATCTATTTTTATTTTTTTTTGACCAATAGATACACTTTAATTACATCAACCTTTTTATTTTTTGTTGCAACTGTGATGTAATCTCTTACAGAATGCCGATAAATATCCAGACCAGGAGTGACTTTTTAGATTGAAGGCAGATACACAGCTGAAACCTAGATGGTAGCAGAGAGAGATGGTTCCAAGGCTACAGAAAGATACCTGGAATCTGGCCAACTGCAGCCTCAACTTTCTGTTCTTGGCTGACAGAAGTGGAACTCGATGTGATCTTTTGCTCACCGCAATTTTTCCCCCAATGAAAGTAGAGTTACCCTTTAACCCTTTAAAGGCACAGCACATATTTTGACCATCCAGTTCACTGCAATACCTGACCACAGTCCCGTACCATAAAATAAGGGTTTGAAACAAGTACATGTCATTAACCACTTAAGCCCCGGACCAATTTGCTGCCAAAGGACCAGGCCCCTTTTTGCGATTCGGCACTGCGCCGCTTTAACTGACAATTGCGTGCGATGTTGCACCCACACAAAATTGACGTCCTTTTTTTCCGCCAAATAGAGCTTTCTTTTGGTGGTATTTGATCGCCTCTGCGTTTTTTTTTTTTTTTTTTGCATTATAAAGACAATTTTGAAAGAAACACAATATTTTGTACTTTTTGCTGTAATAAATATCCCCATTTTTTTTTTTAAAAAAAGGACATTTTTTATCAGTTTAGGGCAATATGTATTCTTCTACATATTGTTGGTAAAAAAAAAAATCGCAATAAGCGTATATTGATTGGTTTGTGCAAAAGTTATAGTGTCTACAAATAGGGGCTAGATTTATAGCATTTTTTTATTTTAATTTTTTTTACTAGTAATGGCGGTGATCTGCGATTTTTATCGGGACTGTGACATTATGGCGGACACATTGGACACTTTTGACACATTTTTGGAACTATTGGCATTTATACAGCGATCAGTGCTATAAAAATGCACTGATTACTTTAAAAATGTCACTGGCAGGGAAGGGGTTAACACTAGGGGGCGATCAAGGGGTTAACTGTGTTCGTTGTTTGTGTTTCTAACTGTAGGGGGAGGGGACTGACCTAGAGGATATGACAGATCGTGGTTCCTAGCTAATAGGAACTCACGATCTGTCACGCCTCTCAGAACAGAACAGGGATCATCGCCACTGTCGGCCACGAGCATCGGTACACCCCCGCTGTGCAGCGGGTGCGTGCCTGCTATCCCGATCCCACTAGCCGATGTATAGCTGCGACGGTTCGCTGACCTGCCGCAGTAAAATGGCGGCGGCTGGTCGGCAAGCGGTTAAAACCCACCTTTAAAAGGTTCTCACAGCTTTGTGAGCAGAAAGCTGCTGTCTGAGAGGCTGAGCTGGGTTATGGTCCAGCCTGTCAGTTTCCCGCTCACCTCTGTGGGGGAGATCGGTTGAAAACGGACCACCTATTCGTTTTCATCTGATCCAATCTGCTAGCCGGATGGAAAATAGGGTCAACATATGTCTGGATTTTGCAGCCTGGATCGGATCGGATAGTAGCGGATGTCACCACTGACATCGGCCGCTTCATAAGAGTGAATGGAGGCTCCGATCAGGTGCAGGAAGGGCTCGGCTCTGCCCCCTCCCTCCTGTCAATCATCTGGGACACGTGACAGGTCCCAGATGACTGCGCGGCCAATCACGGCGCGCGGCGCCGCTCGCGCATGCGCAGTGGGTGCCCGACTGTGAAGCCACAGCCGGGTGCCCACAGTTGCAATGCCAGCGCCGCCGAGCGGAGGGGGGGAAGAGCAGGGCTTCGATTCCCGCATCGCTGGACCCTGGAACAGGTAAGTGTCCGATTATTAAAAGTCAGCAGCTGCAGTATTTGTAGCTGCTGACTTTAAAAAAAAAATTTATAATGGAAACTCCTCTTTAAAGAGGAGGGCCCACAAAAATTTATTTTTTAAAAGTCAGCAGCTACAAATTTATTTTTTATTTTTTTGAAAAGCCAGTGGCGTGTGAAACACACCCAAAAACTCCACCCGGTGCCAAAAAAAGTGCACACACATAAAAAGTGACACAAAAAGTGCAACGGGTGTAACACTTGTCCTCCACATGGAAGGACCTTAACCCTGATCCCCCGGGGCGTTAGGCTCCAGACGGGGACTGAGGTACTTCACTTGGGACCATCTGGCCGAAACCAGGCGGTCCCCCTTTCTTTGGGGGTCTCTTAGGTGCTTGGGTGGGAAACAGACCCACCCAAGTACTAGATGGGGCTCCCCCGAAGGAAGACCCCATGAGAGAAGGTGGACTAAGCCAAAAGGCCATGACCACCTCCATCCCAAGACGTTCAGTGCAGGCCCGAGGACCTACACCCTACTAATCACACAGTGAAAACGTAATACACATCAAACAAAAAAATACATAAAAGTGACAAACACGGGGATAAATAAAAAGAGAGTGGGGAGAAGGAAGATGGGAGAGCGAGTGGAAAGTGACCATTGTGCAATACAATGGCCGGCCCTCCGACCAGGAATAAAAATTTCCCCTGGTCCTAGCCAAAAGGCTCGGCCCTAGAGGCAGGTGCGAAAAACGTGTGTTGTGGTGAAGTGACCATGGTGCCATAAATCAAAGTGGTTTCCCACAGTGAGATAACGGCACCCCTGAACTGCCACTTCAGGGGCACATTCACCACTGGCTTTTCGTTGCAACCCTGACCCACAGCCAAGACCACAACAGCCCCCACCCCAGGCAGGAAGGAAAGGAGATCTGGAAGCTTAGTGAGAGCCCCTCGCCAGGTAGGCACCACCATCGCCCCATCACTCCCTCCTAATTACATTCCTGGTGTACTAATCGCTCCTCCCCTAACTCTAAGAAAGAGCAGGTGTTCCCCCCGAAAAACTGACCAGAGCTAGAGCTGCCACAATCCAGGCCAGAAGGCCAGGGACTCGACCCTTCAGCGCCAACCCAGTGGTTCTCCATCCCCATCAGAAGGCTTCCCTTTCGGCCTCAAACCGCTCCAGGTCACCTTTACGCCAGCAGGCTTTTGCATAGCAACCGCCACCCCTGCTCCACCTCGCCGTAGAACAGGGACGGAAGCATGCGCCACCTCCTGGCAACTGATAAGAACAGATACTACACTTGATCTTAGCCAAAAGGCCGAGAAGCGATATACAAATACTGCAGCTGCTGACTTTTAATAATCGGACACTTACCTGTCCCAGGGTCCAGCGATGCGGGGGAACGAGGCCCCCCCTTGTTCCCCGCTCTGCTCGCAGCGCTGGCATTCTTAATGTGGGCATCCAGCTGTGGCTTCACAGCCGGGCACCCACTGTGCATGCGCGAGCGGCGCCGTGCGCCGTGATTTGACACTCAGTCATCTGGGACACGTGACAGGTCCCAGATGACTGTGTGCCGCCGAGGGGAAGTGATGTCAGTGCCCGGGCACTGAAGGTGGCAGACTACGAGGGACCCCCTAGCAACAGGCATTTAGAGGTGAGTAAAAACATTTTTTTTTTCCAATTATTTTTTTTTTTTTTTTACGATTTTTAAGCCAATTTTTTTTTTTTTTGGTGGCAACACCACTTTAAGTTACATTATCTTCTCCAATTAGAGTGAAAGGGTGACCAAAGGGTGTTGTGTAGACTAAGGTATATTTTGGTTAGAATCATATCACACCTTTTCATAATAAAGAGAGACCTTAAATTGTATGTGGTTGTAAACCCTTATATGTACCCACAAATAAATAAATAAATGTGACCAGCCTCAGGTGATACACATAGATTAAACAAATCCTTCTATATAAGTTGTATCTGTTTATCTGCGGCACCCTCTCCTCTACAGGTGTTTTATGTACAGAATATATACAACATTTCTAAGCTCCAATAGGCTGGGGACAGTGATCTGATGTCACACCTGAGACCTGAGTGGAGGAAATGGACAAGCCCCTTTTGCACATTCTCATACGGAAACATGCACAGCTAAGGCTGTCAATCACCGGCTGGGGGGCGTTCTCAGGATTGCTTGATGTTGAGATAAATGATCTAAAGTGACTTATGCAGATAGCAGAGGGAGGGGAGAAAAGCCAGAAATCCCACTAGGTACTTTGGATTGAGGCAAGTACACACTATAAAATGATAGCTTTTGTTCATTTTTAGTTTCAGACGTTTACGTTAGCATTTACAGTATATGCTTTCATAGTTGTGACTTTGTGGTCACAATTATGTAGTAAATTTTGAACAAAGAATTTAAGTGGTTGTAAAGGCTGACTTATTTTTTTTATTCAAATTATAAACATTTTATATTTACCTGCTTTGTGAACAGATATGCACAGAGCTGCCCCTTGCCTCCTTTTCCGTGTGCCCCCATAGCAAGCTATGCGTTATGGGAGCACACGTGCGGGCTCGCTCCCAAGTCGGGCTGTGTGCGTCGATAGACACACACTGTGTAGCTTGGCCCTGCCCCCGCTCCATCCTCACAGGATTTGATTGACAGTAACAGGAGCCAGTCTCTCACACTGCAGCCTCTGTGTCCTGTAAATACTTGAAAAAAGATTAGCACTGCTGCAGATGGGCACAGTGCTGGATCGAAAGAGGAGCCAGGTAAGTATTTTAGGGGGCTGGGGGGAGCCCCCTAAGGAAGTTTTTTTACCTTATGCAGAGAATGCATTAAAGAGGAACTGTGGCCGACCTCCCCATTTTTTTTTGTTGCCCTGCTTACCTGATGGGTAGTATCTGCACATTTTAGACACTCACCCATCCAGTGGATCCAGCGGATCATCTTGTGCAAGGCCACATTTCACGCTGCCATCTTCTCTCTGACTTCATCGGGAGGCCCGTCGACTCTACCGTTTTCAGTGGGTGGGCCTCTCGGTGACACAAGGCCCGCCCCCTCTTCCTGTTCTTCAATGAAAGGCTATGCTTACCTGCTTTGTTGCAGTGGATTTGCACAGAGCAGCCCAGATCTTCCTCTTCTCGGGTCCCTCTTCAGCTCTCCTGGCCCCTCCCTCCTGTCGAGTGCCCCCACAGCAAGCAGCTTGCTATGGGGGCACCGAGCTGAGTCACAGCTCCCTGTGTCCATTCAGAAACGGAGCTCCCGGTCGGCCCTGCCCCCTCCTCTTCTGATTGGCTGAGACACAGTAGCGGCGCCATTGGCACTAGTGGACATAGCTGGAGAGAGATGGGGCTCAGGTAGGTATTGGGGGGGGGGGTCTGTTGGGGGCTTTTTAACTAAATGCATTAGGATAAAAAACCTTCTGACTTTACAACCACTTTAAGTGCTGTTTGGAAACAAAACTTGCACCACATTTCTGCATACGTCACCATATTAATAAGAACATATATATAATATTTAAATTTTATTCTAAGGAGATAAGTCGCTTCCACATAAATGGCAGCTGGGGAATATATATTAGGTTGTGATAAATTGGAAGATATAAGCAGCCGGAGAAATTAATTTCCTGCTTTTAACGAATTCTCAGCTGAAGCTGGTCTTTCACTTATTAATAACGTATTAGAGCTACAATTTGCACCTCCGCAAGTACATTCAGAGAAGTGAGAGAAAAGTGTAGCATGCTCTGCTACATTCAGTGGGCACTTTATTAGACCATGTATCCAAAAAGGGGGGTAAAAAGTCAGCAGCAATACTCAGGTACACTGCCACAGACAAGCAAATCCACAGTTGGTATTAAGGGGCCTTATGATCAGTGTTGCCAACCTACCAGATTGAAATTTACTGACACGACACCCAAAATTTCCTGGCACAGCCAAGTTTTTACTGGCATTGCCAAAAGTTACAAAATTACAGTTTTAAGTGCAAATTTTAGTATTTAGGCTACAAACAAGTACAATATGCAATTATCAATGTGATTTAAGGTAGATATTAGGGCAAAAAACATATTTCTTATTTTATTTTCGATATAGTGACTTGGATGGTCTCTGACAGGCTAGTTGCACCCAAGTTAATCGTTTGGTCAACCTGGGTACATTGAGCCTGCCTACTACATTGATGGAATCTCAGCTGTTCCTTGCTAAACCAGCAGAAATTCGAACGATCTATGGCGGCTTTACTGACAAGATCCACTGGTAGTTTTTGCCCTTATCAAAAGATGTAAAGATGAAAAATTTCAAAAGGAACCTATTTGGGGAAGTTCATTGTTAGCGGTTGACATTCACTTTAAAGTGGAGGGCCACCCTAAAAAAAAAATATATATATATAAAAACAATCCTTTAAATACTTGAAAAAACATTTGAAAAACTTACCAGAAATGCCTGTTGCTAGGCAGATCGTCCTAATCTGCCTCTTCCTATTCCGCGGTGATCTTCAGTCTTCTCCTCCTCACGTTGTCTTCTGGGGAATGGGGCGCGCTGTGTTCTGGGAACTGTGTGTGTCCCAGAACACAGCGTGCCCCATTCACAAAGCACTGCGTGACTCGCGAATGCGCAGTAGGAAACAGGCAGTAAAGGCTCTACTGCCTGTTTCCCTTAGTACGAATGGCAGCGCCGGGACCCGAGAGCCAAGGGACGGGTCGGCCTCGGGCGGCCGACATCGCGGGCACCCAGGATAGGTAAATTTTCTTCAGCTGGCCCTCCTGTTTAACCGCTTCCCGACCGCCTCACGCAGATATACTGCGTACCTGTACGTGATTTGGTCATTGCCTGCCCGTGGGTCGCGTGCGCGCCGCCAACGGCGCACTCGCGACCCGGTCGGGAGCTCCGTGACCCTGGCCACGGGACCAGCGGACCCGATCGCCGCTGGTGTCCCGCGATCGGGTCACAGAGCTGAAGAACGGGGAGAGGTCTGTGTAAACAAACCTCTCCCCGCGCTTCCTACTCTGCCTGTCATTGATTGGCTGTTCCCGGTCATCGGGAAAGCCGATCAATGACGTCAGACGTCAGCCCCGCCCCCTGATGTAAAAAAACACACACACGTCAGAGCCCATAACCCCTCCCCTCCCCCTAGTGGTTAACCCCTTCACTACAACTGTCATTTATACAGGAATCAATGCATTTAAATAGCATTGATTGCTGTATAAATGACAATGGTCCCAAAAATGTGTCAAAAATGTCCGATGTGTCCGCCATAATGTCGCAGTCACAATAAAAATCGCTGATCGCCGCCATTACTAGTAAAAAAAAAAAAATATTAATAAAAATGCTATAAAACTATCCCCTATTTTGTAAACGCTATAACTTTTGCGCAAACCAATCAATAATCGCTAATTGCAATTTTTTTTACCAAAAATATGTAGAAGAATACGTATCGGCCTAAACTGAGGAAAAAAAATGTTTTTTTATATATTTTTTGGGGATATTTATTATAGCAAAAAGCAAAAAATATTGCATTGTTTTCAAAATTGTCGCTCTATTTTTGTTTAAAGCGTAAAAAATAAAAACCGCAGGGGCGATCAAATACCACCAAAAGAAAGCTCTATTTGTGGGAAAAAAAACGCCAATTTTGTTTTGGAGCCACGTCGCACGACCGCGCAATTATCAGTTAAAGCGACGCAGTGCCGAATCGCAAAAGGGGGCCTGGTCCTTTGGCTGCCAATTGGTCCGGGGAGGAAGTGGTTAAGGTTCAGCATGCTGTGCATTCAGAGATGAATCTCTGTTAAAGTGATTGTAAGGGTTCGTTTTATTTTATTTTGAATAACAAACATATCATACTTACCTTCACTGTGCAGCTCATTTTTGCCCCGAACCTGCTCTTCTGGGGTCCCCCGGCGGCTCTCACAGCTCATCCACACATCAGATAACTCCCTGGGAGAAGCGATCTCCCGGGGGATTACCTTGCAGGCGCGCTCCCGAGTCCAGCATTTGACATCCATAGAGGCCGAATGCAAGACTCGGCCCCGCCCCCGCGCCTGCAACATTGGATTTGATTTACAGCAGTGGGAGCCAATGGCTGCGCTGCTATCAATCTATCCAATCAAGAGCCGAGACAATGGGGAGAGAGGGAGAGCGCTTCCCTGCCAACAGAATTACGCGGCTCAGGTAAGAAAAATAGGGGGGGGGGGCTGGGGGGCCTGTCACTGGCAGGTGTTTTTTTACCTTAATGCATAGAATGCATTAAGGTGTAAAAACACGTAGGTTTACAACCCCTTTAATAAAAAGGCAGGTATCTGCGCTTAGGATTAAAGGGCTGAACTGCTGCCTCCCTACACCACCTAAGTGAAGTCCAAAAAACGTATAAAAACTCTAGATAGGGAAAATGGCGCTGTTCAATAGAAAATATATATATAAAAAATATATATATATGTATATAAGTACTGGGGTAATATATGAGGTACAAATACTGGCAATCGTGCTATAAAGGGAAAATGTGCATATACAGTAGCTATAAAGTCAGCATGAGCTGTATGGTGAATGTGCATATGAAGTCAACAAAGGCTGTAAAGTGACTGTGCATATGAAAAAATGGATAGCTCATAAAAATATATAAACCTAATCTCAATAATATAAACGTATCACCACAAGAAAATATATATATGTAAAAAATGAATAAAGTGACAAGTGCTAATGTCTGCCAAAATAAATCCCAATCCATATATATATTGGCAGGTAAATAAGTGTCCAAAAAAAGAAGAAAAAATAGATTTATGTGAAATCCTCCAAAAATAGATAACAGTCTGTGAATAGTGATCCGTGCAAAAGTAAAAAATTGGTAGCTATCAATAATAAAGGTGACTTCTTCAGTGGTCTCCTCCTTCATGTACGTCCCCCCTTATGACTGCACTCACCAGAGCGCCTCACCCCTGCAGGGGTAAAAGGCGTGAATAGCTGTATCCCAGCAGCGATGTCCCCCTTGGCAGGATATCCCTCAGGCCTGGACAGCTGTAATCCTTCAAAGCAGTATGTTCCTCTCAGATGTAGTTCTCAAAAATCCTCAGCACCAAGCATCCACATGTGTGTAAAAAGGATGGGCCTCATAGTGTAAATCCGTAACCAAAGCTCTTTATTTAAAAAAAAATGACATGTAAAACTATATACTTAAAAAGTTAAAAAGAGCTCCAATGCTCTCACTGGCAAAAAATGAAGCACTTCCGCGATTCCGGTGTGTCAGCGGCTTGTGTTCCACAGCCGAACGGACTAGAAACCAGAAGTTTGGAGAAGCCGGAAGTGACGTGCCACGTACCAAAATATGTCCCCCTTACGCGTTTCGTCACACACAGACGTCATCGGAGGCGCTCCTCCGATGACGTCCATGTGATGAAGCGTGTCACTTCCGGCTTCTCCGGACTGCAAAACTATCTTTTATGCATCTTTCCCCCATCTACCCTCTGTTTTTTTGGCAGAGACTTAACAGGTAAGAAACTGAGCATTGTTATGTTTACACAACCACCACCAGTGGTGCTCAATCAGTGTCTCTTACTTAAGCCAGCCATACATAAATCGAAATTCATCTGGTTCAGCAAGAACTGCCTGAAATCCAATCGCATGTATGAGCAGGCTGGTTGTTTAAAATAAACGATTTAACGATCAACCCTGTTGGGTTTTTCCCGGTCAATCAGTGCCACCGGTAATAGCTGGCAGCACTGATCAGTGTTTTCTGATGACAGGAACGCCTCCCCGCTGTCAGAATATGATAACTCAGCAGGAATGATTCCCCCATCTACATGAGTGTGTGGATGGAGGAATCGGGTCATTTTTTTCCTAGAGTCTGCTGGTTGAGTGAAAAAAAAAACAGTAATATATAGGATGCCTTCCTCCTCATCAAGGGCCAGGGCTGGGCTGAAGATAGCCTGAAGAGTTGGCCATCTTAGGAGCTTCATCAGGAATGGGGGGGGGGGGGGCAAATAGGGCAGAACTTCCAGCCTGTATTTCCCGGGTAGTTCACAGCCCATAGGGAGAAGGCACACTTTGACCTTTCCACCTTGTGTGCTAAAGAACCCTGTCCAGACACTGTGAAAGGCCCTAGACCTCTATAGGGTCCTCTCATTTTCCATTCTCTCTACATACCCTGTCCTCTCAATTTAGTAATCTTTATGTGTGTTGTGAAGACTCTTTTTGCATATATGTTTACAATTACTTTATTTCTATGTCCTATAATTCATTCTCACACTTATATAGAGTTTTCTCAGCACCTTCCATTCTCACACATGAAGCTTCCTGTTCCATGTTACATTTGGACTAGTTAAGGCTTTCTAGCTTTAAAAATTACATTTTATTTTTTATTTTATATTTTTAAACTCTTTTTATTGACGAGGTATAGAAAAACAGGCAGGTATGACAACCATGGTGCTCAACATGAGTGTTAAAGTGGTTGTAAACCCTTACAAACCACTTTGACCTACAGGTAAGCCTAGATTAAGGCTTACCTGTAGGGCCAATAAATATCTCCTAAACCTACATGGTTTAGGAGATATTTAGAAAAGAAAAGGCACCGCTATCTACGGCGCATGTGCCGTAGACAGCGGCGCGCAGGCGCACTGAGCATGCCGAGATCACGCCGATATGCCGCTCTCGTGTGCATTCGCGGGAGTGACGTCATCGCCGCTCCAGCGAATGACAGCGCTGGAGCGGAGAGACCCGGAAGTCACTCCGGGTTTGATGGCGGCGCAGAAGATCGTGGATGAGGGACGCTTCGAGGGCTTCGTTCTCAGGTAAGTCATTCAAAATGAGCTAGTATGCTATGCATACTAGCTCATTATGCCTTTGCCTTGCAGGTTCCGTTTTTTTTTTTTATTTCTTTAAATAGGCTTTACTTCCTCTTTAAGAAATATAAAATGCGGTAACATTTAATTTTAATATTGAGTACATCCCAAAGTATTGAGTGCATCTTCTATTTCCTGCTTTTATTCTAGCTCTAATTATAAGGCTTATTTTGTTTTTCATTGTAAAGTACCAGTATTTAAATTCATTGGTTTCTGCAATTACCAATTTCCTTGTTATTAATATTTTTTATATTTTGCTTTCCTCCTAAGCTGCCTGATGTAACTCAATATTTAATCTTTTCTTCGTTATTTCAAGTTCCATCTCATTTTCTTTCCTCTTTTCTAATTTTAGGAAACCTCTTAAAAGCCCCTGTGTTCTAATAACAAGCTCAATTGCCTCTATATATATGTTAGAACTTTGTAGAGTTTGAATTTAGATTACATGACCTTCTTTAACCACTTCAACTCATGACCAGGCCAATTTTTGCAGTTCGACGCTGTGCTACTTTTAATTGGCGATTGCGCAGTTGTGTAATGCTATACCTAAATGAAATTGATATCATATTTTTCTTTTGGTGGTATTTGATCACCACTGGGTTTTTATTTTTTGCAATATAAACAAAAAAAGACCCACATTTTTGAAAAAACAATATCTGCTACTTTCTGCTATAAAACATATCCAATATAATTTTTTTTTTAAAAAATTGAATTTATTCATACATTTAGGCCAAAATTTATTCTGCTACATGTTTTTGTCAAATAAAATCCCACTAAGTGTATATTGATTGGTTTGCTTGAGTTATAGTGTCTGCAAACTATGGTATAAATTATTATACCTTTAATTTATTTTTATACTAGTGAAGCGCACTACTCCCTTGGGAGCTGCTAGAAAGTTCATCACAGTACATGCTGGTTTAACCCTCGATTCTTCCACCCCTGCAATAACGAGGCACAGACAGTGTAAAACAGTTCAAAACTCCAACTTTGTTTCCATATTTGCGGCAGGTGCTACCATCTCAATGATGCACAGAATACATGTTGCCTCTGGAATGCTGTGTGTGAGGGATAGTCACTTTCCTATGTGAGCTGACATGCATATCCCTCTGAAAAATATGAGGTACTTAAAAGGCTGACAGTCCCAGGCCTCACCTGCCTTCTCCTTCCTGCCCCTTCCCTCTTTCCCAGGCCAGTTTAGGAAAGGTCCAGGCATATCCTGGTCCATGTGTAGCTAGTTCATGCTTGTAGGATGAGTACCTTCCAGCTCTGGAGTCCCCGGCTCTCCATCACCTTCTGGCAAGGTTCAGTGGCCACATCCTTATGGTCACATCTTTAAGCTTGTCTGGATTAATCAGTTTCCCATCTGCAACTCCCCAGGGAACATGTGACCAGGGGCGGTGCGTCCATAAAGGGCGCAGGAGCGCCGCCCCCCCCTCTCCTGTCACTCTCGATACTCCATAGATAGATTCATGCATTGCATGAATCTATCTATGGTCGCTGCTGACACCCCCTATTCAGGTGTCCGGCCCCTTTTCGGTCACCGGGCGCCTGAATAACAGCGGTGGGGGTGTTTTTTGGAAACACCTGATTAGCGCCGTAGGCGCTAATAGGCGTCCAAAAAGGTGACAAGCGGGCGCAACGCTGTGCGTTCCTTGTCACTCAGCAGCAGCGTTAACAAACCGAAGGAATTCGGTTTGCTAACATTGTACGGCCCCTTAGCCAATCAGGAGCACAGGTCTGTGTTACCTGTGCCCTGATTGGCTGAAACGACAGGCGCTGTGATTGGGCGCCTATCAGGCGTCCAATCATAGCAGAGGATGAGAGGAGGAGCGGGCAGGAGAGGGAATGGAGGACACGATGCCGCCGTCACCCAACACAAGGTAAGTGCAGGGCGAGGGGGGGGGGGGCACAGTGGCAGCTTCTTTGCAGGGACAGCTTTGATGGCAAAGTGGCTGTGTTTTAGATGGGCAATGTGGCTGTGTTTTAGATGGGCAATGTGGCTGTGTTTTAAAGGGGCAATGTGGCTGTGTTTTAAAGGGGCAATGTGGCTGTGTTTTTTAAAGGGGCAATGTGGCTGTGTTTTAAAGGGGCAAGGTGGCTGTGTTTTAAAGGGGCAAAGTGGCTGCGTTTTGATGGGCACGGTGGCTGCGTTTTGATGGGCACAGTGGCTGCGTTTTGATGGGCACAGTGGCTGCGTTTTAATGGGCACAGTGGCTGCGTTTTGATGGGCACAGTGGCTGCGTTTTAATGGGCACAGTGGCTGCGTTTTGATGGGCACAGTGGCTGCGTTTTGATGGGCACAGTGGCTGCGTTTTAATGGGCACAGAGGCTGCGTTTTGATGGGCACAGAGGCTGCGTTTTGATGGGCACAGAGGCTGCGTTTTAATGGGCACAGTGGCTGCGTTTTGATGGGCACAGTGGCTGCGTTTTGATGGGCACAGTGGCTGCGTTTTGATGGGCACAGTGGCTGCGTTTTAATGGGCACAGTGGCTGCGTTTGGTACAGTGGCTGCATTTGATTGGCTTTTTTTTCAGAATTTTTCAGTTTATTTGCGCCCCCCCAAAAAATTTTGAGCACCAGCCGCCACTGCATGTGACCCCAGTGTATATGGATGGGCCCCACCCCTGACCAAGCAAATTAACTATTGAACGGGTACCCATGCACACTGCCTGTCCTTCAGAACCTGACCCGCCTCCTTTCCAGACACTTCTCTGGACAAGTGAGGGAGTGTTTACCAGGGTGATGAACATGTGGTCACACCCCCCTCTAACCTATAACTCCACCCTAACCCAGAACAAACCTTCCAGGTCTGTACAAATACAGTAGGGCACTGGCAATTTAACCTGAATTTAAACTAATAGCACCCACCTAAAGTGGTGGGCGCTACACTAGTAATGGCGGTGATCAGCGACTTATAGTGGGACTGCACCGATCAATCTGATACTAACTGATACTGGGGGGAACTGACTAACTGCCATTGACAATCTGCAGTGACACTAATACTGTGATTAGTGCTAAAAAATATACACTGTCACTGTACTAATGACACTGGCTGGGAAGGAGGTTAACATCTAGGGTGATCAAGGGTTTTAATGTGTGCCTAACAACGTTTAGTCTGTGTACTGTGTGCTGCTTTTACTAAGTAATGTGCCTGTTTTTACTTCCTGCATTGCAGGGCGAAAACAATGACACATCACTGCTGTATGAAGAGAGCCATGTTGTTTACCAACACAGGGCTTTCTTCTGTCATTCACTGAGCAGATCAGTGGGTACGGGCCGTGAATCATTGGGCGGGACCTGACGATCGGCTTGTGATGCACTGAATGGCAGCACAGTCTTCTGGATCTGTGCATACATGCGTGAGTGGACCTGGAAGAAAGCCGCAATGTACAGGTATGCGATTGTACCTGTATGAACCAACCTGCCACAGTAAATGTATTGCGGCAGGTCGGCAAGCCATTATTCATGTGTTTCTTTTCCTTCCTTCCTTCCTGTTAAGGCTTGGGACCCTGTCCCTTGACCTTAGGGAGCTGTTGGATCTGCTGGATCACAAAGCTCTTGATCAGTCAGATTAGGAAGAAGATTCCCAAAATGATATCCCCCTGTTTTTGTGCTTTAGAAACAATTCAGATCTTTTTACTTTTCACCTTAAAGTGTATCTAAAGCCAAAACGTTTTGTCATTTTGGAAAAAGTAGGGTTAAAACATGTTAGTTTTTTTTTCTTATTTTATTAGGGGGAATATACTTTACTTCTGTCCATCAGCAGCCACCACACTCTGTTTGTTATTTATTACAGGTACAGTACTTGTATATAGCGCCGTCAATTTATACAGCACTTTACATATATATTATACATTCACATCAGTCCCTGTCCGCAAGGAGCTTACAATCTAAGGTCCCTAACTCACATTCATACATACACATACTAGGGCCAATTAACCTACCAACATGTCTTTGGAGTGTGGGTGGAAGCCAGAGTACCCGGAGGAAACCCACGCAGGCACAGGGAGAACATTCAAACTCCAGGCATTGCCATGGTTGGGATTTGAACCGGCGATCCTAGTGCTGCTAGGCGGAAGTGCTAACTACTTAGCCACTGTGCTGCCCAATATGTAAGGTACAACAAATTGATTTGAAAGTTGGACCAATCAAATCATAATTCTTCTCGGGTGGTGCGATTTGTGGGGTACGTAATAAAAACAAGGCTGCTAAAGATCCTTTTTCCTGGAGACAAAATTGCCAGACTAAACTTTCAACCAAAGACTTTAGTACAATCACTGTTCCTTCAGAATGATTTTATCTTTTCTAGGACTATTTTCTTCTATTCTGGCAGTGCAGTGAGCTCCAAATGTTTTATGTTAAAGTGGTTGTAAACCATATACCCAGTGAAGTGACTGGCCTCAGGTGATACACAGAGATGCAATAAATCCTCCTCCATACAGTTAGGTCCATATATATTTGGACACAGGCCCATTTTTTGATTTTTTCAGGTATTTACCAAAACATTTTCAAGCTATAGTTATATAATGGATATGGGCTGAAAGTGCACACTTTCAGGTTTAATTTGAGGGTATGTAAATCCAAATCGGAGGAAGGGTTTAGGAATTACAGCTCTTTAGAATAGCCAACCCCCCCCCCCTTTTTTTTCAAGGGACCAAAAGCAATTGGACAGTTTAATAAAAAGCTGGTTTCATGGCCAGGTGTGGGCTACTACTTTGTTATTTCTTCATCAATTAAGCAGATAAAAGGTCTGGAGTTGATTCTAAGTGTGGCATTTTCCTTTTTAATCTATTGCTGTGAACCTACATCATGTGTTCAAAGGAGCTGTCCATACAAGTGAAACAGGCCATTGTAAGGCTTCAGAAACAAAACAAATCCATCCGAAATTTTGGGAGAAATATATCAACTAGTTTGTGTTGAAAATGATGGACTTTTTAGGCGTACAATCTAAATGATTATAATTTATTAAAAACATAAGTATACAGTTTACTCAATACAAAAAACAGATATTAAAATCTGCATACAATATAGAAGGTGATAGACAATCAGACTACATCTGATGTTTGATGTTTATTGTATGTATTTTTCTCTTTTCTTTTTATTCCTAGAAAATATAGAAAGCTCCTGAAGAAGCGTTACACAACGCGTAACATGTAGGGCAACCAAGCACAAGCTACTTATGACAACACTGCTTCCATATGGTTCATAATCAACTGTTTAATGTCACTTCTATATGTTGTAACCTGAATAGTTATATTCGGACTTTAGTGACCAAATGATCCATATTGTTGCTATCCTAGCAAAATTGTCTATCGGCTTGTAGCACCTTCTATATTGTATGCAGATTTTAATATATGTTTTTTGTATTGAGTAAACTGTATACTTATGTTTTTAATAAATTATATTAATTTAGATTGTATGCCTAAAAAGTCCATCATTTTCAACACAAACTAGTTGATATATTTTTCCAAAAATTCTAATTATCGGGACGTGGCAATTTTTTATCCTCTGCCGTATCCACAATACCATATGTGATGATACGCAATTTTCCAAATAAAATCCATCAGAAAGATAGCAGCAACATTAGGAGTGGCCAAATCAACAGTTTGGTACTTTCTGAGGAAAGAAGAACGCACTGGTGAGTTTAGCAACATACAGAAAAAAGGCATGGATATCCACGGAGGACAACAGTGGTGGATGATCATAGGATCCTCTCTATGGTAAAGAAAAACTCATTCACAACATCCAGACAAGTGAAGGACACTCTCCAGGAGGTGGGCGTATCAACAACAAAGTCTACAATCAAGAGAAGACTTCACAAGAGCAAATACAGAGGGCTCACCACAAGGTGCAAACCATTCATAAGCCTGAAGAATAGAAAAGCCAGATTAGACTTTGAAAAAAAAAATCTAAAAAAGCCAGACCAGTTCTGGAAAAGCATTCTTTGGACGGATGAAACTAAGATTAATCTGTACCAGAAGGATGGGAAGAAAAAAGTGTGGAGGAGGCTTGGTACATCTCATGATCCAAAGCCTGCGTCATCTGTAAAACATGGTGGTGGCATGGGTATGCATGGCTTCCAGTGGCACTGGGTCATTGGTGTTTATTGATGATGTGACAGAAGACAGAAGCAGCCGGATGAATTCTGCAGTGTTTAGAGATATACTATCAGCCCAGATTCAGCCAAATGCAGCAAAGTTGATTGGACGACGCTTCCCAGTACAGATGGACAATGATCCAAAACACACTGCAAAAGCAACCCAGGCGCTTTTGAAGGAAAAGAAGTGAAATATTCTGCAATCACCTGATCTCAACCCATTTGAACATGCATTTCAGTTGCTAAAGGCAAAACTAAAAGCAGAAAGACCCACAAACAAAGACAGTTGCAGAGGCAAAGCATCAGAAAGGCGGTAACCCAGTCTTTGGTAATGTCCATGGGTTCCAGACTTCAGACAGTCATTGCCAGTAAAGGATTCTCTACAAAATATTACCAAATTAACATTTATTTTATGATTATATTCATTTTTCCGATTCCATTTGAGCCCCTGAAAGTGAGGGGACTGTGTATAAAAATGGTTGCAGTTCCTGAAATTTGTACTTGATATTTATGTTCAACACCTTGAATTGGAGCTAAAAGTCTGCACTGCAAATTCATTTGGATTGTTTCATTATAATTTTATTTTGGTGGCATGCAGAGCCAAAAGTATGAAAATTGTGCCTGTGTCCAAATATATATGGACCTAACTAAAAGTTCTACCTGTTTATCTGCAGTCTCCTCTTCTCTACTTCCCTTCAAAGTCCCAAACTTATAAACTTGTCTGAGCTGTCAGAAAAAAAGGGGTCAAAAAACTGTTATACTCTGCAGAGCTCGGTGAGGAGAGCTCTGAGAGCTGATTGGAGGAAAGAGACACCCCCTTCATACATCACACAAAAGCAGAGCTGAGGCTGTCAATCAGCTGTAGATCCCTCCCCTGTCTCCATTTTTCGTTTTGTGCCAGGAAAACTTGTCAGAGGTGAATCATGCTGATTGCAGAGGAACGAAGCAGCAGACAGAAATTACACTTAGTGCTGTTGATTGAGACAAGTACACACTATAGAGGGATATGCTTTGTTCATATTTCATGTCTGAGGTTTACAACCACTTTAACTGTCTGGGACCACTTTCCCTGGATTGACAGGTAAAGTGACAAAAAGAGCTTGTGGTGGTACCCTGACCACTGTTACCTATCCTTGCCTTGTATGGTCCTTTTTCCATTTTGAGGATTCTACTGACCACAGATGCAGGTTCATGGGATTGGGGAGCTCATTTGGAAGAGCAAGCAGCCTAGGTCTGCAAAATTAAATGTAGCGGCCATAACCCTCAATGGGGCGGCCTTGACTTTTGGGCTTACCGGTTACCTCCGCTTGGCTTGTTGGTGAATGTCCAGGGGTTCCCAGGGTTAGTACCCAACAACTTTGGATGCTGACACAATAAAAGTCATTTTGAAGGTTTTTATTCTTGCAGTGGTAACATCCAACATAACACAGTCTCAGATAGGAATAGAGGGCAAGGGTGAAGAAACTCAGGCACCTTGAACTGCTGACATCCACTGAATATCTCTAATCAAACCCAGAGAGTAGCCACTCGCAGCTGGGTACTCCAATGCTGGACAGACCTCTAGCCAGAGGTATGGCAGCCAACAATGTGATCTGGAAACTTGCAAAGAGTCTCTGACACTGAATGAACTTGCAACCGAAGGTGAATAGGAACCTTTCCCCAGTACCTGGAACTTTATCTGTCTCCTTGGCAGTACCGTGGAAGTGTGGATTCTTTAGTGTCCATGCAACTCAGCTTCCAGTCTCTTCCTGAGATGCCAGCTTAATGGCCCTCCTCCGAAGAGTCCTCCCCCGGTCACTTGTATGAGCGGTGGTGCCCCTCCAATAATGAGAGCACACCGTGACGCCTTGAATCCTCCTTCAGTTACTGGGCCTCGGGCTAACTGGCTCAGAGACTCGGGAACAGATGGATCCTTGCCCCAGACCATGCGGGTCTATGGGGCTAGTCAAACTGACCATGTTGCAGGATGGCAAACGCTCCCAGGCCCGGAACCCCTCGCGGGGCTACCCCGGTCCAGAACCAGGAAACAGGACTGCGGCCGAACCCCGAACACGTGACTTCAGTCCCTTAAGTACCCTTCCCCAGACTACACAGAGGGGCCAGGCGCACCCACTGATTGGCTCCGTGAAGACTGATACCTAAGACGTCCAACCAGACCTAGTTCTAGGCCTGTCATGTATACCTCACTGCACCCATGACCAGGCAGAACCCTAGTACAGCCCAGCCAAACTGATGCCAAAGTTAACCTGCACAATTAACCCTCAGAACCCCATTACTGTTCTGGGGAAAAAAATAAATTTCCACATATAGCGCACACTTTTTAAAGTGTGCCCGCTACATAAATTTTTAATTTAAGGGACCTGCTAAATGGTTTGGATTATTTATTTCACAGATAATTTTGTATCTGTTGTCCATACCCTCTCTCTGCTTTCTCTGGTCTTTTATAATAGATCTTGAAAAAATAAATGTCTTTTGTGGCACCTGCAATTTTTTTATGGGGGATGTAGGAAGCATAGATATGGAAGTACTGATTTGCAAAATTACTAAAATAGCAATGATCTGCACAAGTCTGGTGTGGTCTCCAACCACTTCTTTAGCATATCTGCAGTCACTGGCCATCTCCTGTAGCATGCCTGACCTACTACTGTAGTATGTCTGCGCTCTCTGGCATTTCCCTATAACACTATTTCTCTGAATATTATCTGTGGCCCTTTGGTGATGTAGGGGCTGTATTAAGCAACGAATGCAGGCTTATAAATGGTTTCACTACACTTCACTGCACTACACCAAGATTCGCTAAAATCAATTTTTCCTGTATTTTCTTGTCTATCAGTAATCAAGGTGTCTGCTTTGTTTCATTTACAGCACTGCTAGTATTGCAGCAGAAAAATTCTGATATGTGTGGACTCATGTCCTCATGGACATCTGCTTACAAAAAAGAAAGGAAAAGAAAATACGTCAATGCATATGGTCAGCATTGAAAACTTATGTTATATCCAAGGATGAAACATTTTTAATTGAAAGGTCTTCAAAACAAAGTACAGCTGGCATTGAGATTTATCTAACAAACAGAAAAATAAATCATATTTTTTTTCTCAGCCAAATTAAATTGCTTTTGCTTTTCTGTTTCAAATCTTTACGCAAAAGAGAGGCAGACAGGTCCTTCTCCTTATGGTAATACTTTGTTTACTGGTTATTTTCCTACAGCTAATGGAAAGCCAAGGCCATCTGCACTCTGGAAATTTAGCTCTGAAAGGGTTGGTTGTAAATGGTGACTATAACAGACAAAGTCATTGCCCCAGATGACACACGTGACCTATACATGAAAATTGTCAATCTTTATTGAAGTACTGTGATCTCCGTGATCCTCTGTATGCAAGTCTCTCAGGTAAACAAATAGCCTTAACTGCGCGTGGCCCGCAATGGCTGATGATAAACAAGAACCTTCCTTCTCAATGGATAAAGAAAGAAGGTGAAGTAATGATCCCTACTCACCAGACGTCGTTGACCCTCTTTACCTTAAGACAAGAGGAGTCAAATCCGGCTTAAACGGATCAAGTTCAACCAAAAAAAAGGGAGGTTTAACCACTTTCAGACCGGACCCATTTGCAGCCAAAGGACCAGGCCCCTTTTTGCGATTCGGCACTGCGTCGCTTTAACTGACAATTGCGCGGTCGTGCGACGTGGCTCCCAAACAAAATTGACGTCCTTTTTTCCCCACAAATAGAGCTTTCTTTTGGTGGTATTTGATTGCCCCTGCGGTTTTTATTTTTTGCGCTATAAAAAAAAAAAGAGCGACAATTTTGAAAAAAAAGGCATTATTTTTAAATTTTTGCTATAATAAATATCCCCCAAAAATATATAAAAATCATTTTTTTTCCTCAGTTTAGGCCGATACGTATTCTTCTACATATTTTTGGTAAAAAAATTGCAATAAGCGATTATTGATTGGTTTGCGCAGAAGTTATAGCGTTTACAAGATAGGGGATAGTTTTATAACATTTTTATTAATAATTCTTTTTTATTAGTAATGGCGGCGATCCGTGATTTTTATTGTGACTGCGTCATTATGGCGGACACATCGGACATTTTTGACACATTTTTGGGACCATTGTTATTTATACAGCAATCAATGCTATTTAAATGCATTGATTCCTGTATAAATGACACTGGCAGTAAAGGGGTTAACCACAAGGGGGCAGTGTAGGGGTTAAGTATGCCTAGGGGTGTGTTTCTTACTGTGGGGGGGCGTGGCTGTCAGCTAGTGAATGCTGATCTCTGCTCCAATCACAGGGAGCAGAGATCGGCGTCACTAGTTGCTAGGCAGATCCCCGTTCTGCCTTCCCGTGAGACGATCGCGGGTGTCCCCGTGGCGATCGAGTCTGCGGGACCCGCGACCGGCCTCACGGGGGTCCCGACCGGGGCGGGAGCGCGCCGAAAGCCGCCGAGAACAGCCGAAGGTGGCTGAAAGCCGGCGAGAACGGTGGAAAGCGAGCGAAAGCTGCCGAGAGCGGCCGAAAGCCGCCGAGAACTGCCAAAAGCGGGCGAAAGCTGCCGAGAACAGCCGAAGGCGGCCGAAAGCCGCCCACAGCCTCACAATCGGCGGGGGATCGGCGTATAACACGCACCCACGATTTCCCCCTGATTTTAAGGGAAAAAAAGTGCGTGTTATACGCTGATAAATACGGTAATTTGCATGTTTTGTTGTCAAAAAGTCAGATCGTGTGTATGGGCCTTAAGACGGCTGATGTGGCCACGTGAATGAGGCCTAACATGCAAAAAATGAAAGGGATATTTTTTGAACAGGATAGGATATAACATACATTTTGCTTAAGTAAGTGTAAAAAAAAATCTCTTTAAAAATGTACTGACATGTTAGAGATGGTGTGAACTGGAATTTAGTCTTTATTTATAACTATATGAAATATATCATGCATGGATTGCAAAGCTTTGACTGCACTTTGAGCTCTTTGGGATTTATTTACTAAAGGCAACTCCACTTTGCACTACAAGTGCACTTGGAAGCGCAGTCGCTGTAGATCTGAGGGGGACATGCAAGGGGAAAAATAACAGCATTTTTGCTTGTACATGATTGGATGATAAAATCAGCAGAGTTTCCCCTCATTTCAGATCTTCCCCTCAGATTTACAGCGACTGCATTGTTGTAGTGCACTTGTAGTGCACAGTGGATTTGCCTTTAGTAAATCCACCCCTTTGTCTCCTACAATATATTTTATGCATGATAACGGAAAATTCCTATCAAAATACTTACCGTAATTTTCCTTTCCTGATGGACTCCATGGCAGCCAACGTGTGGGTTTAGTCCCGCCTCCACTACCCTATAGGACGTTACTCCCATAAATCTTTGCTCCCTGCCAGAGGCCGTGTTCGGTAACTATCCTACTCCAGCCATTTGGGAGGGAACTCCGGCTGCCATGGAGTCCATCAGGAAAGGAAAATTACGGTAAGTATTTTGATAGGAATTTTCCGTTTTCCTGACAGACTCCATGGCAGCCAACGTGTGGGAAATAACTCGCCATACACACCCGGGTGGGCAAAATGCTGAACAAACAAAGATTTATTTGACACCGTCAATTGACAAAACTTTAGCACCAAAATCAACTGAAGACAGAGCCGCTGGCTCAACACAGTAGTGTGACATAAAAGTATGGATTGACGACCAAGACGCCGCTCTGCATATCACATCAGGAGCTACATGGCGCGAGGCTGCCCACGAAGTTGAGAGACTTCTGGTTGAGTGTGCTGTCACCGCCTGAGGAGGAGCCAACCCCTTCTCCTTATACGCCCACTGGATCGCTTGAACTATCCAAGCAGCAATAGATCTGACTGATGCTCGGGAGCCCTTGTGTTTTCCATAGAACAGGACGAAGAGATAGTCCGACTGGCGGAATGAGGCTGTAACTTCCAAGTATTGTTTCAGGGAACCCCCAACATCCAGAGGGTGAACATCTGAGACTCCAGTGGACCTGAAGGTGGGTAGAGAAATTTCCTGATTCTGGTGAAAAACCGAGGTGACTTTAGGGTTTGACCCTAACATCGGAACCAGAACCACTCTGTCTGGAAAGAAGGTTAGGAAAGGTTCTTTGGCTCCTAGAACCTGGATTTCAGACACCCTCTTCGCCGAGGTGACGGCCACTAAAAAAGCGGTTTTTAACGTAAGCTCTCTGACCGAAAGCGGCTTGTCCAGATGAGAAAAAAAGTCCAAAACAAGAGGCAGATCCCACTTAGGGAATCTTGGCTTCCTTTGGGGTCTCAATCTCATTGCCCCTTTGAAAAATTGTTGGATAAGGGCATGTTTGGCCCATGACACTCCCGTGAAGGCGGAAATAGCTGACACCTGAACACGAAGGGAACTGACCGACAAAGGTAGGTCCAGACCTGACTGCAGAAAACTTAGGATGTCCTGAACTGCCGGGGAACCACATGAATTGGCTCTGGAAGACATATGGGACGAAAATCTTGCCCAGATCCGCTCATATACTTTGTTGGTGCTACGCCTCCTTGCACTCAGGAGGGTGGGAATAGCCTCCTTGGGACACCCTAGTGCCTCCAACCTTCCCCTCTCAAGAACCAGGCCTTCAACTGTAGGTGACCTGGACACGGGTGGAGGATCGTGCCCTGGGAGAGCAGGTCCCGACGGGTCGGAAGAGGAACTGGGTCTCGGAAGCTGAGCAGAGACAGGAGAGGAAACCACGGTCTGTTGGGCCAGTGTGGGATTATAGCCACCATCTCCACTTCCTCCCATCTGAGTCTCCTCAGGAATTGAAAGATGATCGGAGTTGGAGGGAAGGCATAGGCTGTGCGGAACCACCAGCGCTCCGTTAGTGCATCCACCCCGTAGGCTTGTGGATCCCTGAACCGCGAGTAGTATCTCGCCATCTTCCTGTTGTACTGGGAGGCAAAGAGATCCACTTCTGGAGAGATCCCTAGGGATACCACCCAACTGAACACCTCCTCGTGCAGAGCCCACTCGTTGTTGTCCAGCTGCACCCTTGAGAGAAAATCCGCTTGGACGTTGAGAACCCCGGGAACATAGGTTGCCGTCAAGTTGGCTAGATTCCTCTGTGCCCAACGCATGATAGGTTCCACTTCTGCCAGTAGGGAACGACTCCTGGTGCCCCCTTGTTTCCTTATGTAGGCAACAGCTGTTGTGTTGTCCAATCTGAGAACAACCGACTCTCCCGATATCAGATGAGGGAAGGCCACCAGAGCTAGAAAGGCTGCACGCAACTCCAGGACGTTCGAGACTATCCCTCGAGAGGGAAAGTCCCAAGTGCCCTGAGCCACCTCCATCAGACAATGGGCCCCCCAACCTCTGTTGCTGGCATCTGATGTTACTGTTATCCACCTGATCGGAAGAAGGGAATGGCAATTCAGTAGGTTCTCTCGCTGAAGCCACCAGAAGAGGGAACTCCTCATGATTTGAGAGACACGAATCGTCTGGCCTTTGTCTCCCGACCACTGGAGAAGAAACCCCTTCTGAAAAGGACGCATTCTCCACTGTGCCCACTTCACCATCGGGATTGTAGACACCATGGTGCCTATGACCTTCAGGCAATACCGGGTGCTGAGATGGGGAGACGCGAGAGCCAGGTGGATCCTGTCTCGCACTATTCTGACCTTTTCCTCGGGCAGAGAGATGGTACCTCTCACCGTGTTGAAGAATGCTCCCAGGAACACGAGATACTGTGAAGGTTCCAGCTGGCTTTTTTCCATATTCAGGAGCCATCCGAACTCCTTGAGCGTTGAGATGGTCTGATCTCTGTGATCTACCAGACAACTTTTGTCCTGAGCCAACAAGAGTAGATCGTCCAGGTAGTGATGGATCCGGATTTTTCTGATCCTTAGTAGAGCTACGATTGCTAGTAGGACCTTCGAGAAGGTACGTGGAGAAGTGGACAGACCGAAGGGAAGGCAAGTGAATTGTAAATGAACCCGGTCTATGGAGAACCGCAGGAACTGTTGAAAGTCTGTTGCGACGGGCACGTGGAAGTAGGCGTCTTTTAGGTCTATGGAGACCATCCAATCCCCTGGCTGTACTGACTGTTGGATTGTGGCCAGGGTCTCCATCTTGAACCTCTCCTTCTTTATGAAGCGGTTCAGATATGTCAGGTCTATTACGGGTCTCCACGCCCCGCTCTTCTTCTGGACTAAGAAAAGAGGGGAATATATTCCCATACCACGTTGCTCGACTGGCACGGGAATAGCTGCGCCTTGTTCCAATAAAGATTTTACGTAGGTTGAAAGTATCATCCTTTTTCCTTCTGATGTTGGAATGGATGTGGGGACACACCTGCACTTGGGGACCCTGCTGAACGTCCAAGTGTGTCCTGAGGAAACCGTCCTGACGGTCCAGAAATCCTGGATTGAGGCCGCCCAGACGTGCCGAAAAAGGAGCAGGCGAGCTCCCACCCGGTCCGTCTGGACGGGCTCGCTCTCAAAAGGACTTGGTCGGTTGTTTGTCACCCGACAAACTGCTTTTTGTAGCCTTTTTGAAAGATGATTGCCTGGACCTCCAAGATCTGGAGAATTCCTTCCCGGGCCTGTAACTGCGTGCCTCCCTGGCACGGTCTTGACCTTGCTTCCTTGGAAACGAACCTCTGGGATTTTGTTGGCGCCTGTCTTGGGGAAGGAACCCAGACTTACCGCCCGTGGCCCGAGTTATAGCACTATCCAACCTATTCCCAAACAAAGACGAACCGTCAAAGGGAATCCGGCACCAAACCTGCTTAGATGCCGGGTCGGCCAGCCAAGGGCGGAGCCACAGGGCACGCTTGGCAGTCACAGAGGACAGCATAACTCGAGACAAGAGACGAATAATGTCAATTGAGGCCTCCCCCAAGAAAGCCGAGGCCAGTCTCAGCTCCTGTATAGGAGAACTCCTGGCTAGCTCTTCTGAGACACCCCTGAGTGTCTCGTCGACACTGTCGGACCAGACCTCCATTGCTCTAGACAAGGCCGCCAGAGCCAGGGCCGGTTTACAGGCCGTGCCAGCCATAAGGTAGACCCGCTTCAGGTCAGAATCAATTCTCCTGTCTAGAGCGTCCTTGAAGGAGACCGTGTCCTCTAAGGGAAGGGTCACATGTCTGACCAACCGCATTACTGCCGCATCCACTAGGGGGGGTGATTCCAGCTGTTTTACCTCTTCTTCTCTGAATGGGTACAGCTTCTGAATTTTTGGCAGGAGAGAGTTCTTCTTCTCTACCTTTCCCCATTCTTCCGTAATAACCTCTCCTAGTTCCGACAGAAAAGGAAAACTGATCCGCTCCTTCTTTAATTGTTTGAAAAATTTTCTCTGCTTCGCTGGAGCCGTCACCGGCTCTTCCCAATTCAAGGTTTCCTTGATGGCTTTGACCAAAGGAGGGAGCAGAGCAAAATCAAAACCGGAACCAGCCACATCTTCCTCAGATTCGCTATCGGAGAGATCCGCGGATGGATGGCTTGGTAACGAGGCTTCCCAAGTATCTTGAACCTGGGTATCCCTCACAGGAGATTTGGGCGACTCTACAGGAGATACATGAGGGGCTTCCAGCTCCTTTAAGCTGTCCTTGACCATCTTCTCCACCATAGACTTTAACTGTTGGCCAGAGTCAGTCCTTTCTCCAGTCGCCTTTACGTAACAGGCATCACAAAGGGACTTGTCCCTAGGGACTTGAGCCCTACACCCCCAGCATGACCCTTCAGAATGGCTGGGGCGAGTCGTGGAAGAGCGGGATGGTTCCCGGCTACGATGACTGGATCTCGCAGAAGAACCATGGTGTCTAGATCTGGAAGAGGAGTGCCGGCGGGATTTTGATGAACCGCTTCCTTTATGCGAACTCCGGTGTTGAGTAGACCTGGAAGGGCTGAAAGAAAAAGACAGATCCACCGTGTCAGCGGAACATCACCTATGATGATGTTCCACCCTCCCCCCTCCCCCAGCAGGCACCCCAGGGAATGCCCCCCCCAAAATACCTGCTGCGAGAGGGCTGGCCACTAGCAGGCGGTGACGGCACAAGTGGTCCGGGAAGGTCCATTATGCTGCAAACAGAATTGACCCAAATCAAAACTACAAAAAAAACATTAACACAAAGACAGCAGAGCAGGCCACCGAGGATTCCCTACCTTTTGTAGCAAAAACGGGCTCTCTGGAGTGCTTCTGCAGACTTACAGGCATTCCAGAGCCTGAAATCTGTCTTTCCCCTTTTAAATTTGCCGCCTATCGTGACGTCATCAGCGCGACGGCCACGATGCTAGTGCGCATGCGCGAATACCGCTACGCGCATGCGCGAACCAAGCCTCGTTCTCGCGCTGGCTCTGCGCATGCGCAGAACGACCGCGCGGCGAACGAGGAAGGGACTCGGCGGCTGGAACGCACAAGGAACCAGCCGCCATGATGACCAGACACACCGCACCAGCGGTGTATGGGGACACAGGCAAAGCACAAAACAACACTGCCACAACAACAGAAAAAGGCTGCCATGCAGAACTCACCCCTCCTGTGAACGATCGTTTGGCCGAAGGTAGGAAAGACTTACATGCCGGACTTTGTAGGGGGAAACAGTCACCTGCTAGTAGCCAGGATTAACGACCAAAACGCGGTTCTGCCTTGTCAGTGACCAGGAACACACCTCTTCAGCGCCTCTTCCATATGCCCCTTTCCATACTCCGCTAGTAGCCAGAGCTTATTGGAAATGTGCGACTCCCAGTCGCTCGGCCAGTCCGTATCACAGGGGGGAACGATAATCTTCAGGTAGAAAGACATAGTATAGGTCCTTCGGAGGAGGACAAAAAAAGAACACGGCCTCTGGCAGGGAGCAAAGATTTATGGGAGTAACGTCCTATAGGGTAGTGGAGGCGGGACTAAACCCACACGTTGGCTGCCATGGAGTCTGTCAGGAAACACACATACACAGTAGATCTGCTTTTATTTTTCCTCTAGAGGGAAGCAGAGCTCTGATTTTCTGGTTTTCCATTTGCAGACCTGAGTGGTCTGGAAGATAATAAACCCTAATTTATCATAACAGAAGAGCGTGGTGTGTTTCCTAAATATGGCATTACCTGCTTAAAGCAGACAGTATTTACATGTCATCATTTCTGTTGCAAATACAAACAAGGAGTTTACTTCTACTTTAAAGCTGAACATTCTCAAATAGTGAAATATACAGATGAAATATATCCGTGAAGCTGTTTACCAGCCAGATGAATTATAATGCTGTCCATCCAGTTCTGAGATTTATAAAGCATTGCCACACAGCACAGCCCTGTCTGGCCTGATTTTTCTCTTCTGTAGTTCAGTAACACTTGCAGTTAAAGTGTTTGTAAACCCTTTACAACCACTTTTACCTACAGGTAAGTCTTGATTAAGGCTTACCTGTAGGTGCAAGAAATATCTCCCAGACCTGCATGGTCTAGGAGATATTTGAAAATTGCTGTAGGGCGATATCTTCTGCGCATGCGCCGGAGTTAGAAGGGGTACGCTGTGCCGTTTCTAGTTCGGGTCATGCCATTAAAGGCGGCTCCCACGCGAATGTGACGTCACGCGACTCTGGCCAGTCACAGAGCCGGAGTTCACAGCCCCAGAAGGAAGAGGGGTGAAGAATGGACACTCGCTACTAGCGAGGAAGACGGGGACATCGTGGGCTTCTCCTGCAGGTGTCACATAATGGGCTACTATGCGATGCATAGTAGCCCATTATGCCTTACCTTTGCAGGGAAACAAAGAGGAAGTAAAATCCATCAGGGTTTACTTCCTCTTTAATCCTTCCAATACCCAGCATATGACTGAATAGTGAAAATAAAATCAACAGATTGATGATCTCATCTCTCTGTCACTCTGCTTTCTCTTACTATCAGTATGCTTCTTGCACTATAGCGCAAAGTATTGGCTCTTGCACTGCTTTTCCCCATACCAGTCAGAGCTCTGCTGTTACAAAGACTGATACCAGGTCACATTCGAATACTTAAAGTGATACTAAAGCTTTGTTTTTTTTGTTTTTTTAAATAACAAACATGTCTTACTTACCGAACATCCTCTTCTGGGGTCCCTCAGCAGCTCTCTCGGCTCCTACCCGCATTAGATAAGCCCCTAGGAGAAGCGCTCTCCCAAGGGGGTTACCTTGCGGGCACGCTCCTGAGTCATTCATTCAGCGTCCATAGAAGCCGAATGTATGACTCGGCACCGCCCCCCCCCCCCCCCCCAGGGGGCCAGGTCTTTGGATTTGACTGACAGCAGCGGGAGCCAATGGCTGCGCTGTTATCAATCTATCCAGTGAAAGCCGGGACTCCATGGAGAGAAGGACGGCGCGTCCCTGCTGAAGTAGATGGAGGGGCTCAGGTAAGTAAAATGGGGGGGCTGGGGGGCCGATGACTGACAGGTGTTTTTTCACCTTAATGCATAGGATGCATTAAGGTGAAAAAACACAGACCTTTACAACCCCTTTAAAATGCTCGCATTTAATAAACACATTTAATGAGGTATTGATTGTAGGATAATCATCATTCATATTTACAACACTGATAAAAGCTGCATTAAAGCAGACCTTTGCTCTCTTTTTGGAGATTGCATATTCGTGGCCCTCCCCCTCCCTTTACTACATTAGGAAACAATTTTTTTTGGGGGGGGGGGGGAGCAAGAACTTTTTCCATAAGGTACTTGCTTCCACTCACATAAGGTACTTGCCACCACTTCCCTATTACTAAGCGAGAATTATGTTTGCTGGGCCCTCTCCCCCTTCCACCCGACCCATGGATTAGAGGAGACTGTCCTGAAGCCCCCTGTAATGTGTGGGACGTATCCCCGGAGGCTTCCAGACAGTTTCATCTAATCCATGCAACTTGGCCATCGAGTTCAATGGGATGCATGCATGGACTTCCTTATTAGTCACAGTCAGCTCCCGAATCCAAGATCGCATCGCAAGTCCAAAGACAGCGCTGAAGATTTCAGGTTGTACAAAGACATCATGGAAACCATGGACTGATAAATACCTGTTTTGTAAACGTCAGCAGCTTCAGCACTTGTAGATACATCTGACTTGATAGAACCCCATATTGCAATTAAAGTGGAATTCTTATGGCCCATCCGTTGTCATCTCTCCCTCCTTTCCCCTGCAGCACACATGGAAGCCAATCAGGTGACCAGGCCAGAGCGGCTTAAAAATAGGTACGTAGATGCATTGTTTATACAAGGTTAGTATAGGTGGAGGGAGCATTTTTAGGACTAGTTAGATAATGGGCAGCACAGTGGTATAGTGGTTAGCACTTTCACCTAGCAGCAAAAAGGGTCGCTGGTTTGAATCCTGACCATGGTACCATCTGCCTGGAGTTTGCATGTTCTCCCTGTGGTTGTGTGGGTTTCCTCCCACACTCTAAAGACATGCTGGTAGGTAAATCAAATCCCGTGTAAATTGGCCCTAGTATGTATGAATGTGTGTTAGGGACCTTACGTTGTAAGCTCCTTGAGAGTAGGGACTGATGTGAATGTACAATGTATTTGTAAAGCGCTGCGTAAATTAACGGCTCTATATAAGTACCTGAAATAAATAATAATAAAGCCCTAAACTCTACTTCAGCCCCGGAATGGTTTTACCCCCTTCATGACCAGGCCATTTTTTGCAATATGGCACTATTTAACCGACAATTGCACAGTTGTGTGACGCTGTACACAAATAAAATTTGTCCTTTTTTTTCCCCCACAAATAGAGCTTTCTTTTGGTGGTATTTGATCACCTCTGTGGTTTTTATTTTTTGTGCTACATATTAAAAAAGACCGACAATTTAGAAAAAAAAAAAAAAACAATATTTTTTACTTTCTGTTATAAAATAAATGTAAAAAAATGTAAAAATTTTCATCAATTTAGGCCAATATGTAGTCTGCTACATATTTTTGATAGAAAAAAATCCCAATAAGTGTATATTGATTATCAAAAAAAGGAATAAGGATTAATCCGCCACAATCCAAATTCCAACCGCCGCGCCGTATGAAACAGAGAAAACAAAAAAAGATAGAACCTAACAGCAGCCACTTAGAGAGATATAAATGGAGATAAGTGTTTAGGTGGTAGTCCAAACTGGACTGAAGCCTGAACAGTAGCGCTGAATGATGTCTTAGGCCCCTTTCACACCGGGGCGTTTTTCATGCGGTGCAGCGCTAAAAATAGCGCCTGTTCACCGCATGAAAAAATCCGGCCCCTTTAACTCCAGTGTGAAAGCCGGCGGGCTTTCACACTGGAGCGGTGCGCTAGCAGGATGACAAAAAAAGTCCTGCTAGCAGCATCTTTGGAGCGGGATAGGAGCGGTGTGTTCACCGCTCCTATACCGCTCCTTCCCATTGATTAGAATGGGACACCGCGGCAATACCGCCGCAAAGCGCCGCTACGGCGGCGCTCTGCGGGGGGTCTTTAACCCTTTTTCGGCCGCTCGCGGGGGGTAAAACCACACCGCGAGCGGCCAAAAACCGCGGTGAAAATGACGGTAAAGCAGCGCTAAATATAGCGCTGCTTTACCGTCACCGCGGCTCCCCGCCCCAGTGTGAAAGGGGCCTTACAGTGATATACCTAAAACAATATAAATACACAATCATACAATGACATATGATAAAAAATGTGCAATAACCCACGTGACATGAGTGTAATATAGTGAGCTAAAAAAAGAAAACAGATAATAAACAAAACAAAAAAAATGATGAAATATTGTTGTGATCAAAAATGTGCCACACTGCTCTAAATAATGTTCCAGCAAAAGAAATAATCCAAAAAATGTGTATTATATTATTAAGCAAAAAAATGTAGTCCTTTTGATGTGACCGTGATTCTTCTCAAAACAATAGTATAAACAATCTTCTTATCTTTCACCACACCGTTGTGCTCAATATGCCACTCCCATAGGAAACTCACTCACCACAATATTTGCCCACACTCTTGTGTCAGGCAAATCAGCTTAAATGATCTTAAACAGCGAACCGGTGGTCTTCCTTCATACTCCACTTAGTGTAAATAATATAGCTCCACATGTAAAAATAAAAGTGCTCCAATAGTGTGATAAAGTAAACAAACATTTATTGCACACTAAAATCAAAGCTTCAACCAATTCACTCACATTTGAACAGATATTAGCCAGCGAAAAATATGAATGATTTCACCACAGCAGATGTCACTCCAAACACTTCAACTCTGCAAATCCACTTCAAAGTATAGATGTATACAGTGGTCACGGCGGACCCGAGATGTGTGTGATAGTGTGGTCAAAGTCTCACCATCTCCCCTCCGCCAAGTGTCCACAAATAAGGATAATCAGCACCGTATCTCTGTTTAAGCCAAAGTTCCTGTTCACTGCAGATGAACGCCGCTTAGCCACGCCCCCATGTATATTGATTGGTTTGTGCAAAAGTTATAGCATCTACAAACGATGTGATATTTTTATGGAATTTATATTGATTATTTTTTTTTTTTACTAGTAATGGCAGCGATCAGCGACTTATAGCGGGACTGCAATATCGCGGCAGCGGACAAATCGGACACTAAGTGATGCTTTTGACACTTTTTTGGGAACCAGTGGCACTAATACAGCGATCAGTGCTAAAAATATGCACTGTGATTGTACTAATGACACTGGCAGGATAGGAATTAACATCAGGGGCAATCAAAGGGTTAAACGTGTCCCTAGGGAGTGCTTTATCACTGTGGTGGGGGTGCTTGTACTGTAAAAAGACAGAGGTCCATGTTCTTGCTTAGCAGAAACACAAGATTTCTGTCTTTTGCTGACGCAGAACAGCGTTCTGCCTTGTTTACATCGGGAACAATCGGCGGGTCCTGGCGGACATCGGGTCTGCCGGACCCGCTGATTGGCTCCCACTGTGTCCAATCACAACGGGAGCGGGTCACCGGCGGAGTGCACGCCACAGACCCAGAAGAAGAAATCATGTACAGGTACGTGATTTCGCGCTTAAGGGCTGCCCTGCCGCAGTATATGTACGTGTGGCGGGCCTTAATCGGTTAAGGTCTGTTTCTTCTGTATATATTAACAGATCTGGATGTGCAGGTGACCACTGCTTGCAGTGCTCTGGTCACTGTTCTTTGAAGAATTATTAAAGCTAAAGTTTAGGCTTCTTCTGGTAAAAAAAAATCTTTCATTCACTGCATAGATTCTGGATACTGCCCCCCTGAGTGGCTGTCTTCCAGCACTTTGAGAGTTAACTGCAGATGCTGCTACTAAGAAAGGTTGCACCAGTCGCATATTCCCTTCTGCCCTCTCCACCATTCATAGAACTCATATTTCTACTCCCATCCAGTGCATCATGTTTGAATAGAGGAAGAGCTGTTGAATGATAAGATCTCCACCACCCATTCACGGAAAGTGATGCATTGTGGGAGTGTAGTAATGAACAATATGAATGGTAGAGAGGGCAGAAGGGGGAGGGCCAGTGGCACAGCTTTTCTCAGTAGCAGCGACTGCTGTCAACTCTCACGGTTCTGGAAGACAGCAACCCAGGGCAATATCCAGCACCTATGAAGGAGGCACAGCAGGGAAGGTTTTTACTAGAAATAGCTGACTGCAGGTTAGGGGTAAAGTAAGTTTTGGTGACATCACTACTTTGCTGTTCTCTGTTCTCCTTGTTGGAGATGAAGCTATCTGAGAACCTGCTGAAGAGGTAGCTTTGATATGAAGAAGACTTGCCTCTGCCAAAATGACTTCCTCCACACAGAGACACAGTACAGAGAAAGGTATGGTAAGGTAGTAATGGGGAAAAGATCTACTGCAGGAAGACCACAGGCAATAGTGGTAACTAGCTCTTTACCATTGACTTACCTTTTTAGGTCACAGCTTCCACTGTTCAGGTCCACCACATTCCACCCATATGACGTCCTTGTGTTGAAGTGGATATGCTGGGACGAAAATCCCAGCCGGAAATTTTCTTTTAGGCAGAAGTGATACAAGTAGCTGAACAGCCACTTGATCACTTCTGCGGGGGGCGGAAGGAGGTCACCCCACCGCCACCGTCTTTCCCGGGCTCTGCCTTCCAATCGTGGAGCCGGGGAGAAATGCAACCGGCGGCAACATTGGCACTATACTATACTGATGTTGTTCTTCCCTCTCTGAGACCCCGGAAGCGACGAGGATTTGTCACTTCCGGTTTCGGCTCTTTGTTTCCCTGGTCGTTACGGCCAGGGAAGCAGTCGATCAGACCGATCTGTGTCTGATCGGCTGCATTGGAGCCCAGTGGAGCGATTTGGGGTCTAATAGATAAAGAGAGGGTCATCCCTTGTGAATAAAAATAATATATATATATTTTTAAAGCGCACCCTCCCCCGTAAAGGCATATGTAAATGGTCATTACACCACACATGTGAGGTATCGCCGCGAACGTCAGAGCGAGAGCAATAATTTTAGTTCCGGACCTCCTGGGTAACTCTAAATTGGTAACAAGGCTTTTAAAGCATCACTAATAGAGATGTTTAGGTACTGTAGTTTGGCGCCATTCCATGGGTGTACACAATTTTAAAGAGTGACATGTTATGTATCTATTTACTTGGTATAACATCGTCTTTTATATTTTAAGAAAATATAGCATTTGTGTGCAAAACAATTAATTAAAATGTATTTTTTCCAAACAAAAAGCGTTTGAAAAATCACTGTTGCGAATACCATGTGACATAAAAAATTGCAAAAAACACCATTTTATTCTCTAGGAGCTAAAAAATATGTATAAAATGTTTGGGTTCTAAGTAATTTTCTAACAAAAAAAATACTGATTTTTAAATGTAGGAGAGAAGTGTCAAAAATGGCCTGGGTGGGAACTGATTAATGCAAATAACGGTATATCTATACTGCCACAGAACTAGTATTTGGCAAATGAGTCAGGGTATACCTGGTTCAATCAGAGCCCTCTTGCATGTTTTTTAAATATTACCCATTGAGCAGACTTTTTTTAACCTTTTTACTTCAGAGGAACCTCTAAAATAATGTTCCGGTCTCGGGGAACCCCTGCTAAAACCTGATTCATTGGGGGTCAGTGGGAAAAACGGTCCTTATATTGGAGGCCATTGGGAAGAATACCACCTTTATTACAGACATCTAAAAAGTTGACTGTGTCATAAGGCTGGTTCTGAAAAATGGTACTGGAACTACTCTGACTCTATCAAATGGGAATTCAACCAGTAAACACTGGATGAAAATGGCTGCTTTGGAGGAAACCTGTGCTGAGAGAAATACATGGTCATCCATTGCTGAAACCGCCTTTTGAATATGTTAATTGTCTACCTGTCATGCTGATCCTCTGGCTTCTGTTCTATCTGAGTCTGTAACCAAGATCAAGATTGCGGATCAGGAGTCCTAAACTAACTGCGTACTTTTTCCACATCAATGACTCAGAAAGCATTACAGCCTGAAACAACTAAGCATCCAGCATTTATTTGAAGGGTTCGTATTTCTCTTACGACAGATTTCCTTTAAGATAAAAATACAGGTAAATCAAGCAGGGCTAGGAGACGATTTTAAAATAAATTATAGAGAGTTGGTTGATCTTTAAATTTAGTGTTTACTGTTTTTGCCATGCTATTTTATACAGCGGCTCATAAACCCTTGAAATTTAACATTCCCTTTTGTAAAGTGGCATTGACAGGCATCAGATGAGAAGTGGCACTGGCGTTATGCTGCACTGGACATCAAATTACCCAGTAATGTTGTTTTTTTTTTGCCACAAAGATCAAAAAAAATGTTTGGGAATTGACTTCTTCACCATACTTCCATAACAAAAGTTTTCAGTATTTATCAATATATACTATAAATATGTATAACATAATATATATGGAAAAATGCTATATTGCTTTAGGCTCCGTTCACACCTAGGCGTTTTTGGGCGTTTTTCTGCTGTAAGCCTCAACTCTAAAAAAAGCCCAAGAAGACAAATCCCATTCATTTCAATGGCCTCTGTTCACATTTGAGCATTCTGTCACCTGAAGCAAAACGCCTGTCGCTCAAAAAAGTACAGGAGTTTATTTTTTGGCAGATTACAGATTTTACTGCTTTTATATTCGTGACCTTTTAACCTTGAAAACGCCTGTACAAAAACGCTGCAAAACTCTGCAAAAACGCCTGTAAAATAGTAATGCCTAGATGTGAACAGAGCCTTATGCCGCGTACACACGAAGGGACTATCCCGCGGGATTGTCCGCTGGACTCGAGTCCGCCGGACAATCCCCTCGTGTGTGGGCCTTCGACTGACTTTTTTTCCCAAAAGTCCGGCGGACTAGGTTTTAAGTTTTGTTTTAAAATTATCCACTGGACTTGGCAGTCCGGCGGACAATACGGCCGTCTGTAGTATGGTCCGGCGGACCAAAAAGGACACATGCTCAGTAGCAAGTATTTTTCTGGTATTTTTCTTTTTCTAGTCCCGTCGTACGTGCTGTACGTCATCGCGTGAACCGCATGACTTTTAGCGTGATCGTGTGTGGTCAAGTCCGTTCGCTTTCAAGTCCGGCGAAGCCCAGCTGGAAAGTCCGGCGGTTTGTCCACTGGACTAAGTCCCTTCATGTGTACTGTGACAGTGCGTGGCTTTTTAAGCTGGGTGAGCACTGCGCATGCGCGAGTCACTATGTGTGTCCTGAATGGCCGGGCAATATTCTGGTACCTGTGACCTGTCCCAGAAGATTGAAGGGAGGGAGGGGGAGAGGAGAACTTCTGCTTGAGTCACCTAGGTGGCCTGAACGGAAGAGGGAGCGGCTACCTGTCAAAACTAGGTACCCACACCCCTCCCCAAAAAAAAATTACATGTCAGGGGGTCAGGAGTCCTTAATCACATTGCGACCGCCGCATGTACATATACGTCGGCAGAATGGCATGGACAGGCATATGGGCGTACAGGTACGTCCCTTCGAATTTGCCGCCATGCCATTCGCTTGCCCGAATTTGTTTTTTTCAAAATTATTGCTCTTTTTTTGTTTATAGCGCAAAAAATAAAAACTGCAGAGGTGATCAAACCACCAAAAGAAAGCTCTATTTGTGGGAAAAAAAGGACGTCAATTTTGTTTGAGAGCCACATCGCATGACCGCGCAATTGTCAGTTAAAGCAACGCCGCAAAAAGTGGTCTGGTCTTAAGCCAGCAAAATGGTCCGGTCTGAAAGTGGTTAAAGCGGAAGTTCCACTTTTGGGTGGAACTCCATTTTAAAAGTACATCTAAAGGCTCTAATGTGACAGACTAAACTGGTCCCAAATCCAGGTACTAGGTGACTGGCAACGCTATAAAAAAATGTTTCCCTTACCTGTATATGTCACACGCAACCCCTTCCAGACCATGTAGCTCACTATAGAAGATATGCCTATGCACATTTTAATTGAGCAGTTGGGGGCTGTGAAAATGCAGATCAACCAAGTATTTTTGATTACTCATGTCAAGAAGGTATTAATCTGGGCCTAGTGGCCTGGGATTTTTAATTGGCACCAAGAATACAAACAACTGAATTAAAATTCACAATACTTGTTAATGCAATTTCTTAAAAGAGACAATAGTACAAATGTACATAGATTCAAAACCACTATATATATATATATATATATATATATATATATATATAGTACAGCACATCTTCAATGCTTAAAGTTTACTAAAAAAATCAACGCGTTTCAACTCAAAAGTAAGTCTTCTTCAGGGAGTTGCTATAGTGGTATAATCTGTATGTATCTGTGTTTATTCACATGTGTTTATGTCACAGATCATACCACTATACCATCCCCCTGAAGAAGACTTACAACTTTTGAGTTCAAAGTGATACTAAACCAGGACCCTGAATTCGCTATATCTGGTCTCCCACAGTACACAGAACATGGAAATGCAATTATTTTAGTAAATATGAAATGTTAAATGTCTTTTCTCATCAGCAGTATATAGCAGTCTTGTGACTTCTATCAATACCTGGTTAAAGTTAGTAGGAGGAGTTTTCACACTGCACTGGCTGTCCTATCAGGATCCAGGACCCCTGACCCTCTGTCTGGACAGTGATGATTGGCCCTGTGCTGATAGCATGCACTTTCCCAAGAAATAAAACTCTCTCTAGCAATACACACCAAACTGAGCATGTGCAGCCTGACTCCAGGAACTGTCTTATCTGGACATGTTTTGGGGACAGTGGAAGAAGAGGAGGATTTATGCATACAAGATCAAAAAGCCTTTTTACTCAATGCAGAGGATTAACCCCTTAGGTTCCACAGTGAGTATAACAAGTATGCTTTACGGCATATACAGACTGATTTTACTGTTGTGGGTTCAGTAACACTTTAAATGTGTTGTTTTTTTTGTAAACTTTAAGTATTGAAGATGTGCTGTACTTTGTATATGGTAGTTTTGCATCTATGTACATTTTCTTTTGTTGCTTTTGATATGTATTAGACTATTGTCTCTTTTAAGAAATTGTGCTAATAAATATTCAGTATTTTAATTCAGTTGTATGTATTCTTATGCCGCATACACACGAGGACTTTTCGACGGACTAGGTTCGACGGTCTTTCCGACAGACTTTTGGCCGAGTTCCGACGGACTTTTCAAATGAACGGACTTGGCCACACAAAATCACACTAAATTCTGACAGATTTGAACGTGATGACGTAAGACCGGACTAGAATAAGGACGTTTATAGCCAGTAGCCAATAGCTGCCCTAGCGTCGTTGTTTGTCCGTCGGACTAGCATACAGACGAGCTGATTTTTCGATAGGAACATCGAAACATAGGAAAATTTCTAAAGTCCGTCAGAATTTTCGATAGTAAAAGTCTGATGGAGCCCACACACGATCGAATTGTCCAACGGATTCGTTCCGTTGGACCTTTGCAGTCGAAAAGTCCGTGTGTACGTGGCATTAGTGTTAATTAAAAATCACAGGTCACTAATTTACATTTTTAATACGACTATACAGGGATATGACACCTTAACCGCTTCCCGACCGCCTCATGCACATATACGTGTGCAGAATGCCGGTCCGTGACCCCGGCCGCGGGAACAGCGGACCCGATCGCCACTGGTGTCCCGCGATTGGGTCACGGAGCTAAAGAACGGGGAGAGGTATGTGTAAACAAACCTCTCCCCGCGCTTCCTACTCTGCCTGTCATTGATTGGCTGTTCCCGGTCATCGGGAAAGCCGATCAATGACGTCAGACGTCAGCCCCGCCCCCTAATGTAAAAAAACACACACATGTCACAGACCATAACCCCTCCCCACCCCCTAGTGGTTAACCCCTTCACTACAACTGTCATTTATACAGGAATCAATGCATTTAAATAGCATTGATTGCTGTATAAATGACAATGGTCCCAAAAATGTGTCAAAAATGTCCGATGTGTCCGCCATAATGTCGCAGTCCATTACTAGTAAAAAAAAAATATTAATAAAAATGCTATAAAACTATCCCCTATTTTGTAAACGCTATAACTTTTGCGCAAACCAATCAATAATCGCTAATTGCGATTTTTTTTACCAAAAATATGTAGAAGAATACGTATCGGCCGAAACTGAGGAAAAAAAAAATTTTTTTATATATTTTTGGGGGATATTATAGCAAAAAGCAAAAAATATTGAATTTTTTTCAAAATTGTCGCTCTATTTTTGTTTATAGCGCAAAAAATAAAAACCGCAGGGGCGATCAAATACCACCAAAAGAAAGCTCTATTTGTGGGAAAAAAGGACGCCAATTTTGTTTTGGAGCCACGTCACACGACCGCGCAATTGTCAGTTAAAGCAACGCAGTGCCGAATCGCAAAAAGGGGCCTGGTCCTTTGGCTGCCAATTGGTCCGGGGCTGAAGTGGTTAAACTACTTTGGGTCTAATTAAGACTATCAATTGATTACTGCCCATGTAAATGAAGCCTGAAGGTGTTTTGGGAGACATGCGAGCACACCATGCTGGAATCGAGCATGTGACTAAAACTGTGCTACCACTCCTGTCTGGTCACAGTGCACAACATGGATAAAATATGTCGCCAGCAAACCAATCCTTCTTGCATGATCACACAGAAAAGAAATATTTTGGGACCATGCAGGAACCCTTCCTTGCCATGTATCCCTGCGTGGTCCCAAAAGGTTGCTTTTCCATGTGATCATACAAAAATAAGGAATTTGAAATATATTTATCAGTAGGAATGAGATGACAGTTTGGTCCAGACCTAGGTTTGAAGTGAGCTGTGGCTGTTCAGGCTCTTGGACAAATACCCAAACTTTTGCCTGTTCAGCGCGATCCAAAAGTCATATATAAAAGGTGGCATTTCTACCGCTTCTATATATGACATCATCCTGCTTTCACCCGTTGCTAAGGAAGCAGTGGGTGCTTGGAACTGCTCCTAGGAACCGTCGTCACCGGGAATCCCCAGCAATGTAACCAAAGGGGTGGAGGCATCAGGCAGGGCTGTGGGGAGAAGGCATTCGTCCTCATCAACATGTAGATAAGATGCTTTGCATGGGCCATATGCACTGGTATGGGGAGGGGGGCACGCCCCCCCCCCCCCCTTTTCATAGCTAGCCAGGCTGCATGTTCAGATTAAAAGTCTGTTCATACATAAACATACATTAAAATGCTCAAAAAATGGATGTGCAATGCCTTCTATAGACATGATTTCTTATGCACATTGATGCAAATGTTACCGCGTTTTGACATGCAATAAATTTCTATGCACTTTGCAGGTTATTTACTCTGACATCATATCATTTTCTTGTTTGTGATTTGAGAGAAGGACTAAGGGGAAAAAAAAGGTAAGACGGAGACGAACATATTTTTGGAGAGGCACTGGCAAACAGGATGTCCAGCATAACAACCCTAATTATTGTGATTGAGCTAGGTTTATTGAAGAGGAGGATGAGGAGATTGGGGCAAGCCAAACGGTGCTATTGAGTTCCTCCATTGCTCACACAATATGAGAGTAAAGGGCAGTTTTGGACCTTATACCTGGATTTACGATGTCACTAATCTATTTCTATGATCCCTACTATTGAGACACCTCAATAGCCAGCTTTCCACTGCACACACTCTACTTCCCCTTCTTGTAAAGGACAAAATAATACTTTTTTTTTTTCCAATAGAATTGGACTGTGTTGATGTGCATTTACATGCATTTATGTTCATTGCATTTAAATGCATACGAGTACATGTAGCATTTTACTGCAATGCAACGCACAGCACAGCACATGGCACCAGTGTTGTCCTATGAACAGGACACATAGAAAACAAATGAATGGGCTGCCTTGCCCATGCAAAAACACAGCTTGCAGAGCCATATTAATGTGCCTTACAAAAAATTAAAATGGCACAGTTTAATTTGCTGGCTAATAAAACAAAACAGCACACACACCCCTCCAAAGGTCCCCCTCTGTACATAACAGACCCTTATGCCACGTACACACGGCCGGACTTTGCATCGGACAAAACTCCGTCGGCATTTCCGATGGAAAAATTTAAAACAGGCTCTATATCTAAGTCTGTCGGAAATGCTGACAGAAAAAGTCCGGAAAGTCCGACCGTGTGTACGCGGCATAAGTGGTCTGTTAGGTATTTTGGGGAACTTTTGAAAAATAGCAGGAGGGAGATGTCATTTGTCGGCAATTTAAAACTTTTTTTTTCCTTTGAAAATGTCGATGTTAAAAATCACTTCTCTCGGCTGCATGGAATAAAACACATTTTTTTTTTGAATTAGTACATGTTTCCTGGGACAGTCCTCTCCCCATGCTATTTTTGAAAACCCCCTTACCTATTATCCCTAAGAATTGGCATTTTTATTTTGACATATTTGCCTCCCACTGATTTCATTGGGGTTCAAGTCTGGCATCCAAACTTTAATGTTTGCCCAAATCCTGCCTGAATAGTGATGGCATTTTGGCTCATCATTATTTGCCAGTGTGCTGGCGACATATTTCATCAAAATGTTTTTTGTTAGTTTTTTTGTAATTTTTTAATAAAACAGCTCAGAGTGCAACAACAATGTACACACCGTTATCCACCCATCAGAAACCTCATCAATAGCACAGTTGCTACAGAAAATAAGCCATAAGGTCTTTTATGAGCAACAGCAAACATCGGTTAAAAAAATTAATAAAAAAAATAACCTCAGAGGATTTATAGAAAACAAATAATTGTAAGTCATCTGAAGGTTAAAAATGCCATTAGCAGCACTTTGAAATGTATTGCTATTTGGTACAGGGTTTAGATAGCTGAACACTGTACAATCTTCCAGTACATTATTGGGAATCATCATTACTATTAATTATTTTCCATCAAAAATGAAGAGATAGAAAATATAGTCATGGGTGAGTTTATTCAACAGGACTCATAATTTTTGAAGTTCTGAAAATTCATTTTATTGACTCAATTGCATGTGATACAGACACATATAAAAGAATCACTATACAAATAATTTTCACCCACACTATCCCCTATCTACTCAAACATGAGTACACCCCTCAATTTTTTGTAAATATTTTATTATATCTTTTCATGTGACAACACTGAAACAATTATACTTTGCTACATTGTAAAGTAGTGAGTGTACAGCTTGTATAACAGTGTAAATTTGCTGCCCTCTCAAAATAACTCAACACACAGACATTAATGTCTAAACCGCTGGCAACAAAAGTGAGTACACCCCTAAGTGAAAATGTCCAAATTGGGACCAAAGTGTGGCCACCATTATTTTCCAGCACTGCCTTAACCCTCTTCGGCATGGAGTTCACCAGAGCTTCACAGGTTGCCACTGGAGTCCTCTTCCACTCCTCCATGATGACATCACGGAGCTGGTGGATGTGGGAGACCTTCCGCTCCTCCACCTTCTGTTTGAGGATGCCTTACAGATGCTCAATAGGGTTTGGGTCTGGAGAGATGCTTGGCCAGTCCATCACCTTTACCCTCAGCTTCTTTAGCAAGGCAGTGGTCATCTTGGAGGTGTGTTTGGGGTCGTTAACATGTTGGAATACTGCCCTGCGGCCCAGTCTTCGAAGGGAGGGGATCATGCTCTGCTTCAGTATGTCACAGTACATGTTGGCATTCATGGTTCCCTCAATGAACTGTAGCTCCCCAGTGCCAGCAGCACTCATTCAGCCCCAGACCATGACACTCCCACCACCATGCTTGATTGTAGGCAAGACACACTTGTCTTTGTACTCCTAACCTGGTTGCCGCCACACAAGCTTGACACCATCTGAACCAAATAAATTTATCTTGGTCTCATCAGACCACAGGACATGGTTCCAGTAATCCATGTCCTTAGTCTGCTTGCCTTCAGCAAACTGTTTCCGAGCTTTCTTGATCATCTTTATTAGAAGAGGCTTCCTTCTGGGATGACAGCCATGCAGACTAATTTGTGCAGTGTATGGTCTGAGCACTGGCAGGCTGACCCCTCACCCCTTCAACCTCTGCAGCAATGCTGGCAGCACTGATATGTCTATTTCCCAAAGACAACCTCTGGCTATCATGCTGAGCATGTGCACTCAACTTCTTTGGTCAACCATGGCGAGGCCTGTTCTGAGTGGAACCTGTCCTGTTAAACCACTGTATGGTCTTGGCCCTCGTGCTGCAGCTCAGTTTTAGGGTCTTGGTAATCTTCTTATAGCCTATGCCATCTTTATGTAGAGCAACAATTCTTTTTTTCAAATCCTCAGAGAGTTTTTTGCCATGAGATGCCATGTTGAACTTCCAGTGACCAGCATGAGAGAGTGAGAGCGATAACACCAAAATTTAACACACCTGCTCCCCATTCACATGTCAGGTCACCTGAGTCCAGGTGATAGATGCACTCCATAGGAGTCAGGAGTGCACTGCTAAGGTAGTGGACCCTAGGACTGACTGCTGCGGATGGAACTCTGGGAGGTTCAGGAAGCAGGTCTACTGGAGCATCAACACAGATCCCACTGGGAGCTAGAGCATAGATTCCCCAGAGCCAGCAGGTGTTCATCAGAGCCTCTAGTGGTGAGGATGGACTGCGCTGCAGTCTGGCTCCAGGTCGCGACCCCCAGAGTCTCACAGCTCACGGTAGACTACAGGAGGAAGGGGAAGGAAGCAGCAGGCTGGAACAACAAGGATAGTAAAGGGATAAGCCAAGGTCGGGGGCGACTAGCAGACAAGGATAAACATAGAAAGGCCAGAGGTCAGGGTCACAAGCAGACAGCGATAGTTGAGAACAGGCCAAGATCGGTAACTGGAATCAGACGTAGGAGACACAGCAAGTAGCACACGAAAGCTAAACACACAATAGTTTATCAGCAAGGTTGGCTTGCAATGCACAGGTTAATATAGTGTTCCTAATTAGAGGCTGAGGTTGAGCTATGCTGAGGGAAGATTATATAAGCAGTCAGGTGAGGGTGACTGGCCTCTAAAGGTGAACACATGGAGGAGAGGTAAGCTGACAGAGAAAGATTACTGCATAAACATGACATCACACCTGAGACCTTGTAACACTAATGAGTCACGTGACACCGGGGAGGGAAAATAGATAATTGGGCCCAATGTGGACATTTTCACTTAGGGGTGTACTCACTTTTGTTGTCAGCGGTTTAGACATTAATGGCTGTGTGTTGAGTTATTTTGAAGGGACAGCAAATTTACACTGTTATACAAGCTGTACACTCACTACTTTACATTGTAGCAAAGTGTAATTTCTTCATTGTTGTCACATGAAAAGATATAATAAGATATTTACAAAAATGTGAGGGGTGTACTCACTTTTGCGAGATACTGTATATATACAACAGTTACCTTCTCCAATTCATACAAACATGTACAGTGGGAGAAATAATTATTTGATCCCCTGCAGATTTTGTAAGTTTGCCCACATACAAAGAAATGAAGGGTCTATAATTTTTATATTAATTTTATATGATAGAGACAGAACATTAACCAAAAATCCAGAAAAACACACATGATACAATATAAATTAAGTTGCAGTTCAGTGAATAAAATAAGTACCGTATTTATCGGCCCCAAAAAAATGACAAAAATTGCAAGCGCTGCCGAAAAAACCCGAAGCGCGGCCGAAAAAGAACGAATCGCCCCCGGAAAAGCCGAGCAGACTCTGCTCTGCTCGTAGTCCCGCCTCCCTGCGCTCGCTCTGGAAACAGCAGGGAGGCGGGACCGCGAGCTTAGCCGTGCGAGTCGGCTCGGCTTTTTCCGGGGGCGCTTCGGTCTTTTTCGGCCGTGCTTCGGGATTTTTCGGCGGCGCACGCGACAGAGCGTCTCGGCGGCGGGAAATTTAAACCCGCAAAAGACTGAAAATTACGCTGGCAAGCTACAATGGCACTGGGCAAGGCTGCAATGACGCTGGGCAAGCTACAATGACGCTGGGCAAGGCTGCAATGATGATGGGCAAGGCTGCAATGACGCTGGGCAAGGCTGCAATGACGCTGGGCAAGGCTGCAATGACGCTGGGCAAGGCTGCAAATGACGCTGGCAAGCTACAGTGACGCTGGGCAAGCTGCAATGACGCTGCGCAAGCTGCAATGACGCTGGGCAAGCTACAGTGACGCTGGGCAAGCTGCAATGACGCTATGCAAGCTGCAATGACGCTGGGCAAGCTGCAATGACGCTTAAATGTAAGTTGTTTTTTTTCCCTAAACTTCCCTCCTAAAACTTTTTTTCCTTAAAATGGGTGTGTTATACGCCGGTGCGTGTTATACGCCGATAAATACGGTATTTGATCCTCAAGCAAAACATGACTTGGACTTGGTGGAGAAACCCTTGTTGGCAAGCACAGAGGTAAGACATTTCTTGTAGTTGGTTACAAGTTTTGCACACATCTCAGGAGGAGAAAGCTGACTCCAAACACAGTGAGTCCCTCTCCTCAAGAAGGCACATGTACAGCCATGTCAATTAACATCTAAATGATTCGGAGATGGATTGTGAGAAAATGCTGTAGTCAAATGAGACCAAAATTTAGCTCTTTGGCATTGATTTGACTCACCGTGTTTGGAGGAAGAAAAATGCTGACTATGACCCTAATGCAGCGTACACACGACTAGACTTTTCGACAGCAAAGGCCCAATGGAACGAATCCGTTGGACAATTCGATCGTGTGTGGGCTCCATCGGACCTTTGCTGTCCAAAAATCTGACGGACTTTAGAAATACAACATGTTTCAAATTTTTCCCATGGACTCGAGTCCGTTCGAAAATTCTGTTCGTGTGTATGCTAGTCCGATGGACGGAAACCGACGCTAGGGGAGCTATTGGCTACTGGCTATGAACTTCCTTATTCTAGTCCGGTCGTGCGTCATCACATTCAAATCCGTCGGACTTTGGTGTGATTGTGTGTGACCAAGTCCGTTCATTCGCAAAGTCCGTTGGAACTCCGCTGAAAGTCCGTCGGGAAGACCGTCGGACCTAGTCCATCGAAAAGTCCGCTTGTGTGTACGCGGCATTAGAACACCATCCCTACGGTCAGCACAGAGGTGGAAACATTATGCTTTGGGGCTGTTTCTCTGCTAAAGGTACAGGCCAACTTTGCCGCATTGAGAGGCCAATGGACGGGGCCATGTATTGAAAAATCTTGCATGAGGACCTTCTTCCCTCAGCCAGAACACTGAAGTTGGGTCGTTCATGGGTCTTCCAGCATGACAATGACCCAAAACATACCACCAAGGCAACAAAGGAGTGGCTCATGAAAAAGCACATTAAGGTCACGGGGTGGCCTAGCCAGTCTCCAGAACTTAATCCTATAAAAAATGTATGGAGGGAGCTGAAATTTCAAGTTGCCAAGAGACAGCCAAGAAACCTTAAGGATTTAGAGGAGATCTGTAAAGAAGAGTGGACCAAAATCCCGCCTGAGATGTGTGCAAGCCTGGTCACCAACTACAAGAAACGTCTTACCTGTGAGCTTACCAGCAAAGGTTTCTCCACCAAGTACTAAATCATGTTTTGCTTGGGGATCAAATACTTATTTTACTCACTGAACTGTAGCTTATTGTATAGCATTTGTTCTATGTGTTTTTTTTCTAGATTTTGGGTTCATATTCTGTCTCTATCATATAAAATACACATATGATAAAAATTATAGACCCTTCACTTCTTTGTAAGTGGTCAAACTTACAAAATCTGCAGGGGATTAAATAAATATGATAGTATATAAAATAATTAACCTATACAACCTTTTATGTGTCAGTATATACATTTAACGTTCTATAAAAGTTCATATGTATCCAAACACCAATCTATCTAAAGTGCAATCACAAATAAAATAAACATTTTTCTCAAAAAAATTCACTGTGCTACTCATAAATCACAACAGTGCAAATGTCCACTTTCAGTGTTATGATTCAAACTAGAGTGCTCATTCAATGTGCCTCCTCTTCCACTGTCCGTACCATGCGGTGATCCTCCACCTTCACTCCTCACTCACCAGATAGTTTGCCCCACTCAGCCTTGAGTCAACTTGTACTCATAGAAAACAATAGGAGTTTCCACCATTCCTCCACTCCGTATCCACCAGGGTCGTCCACCACTCCTTCAATGGCTCAGGGCTGGTCCCTTTAATTTCTCCTTACTTTTATAAAAGATATCATTTATATATGGACACATATGAGTTTTTATACGATAATTATTTTTATGTGATATCAAATGTATGTATATGTTTGCATGAATTAGAGAAGTTAATTGAGTACATATGAATTTTTTGCAGAAGCGCTGTATATATATATTTTTTTAACAAGAAAGCTGTACATATATTTGAAACATATAAAAAAATAACATTATTGATACATTTTGCACATACATATTTTTTTGGACAGTTTTTCATATTCGTCAACGCTGATTCACAGGTATACGGGGGGGAAATGATTGCCTTGCTTCTCGGGATAAAAACACACTACATCCAAAGGGGAAAAAAAGATTGGTGATGAGTCCATGCAGTTATAAATTTGTAGAACGTGTCTCTTGCTATCTAGGACAAAGCCCTGTCACTAAAAGTAATGAATGGGAGTTTCAAGGTGCCATTAGGTATCTAGTAAATATTTTGTCCTACTTCCAAAGTATCTGTCACATGCAAAGGAACACTTGGGCATACAGCAATTCACTAATCACAAAAAGCAACATTTTTTGCTGAGTCTGTCAGTATCCGGATTAATGTTACAATGTGATACAAAATTCTCTCTGGACAAAGCCATGTCAAATAACTTTTCATTGCATCTGGCAAGAGTTCTGACTCCAAGCAGCATCTATGCTTTCAACAAAGGTGGTGGAGACTTAAATAAACAGTACCAAAACAGCTGGGTTTTACTGATGAGTTCTTTATAATGGCAACATGAATTTAAAGCAGTTCTTCACCCTGAAAAAATCTTCACCCTGAAAAAGTTTCCTCCTCTTCCCCTCCAATTTGCAAATAGAGCTTTTTAAAAAAAAAAATGTCTTACCAGCTACCCCTCCCCCTCCCCTCCCCAATCCAACCCCACCCCAACATGCCTATTGCCATATCCTAGGAGGCAAAGTCCTTCATCCACTAATGAGGAGGGGGGCCCAGTGGCGCATCATCGCTGAACCAGGTAGAGTCGGTGTCTTGCCGAGAAAGTTCCCCCGGCAGATAAGGACCCCCCTCTACTGCGCAGACGCTGCGCTTGCACAGTACGAAGCACAATGAAGCACAACGGAGTTTCCGAAAATAGCCGAAGCTGAACACAGTCAGTTAGCTGTACACGGCACCTGCGCACTACATTCTAACCTATGTCCAGGTTCGAGCCCCACCATCCAAGTGGACATAAAGTTAGAATAAAAATATGCCGAGCGCAGCGAGGCAGTGTCCGAATCGTGGTGAGCGCAGTGAGGCCATGCCCGAAGCGTGGCGAGCGTAGCGAGCCCGCGAGGGGCCTTGTTACAGGTGCCGTGTACAGCTGATTCACTGTCTTCTGCTTCGGCTATTTGCGGCGGCTTCATTGTGCTTCGTACTGCGCAAGTGCTGCGCCTGCGCAGTACAGGGGGGTCCTTATCCGCCGAGGGGAACCTTCTCGGCAGAACACCGGCAGCGTCCCAATGATGTCATACAAGAAGAAAGGACCTGAGCAGTGGCAGAAGAGAAGAGGATCTCAGCACAACGCTGGATCTGCTGGGTGAGTGAGTATCCTAACTGTGATGCCGCGTACACACGATCGGAAATTCTGCCAGCAAAAGTCAGATGAGAGCTTTTGGTCGGAAAATACGACTGTGTGTATGCTCTATCTGACTTTTTCTGGCGGAATTCCAGCCAGCAAAAGATTGTGAGCATGTTCTCAATTTTTCGGTCAGAAATAGTTCTGATCGGAAATTCCGATCGGCTGTACCAATTCTGACGTGCAAAAGTCCTACGCATGCTCGGAAACAATTCGACGCATGCTCAGAAGCATTGAAATAAATTTTCTCGACTCGTCGTAGTGTTGTACGTCACCGTGTTCTTGACGGTCGAAAGTTCAGCAAACTTTTGTGTGACCGTGTGTATGCAAGCCAAGCTTGAGCAGAATTCAGTCAGAAAAGCCATCCAAGATTTTTCTGATGGAAAATCCGCTCGTGTGTACAGGGCATTAGCCTATAAGCAGGGATTTAAAATAATGTGGGGTTGGGGGGGCGTGAAGTTTAACTACCCGCCATCTATTTTTCTTTTTTAGTTCCCCTCCTCTTACCTGTATTGCTGTGATCTCTTTAAAATACATACTCACCTGTACAGCAAATCCAGCATTGTCCCACTGTGATCCACTGGTGACATAGACCACATCCTATGCCGCCATCTTGGTCCTCTTCAGCTGGCTCCCTCTTCCAGGTCCAGGCATTCAGCTACTGATGAAGTACAAAGCAAAGCAGGGAGAAAAAACACATAGTAAAGTAAAAGCAGCACATATTACACACATTACATATTGTTAGGCCTCTAGATCAGGGGTCTCAAACCGGCAGCCCTCCAGCTGTTGCAAAACTACAAGTCCCATCATGCCTTTGCCTGTGGGAGTCATGCTTGTAACCGTCAGCCTTGCAATGCCTCGTGGGATTTGTAGTTTTGCAACAGCTGGAGGGCCGCCAGTTTGAGACCCCTGCTCTAGATGTTAACCCCTTCCCAGCCAGTGTCAGTACAGTGTTCAGTATTATCACTGATCACTGTATTAGTCAGTGTCAGTTAGTGACCCTCCCAGCCAGTGTCTGTTAGTGCCAGATTTCCCGCCACCCTATCACAGTCCCACTATAAGTCGCTGATCACCGCCATTTTTTATTTTTTTCATTGAGAGCCGATGGCGTGCAAAACACACTCAAAAACTCACCCGGTGCATAAAAAATGTGCACAACATAAAGAGGTGCAACAAAAAAGTGCAACGGGTACACAAGTCCTCTAAAATCAGAGGACCTAGTCCTGAATCCCCCGGGGCGTTAGGCTCCAGACAGGGACAAGGACACGTAAAACTTGGTCTTCATGGCCGAAACCAATCAGACCCCGTTCTCTGGAAGGTCTGCCGAAACAGACCAACCCAAATACTAGGTGAGGCTCCCCCGAAGGGAGACCCCAACCCTGTGGGAGAGGGCAAACTAAGCCAGAAGGCCATGTCCACCCCCTCCCCGACTTTCAGGACAGGCCCTGGGACCTGTGACCCTACTCATCACACAGTGCAATACAGTGTACAAAACATAAAAATACAAAAACGTGACACACACAAAGGAAGTAAATTAAATAAAGTGGGGGAGGAATAAGTGGAGAGGAAGAGTGAAAAAGGTGGCCATTGTGCAAGACAATGACCAGGCCCTCCGGCCAGGAATAAAAAATTCCTCTGGTCCTAGCCAAAAGGCCCGGCCCAAGAGGCAGGTGCTAAAAAAGCGTGTTGGTAAAGGAATGGTGCAGTGACCTTGGTGCCTGTAAATCAATGTGACCCTCACTCACAGTGATTGTACGGCACCCCTGGACTGCCACTCCAGGGGCACATACTCCATTGGCTTTCAAACCCCAACCCTGACCCACAGCCCAGACCACAGCAGCCCCCACTCCGGTCAGGAAGGCAAGGAGTTCAGGAAGCATAGGGAGAGTGAGACCCTCAGCAAGCTCAACCCCGCTCCATCCCTCCTGCCTAATTACATTCAGAGGTACTAAGCGTCCCGCCCTGCATGCAGGTTGGTGCCCGGTGTTCCCTCCCGAAAGACTGTCCGGAGCTAGAGCTACCCCAATCTAGGCCAGAAGGCCAGGGACCCGACCCTCTGGGTCAGACCCAAGATGCAGCACCCATTCTCACCATTAGCACCCTTCCGGACTGCTCGGACTCAGGCCCCACTGTCACCAGCATGGATGACCAGATGCTGACCCCTGCCGAAGCAGCCCTTCCAGGTGCAATTACACCATCCGATTTGCGGGGGTCCCCCACTCACTTAGGAGTAACCAGGGCGCATCTTCAGGATGACTGATAAGAACAGATACTACACTTCATCTTAGCCAAAAGGCCAAGAAGCTGATCACCGCCATTATTGTACAGGATCTATACCTGCATAAATTCAAGTATATACCATAATTTGTAGATGCTATAACTTTCGCACAAACTAATATACACTTATTGAGAGTTTATTTTTTTTACCAAAGATATGTAGCACAATACATTTTTACCCCAATTTATGAAGACATTTGATTATTTATTTTTTATTGGATGTTTCATAACAGAAATTAGAAAATATCTGGCTTTTTTTCTTCTTCTAAATTTTCTATATTTTTTAGTTTATATATTAAAAAATAAAAAACCCAGTGGTGATAAAATACCACCAAAAGAAAGCTCTATCTGTGTAAAATGTAATTTGTGTACAGTGTTGCATGACCGCACAGTTGTCAGTTAAATTAGCACAGTGCTGAATAGCAAAAAATGCCCCGGTCATGAAGGGGGTAAAATCTTCTGAAACTGATTAAACATTTGATTTTGGAGTGAATGGACTTTTCTGAACAAAAACCACATTCACTTTTTCCATCCTGCTCCTATGAATTTTATTGTCACTGTGGTTGAAAAACGAACGTCAATTTGACCCCACAAACAATTAGAAAATTAAACAAATGTTTTTAAAATGAAAATTTTCAAATGAAATTCTACTAGTATATGTCCAGCTTTAGTAAAGCAATCAGAAAGTTTGTATCTCTCGGGTCTCTGTGTAGTTGGTGTAACTTTTTCGGGTGTAGAGCCAGTATTAAGATGGGATAATGCTAGGTTTGACATATGCTGCCTTAGACTAGTAACATTGGGAGAACTAGGCCTGTGTCTATAGGCAAGAAAGCCTGAGGCAGGAGCTGTTCTTTTCATACACAGCTCAATGTCTTTCTCTGCTAGCTCTCATCAGTGAGAAAAAAGAACAGAGAACCACAAAGTCACATACTGAGTAATGATCTGGATGTACATAGTTAGGAACGCTTTAAGTAGAACCCTCGGTGTGTTCATCTCAGTGTGCACCCAAGTCAACTTCCCCAGAGACTTCTGTTTTATGTCTGGAGACATGTTCATACTCTGCATCCAGAAGTGCCACCAGAGCTCAAGTGGCCCCAGGCATTGCAGAGAACACCTGTAAGTACAGATCCTGGAGGGATTTTCTTTATTTATTAAACAAGTGAGAAACTCCTTCAACTTGGAAAATATTTACTGTATATACCCCATACAGGACCGACAAATGAACGTGACAAAGTTACACTAAATAATATACTTAGTTTTCAAAACTAATCTATACACATCCATTACTTAACGGCCCTGTAATCTATTTCTCAATAAATAGTCTCTAATGCCCCGTACACACGGTCGGATTTTCCGACTGAAAATGTGCGATCGGATCATGTTGTCGGAAAATCCGACCATGTGTGGGCTCCATCTGACTTTTTCAGTCGGAATTTCAGACGGAAAAAGTTTAAGAGCTGGATCTCAAATTTTCCGACAACAAAATACGATCAGACTTTTTCCGATCGTGTGTTGAGAATTCCGACGCACAAAGTGCCACGCATGCTCAGAAAAAATTTGGAGACGAAAGCTATTGGCTACTGGCCTCTACGTAGTCCCGTTGTACGTTTTATATGTCACTTCGTTCCGAACGATCAGATTATCCGACAACTTTGTGCGACCGTGTGTATGCAAGACAAGTTTCGGCCAAAATCTTTCGGAAAAAATCTGACGGATTTTGTGGTCGGAATGTCTGACTGTGTGTACAAGGCATTACTGTGTTTTTTTTTGCCTTCTTGTAATGTCTTCCGTGAGCTCCCAAACCTCTCTTTTCCCCTCTCATCTCTATTTGTTTGGTTATGTGCACTGCTGTATGCACCTTAGTCCAAGAGGTGTACATAGAAAGCATGAAGGGCCCTCCTGACCCTCAGCTGGGGCCCTTCCCTCCGAGCCTGGGGCCCTTCCCTCTGAGCCCAGTGGCGGAATGCCAAGGCCCGGTCGCAGGTGTGACCCTGGTAATTCCGTCACTGGTATCAGTAGTTTTTTTTTTTATGTATTTATTTATTATTATTTTTTACCATTTTAATTTATTCATCTTTTTACAATTTATTTTATTATTTTTTACATTTCTTTTTTTAAGGAGCCATTTTGGGGGGCCTTGGTGAGATATCAGAGGTCTAAACAGACCTTTGATGTTCCACCTTTGAGACAGAGAAAGGCGATTGAGCACACCTCAATCTCCTTCTCTGATGCCTCAGCTGCACAGAATGAATTAAGAGGATTAGCTCTGTACAGAGCTTCCCGTTCATTCACAAACTGAAGCATAGTAAACACAGTGTACTATACCTCAGTTATGAATGGACAGTGTCAGTGATTGGTACCGATCACTGACCCTGTCCATTCAGACAAGGAAGGGACTGGTAGATGACCTATTTACTGGCCCCTTCCCCACTTTCTATCCTGAAACATCTCTCACAGCGGCTGGTGAGAGAGGAAAGGGGGGAACCTGTAGAGCTACGGGGGGGGGGGGGATCAGGGGGGTTGCCAGGAGAGAGCAGAGGGTGGGCCAGGAGAGAGCACAGGGGCCCAGGGGGCAGACGAAAGAATAGGAAGCTGGATAGGAGGTGTGGCATATAGAGGAACCAATCCCCTCCATTTAACTCCTGCTGAATGCATGCAGGAGGGAGAGAAGGAGAAGCCAGCTTTCAGAGGCTGCAGGAGGAAAATGAAGAGGATCAGTTCCTCTATATGCCTCCCCTGCTGCCCCTGCCATCCAGGTGTACAGGGGAGCCACACAGGTAGAGTTGCCACCTCATCCCTTTAAACCCGAACATCTTTGAATTACACAGGTTCTGAGGCCCTACACACAGGCCCCCCTGGAGCATAGGGGCAGGTTACAATAAAGACCCCTGTAGATGCTCCCCTGCTTGGTTCATCTCGGGAGTGAGCAAGAGAGAGTGGCTATGTTCCTAAATAAAGTGGGACCATGGAGAAGAATAATAACCACCCTCTAAACAGGAAGTTGGATCACAGCAGCAAAAAAAAGAATTTTGAGATTTAGTGGGGAGGCTGAAAGCAATAGAAAAAACTTTTTCCAGTTAAAGTGGAACTTCACTCAGAAAGCAAAGTCCCGCTGGTTCACCCCCCCCCCCCCCCTATTTAAAAACATGTTTTTATTGGGGGGGTAGTGATTAACAAATGTTATCCGTGCCCACTTCCACTTCCACAATCGTTGCCTAGGCAAGGATGACACGGCTCGCCCTGCTCCCTCTGACAGCCTCCTGGAACACATCCCATGTCCCAGGAGGCTGCAGGACCATTCGCAGAGCTCACGCATGTGGGAGCAGGCTGTGGGGAGCAGGCTGTGGTTCCTCAGGAAACCACAGCCAGCTCCCATATCCAAGATGATGGTGCCAGGGACCTGCAGTGGTAAGATGAACTGGCTGCAGGGAAAACAACATTAGACCCCCCAGGCACTGGTAAGTGCTTTATCTTTAAAAGTCAGCAGCTACAGTAGTTTTTCTTTAAGAATTCATACTTGAAATTCTTTTTTTGGGGGTTTTTAAATCAGAGTTTAGTGTCACTTTAAAGTCTGTAAAAAGGCAGACAAATGAAGGCAGACAGCCTTCATTTGTCATAATCACTTTTATATATTTGTAAAGTATTTTATTTTTGTTGGCACTTTCAAACATGTTGCACAATTTAAATTGTAGGGCCTCCCAAATAGTGGATAGCATTCTGCATGTCACACAGCTCAGTAAATTGTGAGGCTTTGCATCTGTCAAACATAATAGCTACATGTTACAGTGGTTGTAAAGACACAAGGTTTTTTACCTTCATGCATTCTAGTCCCCCCAGCCCCCCTAATGCTTAACTGAGCCCCCTCTCTATCCAGCCATGGCCTCTCCTGGGACTCGCACTCCTGATTGGGTTTTGGCACATAGAGCCACTGATCGGGAGCGAGCCTGCTCGGGTGCCCCCATTGCAAGCTGTTTGCTGTGGGGGCACCCAGCGGGGGGGGGGACAGTCAGGAGCGCTGGCGGGGGACCCGAGAGGAGGAGGATCCAGGGTGCTCTGTGCAAAACCACTGCACAGAGCAGGTAAGTATATCATCTAACGAGCAGGGCCCTCTAATTCATCCTGTATTGTAACTGTGCCCTCATGTTGTAAAGTGCTGCGCAAACTGTTGGCTCTATATATAAATTCTGTATAATAATAATAATGTTTATTATTAAAAAATAAAAACAAGACAACCACTTTTACGTTATGGTTCTTAAAATGTTGCTTAATGTAGCAAGGTGTCCACACACGGACGCTCAGGGCCGATCCTGGGCAGGTGCACTGCACCCAGGCCCTGCAAGCTGCCGCAAAGGGGGGCGCTGAAGTTGTGGCAGTCACTTACTGTTACATTCATCTGCAGTGGCGCCGTCCTGACTCCCTAGACTCTCTTATTGCACTGTCCAATGGCCTCTCTGCTGCCCGCCGCAGTGGCGTCACGTTATGAGGCCTGAGGCGAGGCCCAAGCATTGAGAGTGGAGGAGGAACTTCTACCTTCTTTGCATGTTAAATTAATTATTTCATGATAGATATGCAGGAGATATCATTGCTAACCTTCTAAAAATGGTCTTTGCCTGGCTGTAATGCTGACCCGTGGGTCTGAATGCTTTCTAAGCCAGAGCCTGTATGCACATAAAAGTTTAAGGGAAGTTAAAAATTCTTATCTGCATACCTCCTCCTGGTTAATTAATATAAACCAACAGAGCCATGGTGCTGGCATTTTCTCAATAAGAAAAGTCAGTAGTGGAAACCTCTGTAAACATAAAAACAGATTAAAAATTGCAAATCAGACAATGGCAGCTTGATCCTTCGGTGAACAGGCGCTATTTTTAGCGCTGCACCGCATGAAAAACGCCCCGGTGTGAAAGGGGCCTTAAGCTTTTGCATCAGGTTTCTCAAACCTTTGCATGCCTGCGCTTTATGTGATAATGACTAAGCCCCTCCCCGTCATAGCATTGTCAGAAAGGGGCGGAGCATGGGTGACCTTAAAATGGCGAAAACCTTGAAACGTTTTAAAAGGGGGGCCCCATATCCCACCCCCATGTTAATGCGTAGGGGGTACCCCTACGCATTCACCAAAAAAGTGTCAAAAATAAATAAAAACACTACACAGGTTTCTGACAAAGTCCTTTATTAAAAATAGCTCCAACGTATCTTATTTCTCCGGTGGTCTTCTCCCTCCACTGCCGATGTCTTCTTCGCTTTCTGCCGGTTCTTTTATAGACATTGAGCGTGGCCACTCGGTGTCGTAATTCGGAGACCCCGCCCCCTTATATAATCACAGGCATGATGGCGCAGTGACATCATAAGGGGGCCCCGCTTGCAGACCCCCACAACCACCTCCCAGGGTTGTCGGGAAGAGGCCCTTTTCCCCATTAACATGGGGAAAAGGTGCTTTGGGGGGGGGGGGGGGTACAAAGCCTCCAGTCCCAAAGCACCCACCCATCCATGTTGAGGGCATGTGGCCTAGTATGGTCTAGAATGGGGGGCATGCCCTCCCCCTTTCCTGACCTGCTGGGCTGCATGCTGAGATAAGGGTCTGGTATAGATTTTGAGTTTCTTTTTGGGTGTAGGGTTTTTAGGTGAGGGGTTCCCCCTCAAGATCCATACCAGACTCAAAGTCGGATCCCGTTCTTTGAAGTCACGTGGAAGTCATAGCCTAAGTGGTTATCCTCAACTTCTTAATTCTGTGAGATAAACACACAATGTGCAGCACATATCACCACCATTAGCAGCTCAACCCACTATTTGACCTAGTGTACGTTCAATAGGTCACTTATCCATATCCCTTTAAAGTGGTAGTAAAGGCCTTTGGTTATGTTTGACCTACAGGTAAGCCTATAAAAAGGCTTACCTGTGGGTACTGTAATTAGCTCCTAAACGTGCACTGTTTAGGAGATATTTACTTGTGAAGCTGCGGGTGATGTCACCGGCGCATGCGCTCTAAGGGAACAGCATACCCCTGCTGTTCCCTCAGAGCCCTATGCCGTAAACAGTGATTCCCGCGTGCATGTGTGGGAGGGACATCATCGCGGCTCATCCATTCAAAGGACTGGAGCCCGCAAACTGGGTGAAGATGGAAGCTTAATCAGTGGTGACAGCATGCATACAAGCACATTATGACACTACCTTGCAGGAGAAACATTTTTTTCTTCCAAGTTTCATATGATGGCTGATCCATTCACAGCCGATCACTAAATGTAAATACAGACTGGTAACTGTTAGCAGTGAGTTACAGATCTGTGTTCTGTAGTGTCTGTACCAAGCATAACACTTGTCACATAGCCCCCCCATTGTCACCTGTCACCCAACAGTCGCCACAGTCACCCCCATAAAGTGCAACTGTCACATAAGAGACTGCCATCAGTGGCCATCAGCAGTGCACCCGTCACCTATCAGTGACCGTGGCCTGTCACCCATCACCCGTCACCCATCAGTGACCGTGGCCTGCCACCCGTCACCTGTCAGTGACCATCACCCTTCAGTGACCATCACCAGTCAGTGACCATCGACCATCACCCGTCAGTGACCATCACCTGTCAGTGACCCTCACCCCTCAGTGGCCATCACCGCACGCCCGTCACACCATTATCACCTATCAGTGAACGTCACCTGCCACCCATCGCACAGCCCATCGATGACTGTCATCTGCCACCCATCTGTCCCCCGTCGCACAGCCCATCAGTGACTGTCACCTGCCACCCATAGGGCACGGCTCTCGGCAAATAATTCGGAACAAGAATGGGTCCCTTCTAAAAGGGCACGGCTCTCTGGAAACCAGGCAGCCGCCAGTAACCAGGATTATATTCCCAGGCCCAGTACCAGCGCTGCAGCCAGCAATAGGCCCAGGGAACAAATGCCCAGTACCAGTGCTGCCACCAGCGATAGGCCCCGGGAACAAATGCCCAGGCCCAGTACCAGTGCTGCCACATCACATCCAAGTACCAGCACAGGTAATTCAAATCCTCCAACTACAGGAGTTTCACATCCCCCAAGAGCCAGGGCCGCTACAAACATGCCAGATGGTCTTGCCAACCCAACATGGCTGCCTTCTGACTCGGGATCACCAATTATTCCTCCTTTAACAGCACAGCCAGGTGTTCAGGCCAACACCCAAAATTTCACACAGATTAATTGCTTTTATATGTTTTTGCCTGACACTTTGCTGCAATATATTGCCAACAGCCCCCAATCATCTTATGCCCGTCCGTTTGAGTGGAGAGATCTGAATTTGGAGGAGTTTAAATTGTTTATGGGCCTCACCATAAACATGGGACTTACAAAAAAAAAAATGAAGGACGTGCCTATTGGTCCACCAACCCCATCTACCACATGCCCATTTATTCTGCCGTAATGTCCAGATCCCGATACGAGATGATTATGCGATACCTTAATTTCAGCGACAACACCCAGTGCCCTCCCCGCAATCATCCAAATTACAATAAGTTATATAAAATTTGCCAACTCATAAATTTCTTTTCCCAACGATTTTCAGAACTCTATGTCCCCGATCAGCATATATGTGTAGATGAGTCCCTGGTACCCTTTTCAGGCCGGCTAGGAATAAAACAATACACTCCTAGCAAAAGGGCCAGATACAGAGTCAAATTTTACAAGCTTTGTGAGAGAATCATGGGATATCTGTATGCGTTTCGCATATACGAAGGAAGAGATTCCCAGCTAAAGCCCCCTGAGTGCCTGGCCTACATGGGCACAACTGGAAAAATTGTATGGGACCTGGCATACCCACTATTGAACAAAGGATATCACATATACCTTGATAACTTTCTACACCAGCCTGCCCCTTTTCAAACACTTATACATCACAAAAACCCTGGCCTGTGGAACCTCCAGAAAGAATAGGAAGGGCTTCCCACAATCCATAGTAAACAAAAAGCTGCGAAGGGGGGAATGAGCAACATTGAGATGCAACAAAGTGCTGGCCTTGAGGTGGAAGGATAACAGGAACGTGAATATGATGTCCACCATCCATGATGACACTACAGTTGAGGTTCAAAGAAGACACGGTCCCAATAAAAAGCCAACACGTGTCCAGGATTACAATCTCTACATGAGGGGGTGGATTTCAATGATCAAATGATTCAGCCCTATTTGTCAATAAGGAGGTCCCGTTTCTGGTACAAGAAGGTAGCAATTTATCTCATCCATAAATATATCGCTGCCATTTAAGAAACTAATTATACAGAGTTTTTTGTATTCTGTTACATTAAGTTAAAGTTATTCAGTTGCTACTGCATAAACCATAACTGCAGATTACTAACCTCTGGAATCGGGATGGGTCGGTGATTGACACACACTTGACATGCAGCCTCTTCCCTCTCCCTGTCTCACTTACTAATTTCCCGCTGAGCATCATCAAGCGGAAATGTAGCGTGCATCAAGGACTAAGGACTAAGGAGGACCAGGATTAATCTGTCCTCCCTTAAAGTTACATCTGGCCTATTCCCTGCCGCAAAAAAGGACCCCGCACTGCAAGCAAGGCTCCGATCCCTGTGACAGTGGGCGCTGCTGTGGTCAGGCTGAAAAGGGAGGTATGGAAGGATGGGGCGGCAAAATTAAAATCAAAACCGGGGACAGACTTGGCCCACGGACAGTGTCCTCTGTCCGGGGGCTGTCCCCAGTAACCGGGGACGTCTGGTGACCCTAACTTACTGCCTCTGGACTGTTCTCTTTTAGCATTGTTGCCTGCTATCTCTGTGGACTATAAATCACCCCCCCCCCCCGGTTATGGAGAAAGAGGTAGGTGTTTAGTGATATGTTGCCTCACCACCTTTTTTACCCTGTGAATGCCGCCCACCATGCCCATATCACGGCACAGCCCCATTTGAATGGCTCACCTTCGGTGGTGATACTGCCCAATGAATGCAACATGGGGATTCATTTTTGCCAACATTTTTTAGAACAGTAAAAACAAGGCTCAACCACGTTTTATCACCCCTCCCCTCCAATCACAAGTTTAAACCAGGCTCTACATGAGTCATTTTTTTTCCATTCAACCAGTGGGTTGAACAACAAAAACTGACTTGATTCAATGTGGACAGGGGAATCCTCCCCACTGAGCTATTGTATTCTAACATGTACATAGAAAAAAGGTGAGCAGAATGCCGGACCGGAAGTAGCGCATCAGCATGAAATGACATCAACAACAGTTGACAACTGACACATTTTGCCCCTCTTCCAGGGCATTCCCCTATGTGCTACTTCTGGTCCAGTGTTCTGCTTGCATTTTTTTAATGCACATGTGAGTTTTAACTATGCTTTTTTATAATAAATGGATCTCCTCTACTATCTTTTCTATACACGCATTATGAGTTAAATCAACAGCGATATGGTATAGTGCTGTGGGATATAGGACACAGCCACCATGGACGACTACATGCTCCAATATAACCAGGATCAGTGGCGTCGATAGGGGGTGGCTTTTGGGGCTATAGCCCCGAATCTTGGGCCCAAAGCCCAGAGTCTCTACATGGGTCCCCAAGGGGAGGGGAGGCTCTCTGGGGACCCTGATGTAAGTGGGGGGCTCTCTGGGGATATATATATATATACACACGTATATCACTGTATATACATGTGTATGCCCACCCAAGCGTATGACTTTCTTTACTACGCTGCTAGGGGCTCTAGCCCCAGATATTTTGTAGACCTAGCAACGCCCCTGACCAGTTTTATCATCTAGCGCATATAACTCATAGAAATAAGTAAGAGTCCATACTTGCTGGTGCTTGAGTATGAGCACTGGAGGGGAGCACAATATTTGCACCTTACTTAACCACTTCAGCCCCGGACCAATTGGCAGCCAAAGGACCAGGCCCCTTTTTGCGATTCGGCACTGCGTCGCTTTAACTGACAATTGCGCGGTCGTGCGACGTGGCTCCCAAACAAAATTGGCGTCCTTTTTTTCCCACAAGTAGAGCTTTCTTTTGGTGGCATTTGATCACCCCTGCGGTTTTTATTTTTTGCGCTATAAACAAAAATAGAGCGACAATTTTGAAAAAAATGCAATATTTTTTACTTTTTGCGATTAATAAATATCCCCAAAAAATATATAAAAAAACATTTTTTTTCCTCAGTTTAGGCTGATACGCATTCTTCTACATATTTTTGGTAAAAAAATTGATTATTGATTGGTTTGCGCAAAAGTTATAGCGTTTACAAAATAGGGGATAGTTTTATAGCATTTTTATTAATATTTTTTTTTTTTTACTAGTAATGGCGGCGATCAGTGATTTTTATTGTGACTGCGACATTATGGCGGACACATCGGACATTTTTGACACATTTTTGGGACCATTGTCATTTATACAGAAATCAGTGCTATTTAAATAGCACTGATTTCTATGTAAATGACAGTGGCAGTGAAGGAGTTAACCACTAGGGGGCGGGGAGGAGTCAGTGTGACGTGTTGTGTTTTTTTTTACAGTAGGGGGCGTGGCTGACGTCTGACGTCACTGATCGGCTGTTCCAGATGACAGGGAACAGCAGATCAGTGACAGGCAGTGTAGGAAGCGCGGGGAGAGGTTTGTTTACACAGACCTCTCCCCATTCTTCAGCTCTGTGACCCGATCGCGGGACACCATCGGCCATCGGGTCCGCTGGTCCCGCGGCCGTGGTCACGGAGCTCCCGACCGGGTCGCGAGTGCGCCGCCGGCGGCGCGCCCGCGAACCCCACGGCTAGGCAATTAAAGGGGACGTACCTGTACGTGCTTTTGCCTAGCCGTGCCATTCTGCCGACGTATATGTGCAGGAGGCGGTCGGGAAGCGGTTAAAGGGACAGCACTCGGCGCTGTTAACCACTTGACATCCGGAAGATTAACCCCCTTCATGACCAGGTCATATTTTGCAATACGGCACTGCGTTACTTTAACTGAAAATTGCGCGGTCATGCAACACTGTACCCAAATAAAATATGTATAATTTTTTTCCCACAAATAGAGCATTTTTTGTTGGTATTTGATCAAAAAAGGACTGACAATTTTGAAAGAAAAATAACAAACAACATTTTTACTTCCTGCTATAAAACATATCCAATAAAAAAAATGTAAAAAGTTATAGTGTCTACAAATTATGGTATATATACTGAAATTCTTTTTTGTTTTTAAATAGTAATGGCGGTGATCAGCAACTTATAGTAGGACTGCGATATTGTGATGCACAGTCAGACACTAACTGACATGTTGTGGGAACCAGTGACACTAATACAGTGATGAGTGCTAAAAATATGCACTGTCACTGTACTAATGACACTGGCTGGGAAGGGTGTTAAACATCTAGGGCGATCAAAGACTTAACTGTGTGCCTAGCCAGTGTCTTACTGTACTATGTGTGCTGCTTTTACTCAGGAAAGTGATGGATTTTATTACCTGCTCTGCAGGTACACAAATTCCATCCCTTTCCCTCTGTCAAAACGGAGATCTGCCTTGTTTACATAGGCAGAGTTTGGTTCTGTATCTCTGCCTGATGATCATTGGGTGCTGGCAGACATCCAGTGCCGCCACGCACAGATCCACTTCTGCTGTGAGTAATCACAGCAGAAGCAGCCCTCAGGAGGCACGTGTGCCCTCTAGGCGGAACTGCTGAATCACATATATATATAGATATATATATATATATATATATATATATATATATATATATATATATATATATATATAAGATATATATATAGATATATATAGATATATGCCCTGAAGCAACAAACCTGTTATGGGTGGTCCTTAACTGGTTAAAAGATTGCACAATAGTTTGAAGACTGAAGAAGCACAAAGATATGGATTGATCTATGATTGTATATACTTTTGTCATTGTTTTTATTTTTTCGTTTTATTTTTATTAGTGGCTTTCATTTTTTTCACTCTTTGTATTTTCATACTGGTATTTGCATGACATTTAACAGACCAGGATGCTTTCTGATCAGGATGATTTTCCTTATATCCTCTGTTCCTTTGACCATGAACAAAGAACAAGAATGAAAAAGTGAAGTCATAGCTCCTAACCTGTTTACTAGATTCAGGTCAGGGACATCCAGGTGACTAGTATTATCAGAGGGTGAGATTGGCAGTGGCAGTCTTCATACTTCCTTAATACAGTTTTTTTTTTTAATTCATTTTGTTGCTCATTTAAAAAATGCTTACCTGTATTGCTGGTCCATGCCGCCAATCTTTGCTCTGTTGAAGAGCTATGCCCACTCCCTCGCTGTGCACTGTGGTTCTATCCGCCAGCCCCTATGTCATTAATGTGTCATGCACAGCACAGCGCACAGTTTATTTATTGCAGAAGAGACATAGCATATCTCTGCAACAAAGTCCCTGCCTGCTCACGATTTTTTTATTTTCTCACTTTATCTTCACTTTAACTCTTCTAGGACTGAGGATAGGCAGCATGGACAATTGGTGACACTAAACGCTAGTATAAAAAATAATATTCTATTAAATATGTTACATAGTTGTTAGTCTGGTTGAAAAAAGACACAAGTACATCTAGGTCAACCAATAAAAGGGGGGGGGTCATACAATCCTATACCCACATTTTGCTCCAGCAGGGGAAAAATTCCTTCCTGATCCCCAATCAGATTTTCCCTGGATTAACTTTACCTATAAAAGTTAGTATCCAGTTATATTATGTACATTTAGGAAAGAATCCAGGCCTTTTGGCTGGCCAGAACCATCTCTGGAGGGAGTCTATTCCACATTTTCACAGCTCTTACTGTGAAGAAACCTTTCCGTATTTGAGGATTCCGGCTGAGTTCACACATATGCGAACTGGATGTGGGGCATTACAGGAGAGTGTGACCGGCTCTCAATGGAGCCAGTACACACAGCTCTGGGGCTGCTGCGGTCTGCATTTAAAAAGTGTAGAGGGGTGAAGGTGAGGATATAGAGGATGATATGGGAGGATGAGTGTAGTGGGGTGAAGGTGAGGATATAGAGGATGAGATGGGAGGATGAGTGTAGAGGGGTGAAGGTGAGGATATAGAAGATGAGATGGGAGGATGAGTGTAGAGGGGTGAAGGTGAGGATATAGAGGATGAGATGGGAGGATGAGTGTAGAGGGGTGAAGGTGAGGATATAGAGGATGAGATGGGAGGATGAGTGTAGAGGGGTGAAGGTGAGGATATAGAGGATGAGATGGGAGGATGAGTGTAGTGGGGTGAAGGTGAGGATATAGAGGATGAGATGGGAGGATGAGTGTAGGGGGGTGAAGGTGAGGATATAGAGGATGAGATGGGAGGATGAGTGTAGTGGGGTGAAGGTGAGGATATAGAGGATGAGATGGGAGGATGAGTGTAGAGGGGTGAAGGTAAGGATATAGAGGATGAGATGGGAGGACGAGTGTAGTGGGGTGAAGGTGAGGATATAGAGGATGAGATGGGAGGACGAGTGTAGAGGGGTGAAGGTGAGGATATAGAGGATGAGATGGGAGGACGAGTGTAGAGGGGTGAAGGTGAGGATATAGAGGATGAGATGGGAGGACGAGTGTAGAGGGGTGAAGGTGAGGATATAGATAATGAGATGGGAGGATGAGTGTAGAGGGGTGAAGGTGAGGATATAGAGGATGAGATGGGAGGATGAGTGTAGGGGGGTGAAGGTGAGGATATAGAGGAGGAGATGGGAGGAGGGGTGAAGGTGAGGATATAGAGGATGAGATGGGAGGATGAGTGTAGAGGGGTGAAGGTGAGGATATAGAGGAGGAGATGGGAGGATGAGTGTAGTGGGGTGAAGGTGAGGATATAGAGGATGAGATGGGAGGATGAGTGTAGAGGGGTGAAGGTGCAGATATAGAGGATGAGATGGGAGGATGAGTGTAGAGGGGTGAAGGTGAGGATATAGAGGATGAGATGGGAGGATGAGTGTAGTGGGGTGAAGGTGAGGATATAGAGGATGAGATGGGAGGATGAGTGTAGAGGGGTGAAGGTGAGGATATAGAGGATGAGATGGGAGGATGAGTGTAGTGGGGTGAAGGTGAGGATATAGAGGATGAGATGGGAGGATGAGTGTAGAGGGGTGAAGGTGAGGATATAGAGGATGAGATGGGAGGATGAGTGTAGGGGGGTGAAGGTGAGGATATAGAGGATGAGATGGGAGGACGAGTGTAGAGGGGTGAAGGTGAGGATATAGAGGATGAGATGGGAGGATGAGTGTAGAGGGGTGAAGGTGAGGATATAGAGGATGAGATGGGAGGATGAGTGTAGAGGGGTGAAGGTGAGGATATAGAGGATGAGATGGGAGGACGAGTGTAGAGGGGGTGAAGGTGAGGATATAGTTAATGAGATGGGGATGGTGTGAGGATTGAGATGCTCGGAGGTGTGTGAGGGGTGAAGGTGGGGATATAGAGGATGAGATGGAGGTGAGTGTAGAGGGGTGAAGTTGAAGGGATGGGGATGAGTGTAGGGGGGGGTGAAGGATATAAGAGGATGAGTGGGAGGATGAGTGTGAGGGGTGAGGTGAGGGGGGAGGATGAAGGGGAGGATGAGTGTTGGTGAGGAGTGAAGTGTGAGGGTGGATGAGAATGGGAGATGAGTGTAGGGGTGGGGGTGAGGGGAGGATGAGTGTAGGGGATGAGTGTGAGGGGTGGTGGGTGATAGAGGATGAGGTGAGGGAGGGGGTGTGATGAGGTGAGGTGAGTGTGGGGGGGGGGTGTGAATGGGAGGATGAGTGGGGGGTGGTGGATGAGTGTAGGGGGGTGTGATAAAGGATGAGGATGGGGGGGTGTAAAGGAGGATGAGTGTAGGGGGGGGGGTGTGAAGAGGAGGATGAGTGTAGGGGGGGGGGTGATGTGGGGTGAGGATGGTGGGGGGTGTGAAGGGGAGGATGAGTGTGGGGGGTGTGAAAGGAGGATGAGTGTGGGGGGGGGGGAGTGAGGAGGATGAGTGTGGGGGGGGGTGTAAGGGAGGATGAGTGGGGGGGGGGCGGTGAAGGGGAGGATGAGTGTGGGGGGGGGATGATGTGTTAAGGGGGGTGTGTAAAGGATGAGGATGTGAGTGTGGGGGGGGGGTGAAGGAGAGGATGAGTGTGGGGGTGTGAATGGAGGATGAGTGGGGGGGGGAAGGGGAGGATGAGTGTTAGGGGAATGGGAGGATGAGTGTGGGGGGGGAGGAAGGTGAGGATGAGTGTGAAGGGGGAGGGGAAGGGAGGGATGAGTGTGGGGGGAGGAAGGGAGGATGAGTGTGGGGGGAGGATGAGTGTGTGGGGGGGTGAAGGGAGGATGAGTGTAGGGGGGGATGAGTGTGGGGTGTGAAGGGGAGGATGAGTGTGGGGGGTGTGAAGGGGGAGATGAGTGTGGGGGGGTAGGGAGGATGAGTGTGGGGGGGGGGGAAAAGGGAGGAGGAGTGATGGGGGGGGGGGGGCGAGGGAGTGTGGGGGGGAGGGAGGATGTGTGGTGGGGGGGGGTGAAGGGGAGGATGAGTGGGGGTGGGGGGGTGAATGGGGTGGGAGAGGATGAGTGTAGGGGGGGGTGGGGGGTGGGTTGGTGTGGGGGGGTGTGGGGAGGGGGTGAAGGGAGGATGAGTGTAGGGGGGGGTGAAGGGGAGGATGAGTGTAGGGGGGGGTGAAGGGGAGGATGAGTGTAGGGGGGTGTGGGGGTGTGGAGGGGAGGATGAGTGTGAGGTGGGGGGGGTGTGAAGGGGAGGATGAGTGTAGGGGGGGGGGTGAAGGGAGGATGAGTGTAGGGGGGGTGGGGAAGGGAGGATGGGTGTGGGGGGGGGGGTGAGGGGGGGGTGGGGGGGGGGAGTGTAGGGGTGTGTGAAGGAGAGGATGAGTGTAGGGGGGTGTGGGGTGAGTGTGGGGGGAGGGGGAGGGTGGGGGGGGGGCGTGTGAATGGGAGGATGAGTGTGGGGGGTGAAGGGGGTGAAGGGGATGTGTGGGGGGTGGGTGAGAGGGGGATGAGTGTGTGAGGGGTGTGAAGGGGAGGATGAGTGTGGGGGGTGAAGGGGAGGATGAGTGTGGGGGGGGGGTGAGGGTGAGGATGAGTGTGTGGGTGGGTGGATGAGGGGGAGGGGTGGGGGGGTGTGAAGGGGAGGAGTGTGGGGGGGGGGTGTGAAGAGGAGGATGAGTGTGGGGGGGGGTGTGTGAAGGGGAGGATGAGTGTGGGGGGGGGTGAAGGGGAGGATGAGTGTGGGGTGGTAAAGGGGAGGATGAGTAAGGGGGAGTGTAAAGGATAGGATGAGTGTAGGGGGTGGAGGAGAGGATGAGTGTGGGGGGTGGAGGAGAGGATGAGTGTGGGGGTGTGAAGGGGGAGATGAGTGTGAGGGGGGGTGGGCGTGTGAATGGGAGGATGAGTGTGGGGGGAGGAAGTGAGAATGAGTGTGGGGAGAGGAAGGGAGGATGAGTGTGGGGGGGGGAGGATGAGTGTGGGGGGAGGATGAGTGTGGGGGGAGGAAGGGAGGATGAGTGTGGGGGGAGGATGAGTGTGGGGGGGGGGGTGGGGGAAGGTGAGGGGGGGTGTAGGGGAGGATGAGTGTGGGGGGTGAAGGGGAGGATGAGTGTGGGGGGTGGGGGGAGATGAGTGTGGGGGGGGGTAGGGGGATGAGTGTGGGGGGGGTGAAGGGGAGGATGAGTGTAGGGGGGGGTGAAGGGGAGGATGAGTGTAGGGGGGGGTGTGGGGGGAGGATGAGTGTAGGGGGGGTGAAGGGGAGGATGAGTGTAGGGGGGGGGTGAAGGGGAGGATGAGTGTGGGGGGGGGTGAAGGGGAGGATGAGTGTAGGGGGGGTGTGTAGGGGAGGATGAGTGTAGGGGGGTGTGTGAAGGGGAGGATGAGTGTAGGGGGTGTGTGAAGGGGAGGATGAGTGTAGGGGGGTGTGTGAAGGGGAGGATGAGTGTAGGGGGGTAAGGGGGAGGATGAGTGTAGGGGGGGTGAAGGGGAGGATGAGTGGGGGGTGAGGGGAGGAAGAATTGTGGGGGGGGGGTGAGGGGAGGATAAGTGGGTGTAAGGGTGAATTTAGGGGGGGTGAGGGGAGAATGAATTTGGGGGGGGGGTGAGGGGAGGATAAGTGGGGGGGCTGTAGGGGGGGGGTGAGGGGAGAATGAATTTGGGGGGGGGGGGGTGAGGGGAGGATGAGTGTAGGGGGGGTAAGGGGGAGGATGAGTGTAGGGTGGGGTGAAGGGGAGGATGAGTGGGGGGTGAGGGGAGGAAGAATTTAGGGGGGTGAGGGGAGGATAAGTGGGTGTAAGGGTGAATTTAGGGGGGGGGGGTGAGGGGAGAATGAATTGGGGGGGGGGGGTGAGGGGAGGATAAGTGGGGGCTGAATTTAGGGGGGGTGAGGGGAGAATTAATTTGGGGGGGGGGGGTGAGGGGAGGATAAGTGGGGGGGGGGCTGATTTTAGGGGGGGTTGAGTAGAAGATTTCTAGCCCTCTGATTCCTTGCACTTCCCCCCTCGGTGACCCCTCTCATTGTCTGGCCTCTCTCAGGGTGATAAGGAGGAAGGGGTTTTTGTACAATGACTATTTTCTTGTAAAGTTCAGCAGTGTGAGAGAAGAAGGAAGAGAAAGGAGGAAGAGGACCGAGAAGAGGACAGCAGTAGGTTCTGCTTTTAATAATGGAAGAAGTTTGAGGGGAGAGAATTCCCCGGTCGGGGTGAAGAGGAAGAAAACTTGGTGGAGGAGGGGAGGAAGTGAGAAAACAAAAGAGATAGAAGAAGGAGGCTGTGCTGGGTGGGAGCTTTTCTCTCTCTTTCTGTTTCTCTGTCTCTCCTTCTCACACACAGCAGGCTTAGGAGGAGCTGTTTTGCATCCATTCACGTCAGCCCTGCCTCATTCCCTTCTTCCTTCCTGCTGGAGAGAAGACAGAGCGAGCCGAGAGAGGAAGACAACACACAGTCCCCGCCGAGGTGACCCGGAGCCCGCCACTCCACCTGAAGGGTAAGCCTGACCCTCTGTTCCCGGACTCCCCCCGCCAGTCCCCTGATGGTATATTCTCCCCGGGGAAAGGTCGGCGGAGGGACACGGACATTGCCTGTCCGGGGGGGGGGTGTGTGTGCTGACTGCGGACAGAGGCAGAGTACACCCGGAGCCCTGGCGCTGTGGGGGGTGGGGATGGAGCTGTACAGAGTTCGCTGCTTCTTAATTGGCTGCCAGTTTGTTGGTGTAAACTTTATTATGTCAATGAATGGCGGCCGGCTGTGTGCTGGGGGTGTCAGTTCTAGCCCTGGACTGGTTCCCTGCGAGTCCCATCTGGACTGAGTCACCTCTGGGGGTGAGCAGTGGACACACCGTCCTCACCTATGGAGTGGGGGGTCTGTCTACACATCTCCTCCCCTACAGAAACTTCTCCCCTCCCCTCCTCCCTCACACCACTCTTCTCTGCCCTTCCTCTTTTCTCTCCTTCTTCATTTTATATCTCTCCCTCCTCCTTCTTCTATTTTTTCTCCTTCCTTCCTTTCTTCTACATCTCTCTCATTCCTTCATTTCTTCTCTCCTTCCTTCCCTTTCCTCCTTCTATATCTCTCCCTCCTTCCTTCTTTCTTTCCCTCCTTCTATATCTCTGTTTCCTTCTTTCCCTCCTTCTATATCTCTGTTTCCTTCCTCCCCCTTCTATATCTCTTTATTTCTTTCCCTCCTTCTATTTCGCTTTCTTTCCTTCCCTCTATATCTCTTTCTCTCCTTCTTTCCCTCCTTCTGTATCTCTTTCCTTCCTTCCTTCCCTCCTTCTTCTATATCTTTCCTTCCTTCCCTCCTTCTATATCTTTCCTTCCTTCCCTCCTTCTATATCTTTCTTTCCTTCCCTCCTTCTTCTATTTCCTTCCTTCCCTCCTTCTATATCTTTCTTTCCTTCCCTCCTTCTATATCTTTCTTTCCTTCCCTCCTTCTATTTATCTCATTCCCTCTCCCCTTCTCTAGCTCAACCTCCCTCCCCCTTTTTTTTTTCTTTATCACTCCCTTCTACATCTCTCATTCCCTTCCTCCCTCCTTCCCTGCTTCCCTCCCTCCTAATACATCTTTCCTTCCTCCTTTCCCTCCCTCCTCCTATATTTCTCACCCCTCCCCTTTTCTATTTTCTTTCTTTATCTCACATTCAGCCCTTCCTTGTTTTGTCTGTGTACAATGGCTCATTCTTCTACTCTTTGCCCCTTTTTTCTTTCTCTTTATTTCAAACCTCCTGCCTGTCTTCTTTTTCTTTTTTTTTACCACTTTCATTTTCCCTCCTTCTTTCTTTTCTTTTTATTCTCTTCCTCTTTTTTTCTTTTTTTTCTGCTCTCCTTTATAGTCTTGGGTTATTTTTATTTTCTTTCTCTCTTTCTCTTCCTTTCTCCATCTCCTGTTCCTCTGTCCCCTAACCATCCTTCTCCTTCTCTTGTTTTTGTGCACATTTGTCTCCCTCATCCCTCTCTTATTTCTTCTCCCACCTTCCCTACTTTCCATATCTTCCTTTTACCTCTCCATAATCCTTCTCTCTCTCCCTCCTTTCTTATCCCCTCTTCCCATCAGCCTCTCTGTGATGAAGTTGCCTCGATCTGTCTCTGTTCTGCACCTACAAGAATTGTGCTTGAGTAATCAGCTCATCAATTTTTTCCTCCCCCCTTGTCTATTTTTTTAAAATTTTTAATATGGTGAAAATTCAGTAAAATGTATGACGCAGGGCACACAGTGTGATGACATTTGCACATATATTTATTTTGGATGTAAAAGATCAGTAACATATTTCCAAAGGTGTCCATTGTACTGAGATAGAACTCTGGCTTGTCTTCCTTTACTAGTGAACAAGGTCGTATGTCATGAAACACTTGACAGCTGCTGTACCCGGCAACTTCTTGTATGGCTGGAATATTATTTGCTGAATGTTTGCTGTATTGTCTCAGTTTCTTCTATGTATATCATGTATAAACACTGACACTCAGGCTGTTTACATCTGTGAGATCCTATGACTAGTAGATCCCCTACCTTCTACTATGATAAACCAGCTGTACCTCCTCTGGCTGTGTTCTGACTATTTGTATCATTTGTGTCCACTTGTTGCTGAAATTCTGTTTTGAAGAATGAGATTTTGTTACTTTTGCTGACATTTTTGGAGCTGCAATATATGATGCTTCTTCAGTTACATAGTTAGGTTGAAAAAAGACACAAGTCCATCCAGTTCAACCACAAAAAAAAAAAATTATATAAAAATATATATCATACAATCCCATATACCCCATTCTATACCCACAGTTGATCCAGAGGAAGGCAAAAAAAAAAAACCAGCAGAGCATGCTCCAATTTGCTAAAGCAGGGGAAAAATTCCTTCCTGATCCCCCGAGAGGCAATCAGATTTTCCCCGGATCAACTTTACCTATAAATGTCAGTACCCAGTTATATTATGTACATTTAGGAAAGTATCCAGGCCTTTCTTAAAGCAATCTACTGAGCTGGCCAGAACCACCTCTGCAGGGAGTCTATTCCACATTTTCACAGCTCTTACTGTGAAGAAAACCTTTCCGTATTTGGAGATGAAATCTCTTTTCCTCTAGACGTAAAGAGTGCCCCTTTGTCCTCTTTGTTGACTGTAAAGTGAATAACTCAACACCAAGTTCACTATATGGACCCCCTTATATATTTATACATGTTGATCATATCCCCCCTTAATCTCAATATCAAGGGTGAATAAATTCAGTTCCTCTAATATTTCCTCATAGCTGAGCTCCTCCATGCCTCTTATCAGTTTGGTTGCCCTTCTCTGCACTTACTCCAGTTCCCCGATATCCTTTTTTGAGAACTGGTGCCCAAAACTGAACGGAATATTCCAGATGAGGTCTTACTAATGATTTGAACAGGGGCAAAATTCTATCTCTCTCTCTCTCTCTCTCTCTCTCTCTGGAGTCAGTCTTTCTCAACCTTTTTTTAAAGCGGTCCTGCACACACTGATTTTACTTTAGGTCATTATTTTCCTTATCGTCCAAATAGTGCTAAATGGCGGTTTTGGTTTTATTTTTTTTAATGTTACCTTTTATAATTTCAGCCCGGTCTCTCCACACATCCCTCTGTGTCTGCGGCTGTGGGCGGGGTCTGTGCGGTTATCCGCATCACTTCCTTTTGAGTTGCCGCACTGTCTCCTGGGATCTGGTGTCATTCATCCCAGGAGTCAGTGCGGATAGCCAACGCAAAATCTCGCGTGATTTCACAGACCTGAGTTGTTTATGCCGCTCGGCGCTGTTGCCAGTGCACATGTGCGGGAACCAGCGAGGCATGCTGGTAGATATAACGAAATGGGAACAAGGAAGTGATTGCTTGTGGGCTTCAAATGCCCACAAGCCAAATGGAAATTCAGTTGTTTACATTTTTAAAAGTGCAGATTTGATGAAAAAACGGACATGGATACCGGACAGACACCGAAAAAGTGAGTTTAATTGTGAGTTTAGTCTGAAAATACTTGTAACAGGAGAAGAAGAAAAAAATAATAATTGTGTGCAGAACCGCTTTAAGCAAGAACCCCTGAAATAACTTGCTTGTCTCAGGGAACCCTTGGTACATGGTTAATCTGGTTGCAAAAAGTCCACCCAGTTCAACCCACAGAAAAAAATAAAAATACCAGCTACTAAACAAGTGCAAATATTTACTATACCTGGGGCTCACAGTACATTAGTGTGAGGCTCAGTAGGGTGAATGCTCCTTATATTTGTGGTCAGGGTTAATTAATTCCCCCTTACAAATTACTAAAGATCATCAGTGTCAGTGGGAACTTATCTGAGAGGCAGAAATTGCTCATTACTCAAGGAACCGCTAGCAAACTCTAGAGCAGCCCTAGGGGTTCCACTGAACCCTGGTTAAGAAAGGCTTCTCTAGTTATACCTTTTAAAGTGGTGTTTCCACCAAAAAAAATAGCTTGAAATTTATAAAAAAAAAAAAAAAAAAAAGTTTTACTCACCTCTAAATGCCTGTTGCTAGGGGGTCCCTCGTAGTCTGCCTCCTTCAGTCTCCCGGGCACTGACATCACTTCCCTCGGCGCAGTCAGTCATCTGGGACACGTGACAGGTCCCAGATGACTGCGCTGCGTATCACGGCGCCGCTCACGCATGCGCAGTGGGTGCCCGGCTGTGAAGCCACAGCCGGGTGCCCACAGTAAGAATGCCGGCGCCGCGAGCGGGGAACGACGGGGGGCTTCGTTCCCCCGCATTGCTGGACCCTGGGACAGGTAAGTGTCCAATTATTAAAAGTCAGCAGCTGCAGTATTTGTAGTTGCTAAATTTTAAATTTTTTATTTTATTTTTTATTTTATTTTTAGGGGGCACCCCACTTTAAACCCTTTAAATCAGGGGTGTCCAACTCAATTTCATTGTGTGCCGCATCAGCATTATTATTGTACTCCAAAAGGGCCGGTATCTGTATTGTATCTGTAAGATTAGATGTCCAGCGCATCCCCTCCCCTTACATTAGATGTCAAGAGCCACCCCACCATCAGAATTTGAGTCCCGTACGCTCCCTAACATCACAGTGCACCCCCTTTCCTTATTCTGCTGCTGGGAAGAAGCTGGATGCATTGCTTGAAAGTAGGGGTCTGGAGGAGGACCAGATGAGGCCTGGAGCTCTCCTGCTGCAGGAGAGGTGTGAGGGCCATATGAAATGGCCTGGAGGGCCGGATTTGGCCCGTGGGCCTTGTGTTTGACACCTGTGCTTTAAATACTTTCCAGGTCTCGGGGAACCCTTGCAAAAACCAATGGATTGGTAGTCAGTAGGAAGACTACCTCTTATATTGTTGGATAGTGGGAAGAATGTGCCCCTTAACGCCGACCGTACACAAATATAAATGTTTGGGGGTGCTATGTAATTTTCTAGCAAAAAATATGTATTTTAACTTGTAAGCAACAAATGTCAAGGGGAGGGGGGGAACTCCTCTTTAACCAGGCTTCCATGGAACTCCTCTTTACCAGGCTTCCATGGAATTTTCTAGCAAAAAATATGTATTTTAACTTGTAAGCAACAAATGTCAAGGGGAGGGAACTCCTCTTTACCAGGCTTCCATGGAACTCCAGGGTTCCTCCAGAGGTTGCTAGGAGTACCTTGATCAGTTTCTGCCTCTCAGATGAGTTCACTAACACCATGGATCTTTTAGCTATCTGTAATGGGGGGAATTCTTCCCACCGATCATCACACTAATGTATCATGAGTTGTAGATCTAGTCCTTTTTAGCAGGGGCTCCCTGAGACCAGAAAGTTATCTCAAAGGGTTCCTCTGTGTTGAAAAGTTTTGAGACGAGCTGTTCTGGAAGAATCCTAGGCTTTTATGGAATGCTGGTTGAGAATGGCTGCCATAGACAGTGATCTAATATAAAAGATCTTCCCTAAAGATATGTCATCCTGTACGTTTTTTCTATTTATATCAAGTGTCAGAATGTGGTGGTAAAGAATATATACGATTTTGTTTTGGTTGGCCTGGTTGTAAATAATGGGGTGAATTTGTTCTAATCGTACCTCTTCAGATATGTGGGATTAGAATTGCAGGATGGTTGGTGCTCTCGTTTTGTGAAGTCCTCAGTCTGGTGCCCTCCAAGGACCACGTCTGCATTGAGTTTGCATGTTCTCCCTGTGTTTCTGTTTTGTTTCTTCCAATGAAACCATATCAATAATTGACTTCCACCAATGTTAACCCTACGTTGTATGGTTTGTCATTTCACGAGTTAAGAATTTTTTATATTTTATTTATTTTTGTGATCTGACCACCTGGGGTGGGTGGGGATGTGTTTTTAGTCCTGACCACCTGTAGAGCTCTCTCTGTACTTCAATGCTTTTTTGCTATCTGATGACAGGCAGCGTACAGGGATGACTTTGGGAACGCGTCTCCTTACACCCGGTGAGGCTTCTCAAGTTTTCTTCTTCCTTTTTAATAAGGTGATAGTCCTGCCAGGCTCTCTCCCAATTAGTGTAACTGCCACTTGCAGTGTGGATGTCAGCAGCATTAGAAGATCAGTGTATACGGAGCATCGTTGCTTGTATGTTGAGTGCAATAGGAGGATAGAATGAAAACTCAATTATGCTCATTGCACCAACTTTGCTGTTGGCTAATAAGAATAATCATCATATTTGGTGGACAATGGGTGGGGTGAAGTAAGCCAAAGTGCAACCATGGCAGCTGTGGACACCGATTACATAATACGGCACCTCTGAATGTTTGCCGATATGGATATGGCGACACTTTGGTAGTCAGGCAAATGTCATAGGTGCCGGTTGGAAGGACATTGGGCCACATCAGATAAGTTGAGCCCAATCTCTCTTGGCTATGAATTCTGTGAATGCTGTTACCATAATGATTGATACTTCAGTTCCACTTTGGTGATTTGGTAAACGTCAAACGGTTTTCATCGTGCAGCAGTTTAACCACTTGGTCTTCGGATGGTTTTACCTCCTTAAGGCTTGATTCACACTAATGCGTTTTTTGATGCATTTTGCAGAAATGCAGGGAAATATTTTAACATTGGTTCCTATGGAACATGTTCACATCAGTGCATTTTTGTGCCTCTGCGTTTTTGGAAAGGGTCAGGGACTTTTTTTTTCATGCAAAATGCAGCGTTTTGCATGTAATAGAAGTCCATGGACCCGCATCCAGGCCATTTTTTGCCATTTAGTCAAGCCTCCGCATAGAGAGGCTTTGAAAAATGGGGCATTTTTTTAAAAGACCGATTTGGGATTTTCCTTGCTTTTGAAACATGGCTTATAGTAGTGGGGCAAGCGTTGGAAACTTATAATAGATATTCAGCTTGTGGTGTTCACAATGACCATTGTTCTCAGAGAGAAATGCAGTGTATTACATTTTGTAAGACGCTGAGCAAACTGTTGGCACTATATAAATCCTGAATAATAATAATAATAATAAATGTAGTCAAACAGAATAATGACCTATACTGTGATCTGAACATACCCGTTATGTATTTTTTTTTCTCAAGATGTTCTCATTAAAGTGTTATTACCGTAAACCCCTAAAAAGGGAATACATTGCAACTTACCAACCCTAGTGCTGCGTACACGCGATCAGAATTCCGGGCCAGAAAAAGACTGATGAGCGCTTTTCATCGGAAAATGTGACCGTGTGTAGGCTCCATCGGAATTTTGCTGGCCGAATTTCCGACAGCAAAGAATTGAGAGCATGTTCTGAATTTTTCCGAAGGAAAAGGTTTCTATCGGAAATTCTGATCGTCTGTAGCAATTCTGACACGCAAAATTCCTACGCATGCTCGGAAACAATTCAACGCATGCTCGGAAGCATTGAACTCTGCCTCGTTGTAGTGTTGTACGTCACCGCATTCTTGACGGTTGGAATTTTGTGTGACCGTGTGTGGGCAAGACAGTTTGAGCGGAATTCCGTCTGGAAAACCGTCAGAGCTTTTTCCGACGAGAATTATGATCGTGTGTACACGGCATAAGACTGCATTCCCACTAATGCAAATCCAAAGTTGTGCACTTCGAGTGCGACTTTGATGTGACTTTGATGTGACTTTACACTCTCTGGCACTCAAGTCGCCAGAAAGTTGCATCAAAGTAGTGCAGGAAACTTTTCCAAGTTGCTGTGACTTTGGCGCATAGATTGGAACGGGTGCCATTGATACTATGGGCTGCAACTTGTCATGCGACTTTATTGGGTTGATTTGCTAAAACTGGAGAGTGCAAAGTCTGGTGTAGCTGTGCATGGTGGTAGCCAATCAGCTTCTAACGTCAGTTTGTTCAATTAAGCTTTGCCATAAAACTGGAAGCTGATTTCTGATGGTTTCTATGCAGAACTGCATTGGATTTCGCACTCTCCAGTTTTGGTAAATCAACCCCCTATGTGTCCAAAGTCGTATGACAGGTCACACTAGTGGGAACGGAGCCATAGGGCTCATACACACAGCAGCTAAAAAAAAAAAGCATCTTTTCCAGGCATTTGAGCTTTTATTTCTCTGCCTAAAAGCTTGAAGAAGCATGCGTTTTTTGGTGCTCCTTTTTTTTTTTTTTTTGCGCATTTTCATTGAGCAGATTTGCGCTTGTTTGAGCATAAGCAGTTTTTTTCACGAACCCTCCCCTCAGCTAATTTTTTATTTTTTTTTCCTTGTGGGTTTTCACGATTTTTTGAGCCTCTATGGACAGCGTGGATGTGACGGTTTTCGAGACAGAAACTGGCACATCCCTTAGTAAAACCATACACAGTGCAGTTACATTAACCTCCCTAGGCACACAGTTAACCCTTTGATTGCCCCAGATGTTAACCCCAGTGTCATTGGTGCAGTGACAGTGCCTTTTATTAGCATTGATCACTGTATTCTTGTCAGTTAGCTGAAGACAAGCAGGCTAAGGACATGAATTACTGGAACCATGTCCTGTGGTCTGATGAGACTAAGATAAACATATTTGGTTCAGATGGTGTCAAGCTTGTGTGGCGGCAACCAGGTGGGGAGTACAAAGAAAAGTGTGTCTTGCCTACAGTCAAGCATGGTGGTGGGAGTGTCATGGTCTGGGGCTGCATGAGTGCTGCTGGCACTGGAGAGCTACAGTTCATTGAGGGAACTATGAATGCCAACATGTACTGTGACATACTGAAGCAGAGCATGATCCCCTCCCTTCGGAGACTGGGCCGCAGGGCAGTATTCCAACATAATGACCTCAAACACACCTCCAAGATGACCACTGCCTTGCTAAAAAAGCTGAGGTTAAGGTGATGGACTGGCCAAGCATGTCTCCAGACCTAAACCCTATTGAGCATCTGTGGGGCATCCTCAAACGCAAGGTGGAGGAGCGCAAGGTCTCTAACATCCACCAGCTCCGTGATGTCATCATGGAGGAGTGGAAGAGGACTCCAGTGGCAACTGTGAAGCTCTGGTGAACTCCATGTCCAAGAGGGTTAAGGCAGTGCTGGAAAATAATAGTGGCCACACAAAATATTGACACTTTGGGCTCAATTTGGACATTTTCACTTAGGGGTGTACTCACTTTTGTTGCCAGTGGTTTAGACATTAATGGCTGTGTGAGTTATTTTGCTGGGACAGCAAATTTACACTGTTATACAGCTGTACACTCACTACTTTACATTGTAGCAAAGTGTCATTTCTTCAGTGTTGTCGCATGAAAAGATATAATAAAATATTTACAAAAATGTGAGGGGTTGTACTCACTTTTGTGAGATACTGTGTGTGTGTGTGTGTGTGTGTGTGTGTGTGTATGTATGTATGTAATATATATATATATATATATATATATATATATTTATATATATATATATATATATATATATATATATAATTATTTTATATAGCTAGTATATAAAATCTTTATCAGTATGACAGGTCCACTTCAAATATACCTAGAACTGAAAATTGACTGCTATGGGAACACTGTGACACCTGGGAACTTCAATACAGTATAACATTCTCTGATGTATTCCTAGAGGAAAAAAAAAGGTAAAATCTGAATTTTTAATTAAAAGTAACAATAAATGTTGGAGCCTTGTCTAACATGCAGAATATGAAATAGCTGACTTTCTCAAGCAAGATATAAAATTGGGGTCTGACCCAGCTTGTCTGGAACTATTCAGCAGTTTGTTTAATTCAAAGGTACTAGTGTCTGTACTTCCCCTGCAGAAATAATATCTTTGTATAACGTAGATTTATTTCATGCATGAAATTACTGTGTGGCAGGATTTCAGAAACTTGCCAGCCTCTTCTGTGACTTGGGAATAATAGACCTGTCCTTCAAAACCCATCATGTCTGTGGGAAGTGAAACGAGGAGGCGCTGAAAGGGTTAAACTGTAGGTTTCAACTTGTGAAGAACTCTGGGCAATTGAGCTTTATTAGAGTCTTTGAACCTTCCTCTTCCTGAAGAATGAATCCTTGAATAATGACATCCACCTGTCATTTTAAAAGTTTAAAGGCACCGACTGTTCTCCTGTTCCATGTAATGTCGCAGTAATGATAATTGGCAATGACTCTATCTAAAAATCTGATACTTTATGATTGCAACCCTTTTCCATACTTTTTTTTTTTTTTTTAATCGACCCAAAGGAAGATTTGTTTTATATTGTGCAAAAGTTGGAAAAGACCTATCTGGCTAGAAAGCATGTATTTGATTGTTCATACATTCGCTTTAGTATCTGACAGTTGACAGCTGAATAAGGGCGATGGGAGAACTAATGGCCTGTACGAAAACTGTCGTCCGCGGAAGAATCGTACGATTTTCGGATCGTGTGTACACTACTTTCGACAGCCGATCGCGTCAGTTCATCCGATATTATTCGATCGGACATGCACGAACATTTTCCTCGTATGATTCCAGATTACGTACGATTTTCGTTTAGTCAGTATAGTTGTCGTCCGAAAATGCAAAACAAATACATGACATCACTTCCGTTAATTTTTTAAATTTCTTTTCCTGTCGTACGAGAATTTTCGTGACTATTTTCCTATTCAATTTCTACTTGTGACTATTAGGTTAAAAAGGTTGTACGATCTGTCGTACGATATTCGGATCGTGTGTACGGGCCATAAGGCTGGACTTAAAGCGGAGCTCCACCCTAAAGTGGAACTTCCGCTCATCGGAACCCTCCCCACCTCCGGTGCCACAATTGGCACCTTTCAGTAGGGAGGGGGTACAGATACCTGTATAATACAGGTATCTGCTCCCACTTCCGAGCGTAGATAGCCGAAGAATGTGCGGGTATTTACTCCACTTCCTGTCATCCCCCTGCTGTCTGCTGGGAAACACACAGATCCCAGAGACAGCAGATAGTGTCCTTTTTGCGCAGTGCGACTCGCGCATGCGCAGTAGGGAACCGTGAAGTGAAGCCGCAAGGCTTCACCTCCTGATTCCCATACCGAAGATGGTGGCGGCAGCACCCAAGAGAAGATCGACAGATTGGCTTTCGGGTGCCGACATCGCGGGCGTGCTGGAATTTTTTTTTTTTTTCGCCAGACTCCCTTTTTTAAGCCTTGTACACACGATACGAAAATCGGAAGGGGATTGTCGTTGGACAGGCTGTTGTCTGAAGTTCTTACCATTAGTACGCTCCTTTTCAACAATTTTTTTTTTTATTTTTTTTTTTTTCAATTTTTGGCCAACAAATGTTGGATGACTTGCTAGTTAGTTTTCGGCGGCTAACGGTCTGTTGTCAGATTTTCGGATAGTCGGTACACAAATCCGTCACACAAGTCGAAAGTACAAACGCCCATGCTCAGAATCGATGCTCACCAAACACAAAATTAGCAGAAGGGGCCCAAAGGGTGGCGCTCAAGAGCTGAAATTCCTTGTAGTACGTCAATACGTTCGTGTTTGTGGCACGACAATTTGCGTAACGTTCGTATGCAAGACAAGATCCTGGCGCACGCCCTTTTGACAAAAATCAGACCCTCGGTTGTCAAATAATACAGTGTGTACGAGGCTTTAGACATAATATAGTTGTTTTAGGAAATGTTTGTGTTTTTTGACCTGATCAGTTGTTCATCCAAAGAAGATTATGTGAATTTAAAGTAAAAGCGATTCTGCCAGCAGACGTATGTCAGTAGACAAACTGATCTGTGAATCTGTGATCTGGAACTTGTCAGCCATTGTCAGAGCAAATTCAAAGTGGAACTAAACCTATAATTAAACACTTTGCATGCTGACAGCTCTTTATTGTAGAAGAGACGTGCTATGTTTCTTCAGAAATAATACACACCTACCTACCTGCTAGCAGTCTTCTATGGAATGTACACCCTTAGTTATTTTTTGTGCAACCCAGCGAGTTGAACGAAAAAACAAAAAAAAAAACTGTCCGCTCCGGTCGGAGCCGCTGTGCCAATCATCCCACATTAGTACAGCGAACTCCCCCGCTGAGCTGTAGTGTTCTGATAGGGGGATGGCCCCCCTGCCAGAACACTCCAATCAGCACTCCAATACACCCGGACTGAATGTTTTTTTAATTGGTAAATGTCTCCCAACATTCGGCCCATGTGTTCCCAGCTTAAAGAGAAGGTCCAGCATATTGTTGTACGTCACACAGATGCTTCAATGTATGTATGTACTACTGTTTTGGCCATGTTGGCTTATACCGATTTATGTACCATGTATATACTTTTTAATAAAGTTGGTTATCCAATTAAAAAGAAGGTCCACCTTAAAAAAAAAATGTATAAAAGTCAGCAGCTACAAATACTGCAGCTGCTGACATTTTATAAATGGACACTTACCTGTCCAGGGTGCCCACGATGTCGGCAGCAGATGATAAGCGATCGTCTCTCGGCTGCCCCGTCGCCATCCTCGGTCAGGGAATCAGGAAGTGAAGCGTTGCGGCTTCACTGCCCGGTTCCCTACTGCGGCTTCACTGCCCGGTTCCCTACTGCGCATGTGCGTGTCACGCTGCGCGTCTTCACTAGTCCCCCGTTGTGTTCTGGGAACTATGTGTTTCCCAGAACACAAGGGGGGGATCTGTGGCTAGCTATTCCCAGAAGTGGGTGCAGATACCTGGATTATACAGGTATCTGCTACCCCCCCCCCTCCTCCCTGAAAGGGGGGGGGGGTGCAAATTGTGGCACCGGAGGGGGGGGGAATCCGATGAGCGGAAGTTCCACTTTAGGGTGGAACTCCGCATTTAAGCTGTGCATGTGCAGCTCCCAACATACTCCTGTTGTGGAATGACTGCCTCCTATGTGTATATGCCGAATCCCATTATCCTCCATTGGCTGAGCTCTGAGCCCTAATCCAGAGGCCAAAAAACCTGACCCCTATAAGTAGCCAGGCAGAAGATGACAGTGTCTGGCGAGGGATATACCCATCACATCACTGTATAGTGGAGGGGAGCATTTGGCGGGGTCTACGCCCCTTTCACGCGGGGTGGACTCCGTTTGGATCAGCGGGCTATCTGTCCATTGATCTCCTGTTGAGCAGAGCGGGCGAATGATGACAGGTCTGTGACCCCCTCGGTGTTTGCAGGGCAGTATTGTAGGGAACACTGTGATATGTCTATGGGCTGCCCAAACATCAGTCAATTATTTGGGAATTGTTTATATATTTTCTCATGATTTCTGTAGGAAGGTGAAATGTGTGTCTTCTGGTGTACTGTTATTGTATTGATTGTCTGCTGCGATCCAGGTAATACCTCCTAAGCTGGATTATATGCAACACAAAAGAATAGTGAAGCGCAAAATGGGAGTTTTTACATCTCATTACCTACAGCTCTTAGAATCCGTCTAAGCAGCAGCGGAGCTCAAATTTGTAAACATTAGATGCATTGATAGAAGTTTTTATCACTATGACTTGAAATTAATCCAATAAAAGGTACTCTCAGGTGACAGAATTTACTCCTACCATTGTCATAGTATTCTGTTTCCAGGAGGGGTAACCTAAGAAACCCGATTCTCACATAATGTTGTCTAACTGGATAGATGTGGATGTAAAAACGTATGACTTGGTTTATTATAATGTTCCAGTTTAGCAGTTCTTAGATTCTATCAAAGAATTACAATTTCGCTGTTTGTACAGTTTTTAAATCTGAATCCTTGGTATTCTTTTTGCTTAGTTACATTGGTCCACAGGGCCGCCATGAGGGGGATACAGCCCATACACATGTAAGGGGCCCCAGCATCTGGATGGGCCCGGCCGACTGCCAAGGGTATGAGAAGGCAGGGTCGGGTGTGTTTGAGTCAGAAGGCTGTTTCTCTGTCATGAGCTGACATTGGGCTCTTTGCTGCCACCTCTGGCCATTTCCTGCATGTGCACCCCTCTGCATATGGGAACAAGAGCTGGGACTAGGACCACCTTACAAGTACGCAGTCACACACACAGCTGCCCTTACGTGTGTGTGTGTGTGTGTGTGTGTGTGTGTGTGTGTGTACATGCCTGTCATATACACACATGTGAATGGTGCTAGGAGCGTACAGGTATGAGGTGGGGGCTGGGAGCGTACAGGCGTGAGGTGGGGGCTGGGAGCGTACAGGCGTGAGGTGGGGGCTGAGAGGGTACAGGTGTGAGGGGGGGGGGCTGAGAGGGTACAGGTGTGAGGGGGGGGGGGGGGCTGAGAGGGTACAGGTGTGAGGGGGGGGGGCTGAGAGGGTACAGGTGTGAGGGGGGGGGGGCTGAGAGGGTAGGGGGGGGGGTGTGAGGGAGTGGGGGGGGGGCTGAGAGGGTACAGGTGTGAGGGGGGGGGGCTGAGAGGGTACAGGTGTGAGGGGGGGGGGGGCTAAGAGGGTACAGGTGTGAGGGGGGGGCTGAGAGGGTACAGGTGTGAGGGGGGGCTGAGAGGGTACAGGTGTGAGGGGGGGGCTGAGGCACTAAAGGACTTGGTGTGATGGCAGTTGGCGACCCTGGGGAATGTTGGTGGTCAGGCATGGGGGGGGGGGGGGCCCAGGCCTAAAGCTGTGTAAGGAGCCCCACAATTTCTGATGGCTGATCTGTTGGTCCATATGCCATACCAGTGGGATCCCTGTGGAAGGTGACAATTGCTAATAGTAGTCAGTACTATTACAGTGATTGCTAGTATCTTCCAGGTCCCATGGCCAACAGCTGCCCTACTGCATAGTGAACACAGGGGTCCATTCCCTGGGAATGAGTGCCATTCACAGAGAGTCTTACATTTTTCTTAATGCAAAGTTTTCTGCGATTTGGTACAGGTTGGAGAGTGTGACGTCAGAGCCCTGCCTCTCCACCTCGTCCAATCAGAAATCCCCTTACATTCATTGAGAAAAATGCAAGGCTTTCTGTGAATAGTAGCTGTGCTGACTCCCTTTGCTCAGTATGGAGCACTGCAGGTGCTCAGCACAAAACCTGAAAGATAGCATTGATTACTGTACAATGGAACCCCGGATTGCAAGTAACGCGCAATACGAGCACTGTATTTTCAAAAATCGTAACTCGGTTTGTGAGTGTTGTCTCGCAAAACGAGCACGATTCAGGCCAAAGTGGTGTGCAGTACCGCGTTTGGCCTGAGGTGGGGGGGGGGGGGCGCCGGAGCCGAGCCGAACAGTGCTGATCAGCACTGTACGGAAAGGCCCGAGGACAGCTCTTCTGACCCCTGCAAATCTCGGAAACAAAGTCTTTCCGAGATTTGCCGAGGTGATCTCTGGCCTTTTTGTCGGTTTCCGAGGCTCTCTGGCGCCCCCCCCCCCCCCCCCCCGGCTCTGGCCACATGCGGTATTGCATGCCATTGAAGTCAATGCTAAACAAGTTATTTTCGTTTCCATTGACTTCAATGGGGAAACTCACTTTGATATGCAAGTACTTTGGATTACGAGCACTCTCCTGGAACGGATTATGCTCATAATCCAGGGTTCCACTGTAGTAGCAGTCGTTTCCAGCTTCCACAGGGATCCCACAGGTTTAGGTTTGACACATGTATACTTACAGTGGAGATAAAGTCTACCCACCCGTTTTAAAATTTCCTATTTCTGTGATGTAAAAAAATGAGCCTAAGATAAATAATTTCAGAACTTTTCCACCTTTTTAATGTGACCAATAAACAGTACAACCCAATTGAAAAAACAATTGATTTATTTTTGGGGGGGGGGGGGGGGGGGGGTAAAAGTAAAAAACTAAAATAATGGGGTTGCATAACTGTGCACACCCTCTTATCATGGGATGTAGATGTGTTCAGAATTAATTTAAAGTGCCTCTGATTAACCCCAAATAAAGTTCAGCTGTTCTAGTAGGTTTTTCCTGACATTTTCTTAGTCGGATCCTACAGCAAAAGCCATGGTCCGCAGAGAGCTTCCAAAGCATCAGAGGAATTTCATTGTTAAAATGTATCAGTCAGGAAAAAAGTGCAATGGAACTTCCAAGGCAATAGATATGCCATGGAACACAGTGAAGACAGTCATCAAGTGTAGAAAATTTGGCACCACAGTGACATTAGCAAGTACTGGATGTCCTTCCAAAATTGATAAAAAAAAAAAAGACGAGAAGAAAACTGGTCAGGGAGGCTGCCAAGAGGCCTACAGCAACATTAAAGTGATTGTAAACCCTTACAATCCACTTTTTGCTAAAGGTAAGCCTATAATAAGGCTTACCTGTAGTTACCTGTAGCTACCCCGGATATCTCCTAAACCTGCACGGTTTAGGAGATATCCCCTGTATCTGCCGACATCATCGGCACATGCGCACTGAAGCAAACTGCACATGCTTCGGGAAGTAACTCTGGGGAGAAATGTCGCCGGCCGGTGCTGTGCACGGGCACCACAGCAGGGGCTTTGATCTCAGGTAAGTATTACATATTGAGCTAGTGTGCTATGCATATGTAGTACTGACCCCCGAAGGAGCTGCTGGTTTATTTGGGCTTACTGTTATCTCACCTGTTGTAGCTCCATCTTGGGGATCCCGTGGAAAGTAACCCAGAGAAAAGGTTGAGACTGACACTGAATCCTCTTTCAGGGTTTTTATTCAGAACACATAAAACGCAGTCTCTTTAATAAAGGGGTAGAGGGTTTAGGGGTGAGTTCAGGCACTTGGATTGCAGGGTGAAGATATCAGATGAATCCAGAGAATCAACTGTTTTACAACTGGATTCCTGCTGTCCCCGGATAGGTCTCTCTCACTAGGCCTAGCAGCCGGTAGGATACTCGGTAAAGTCTCTGCCACAGACTTGATGGTTAACGTTACTTGGGTATTAGATGAACTTTAGATAACTGTCATATGGTACCAGGTTCTCTCAGCCGATCCCGCGATACCATATGAGGGATGATCCAGGTCGCGTCCTTCAACTAAGCCTCCAGGCTCCTTCAGAGAAGGTAGTCTTGCGCATGGCCTTCTCCTGAAAGGGTCCTCCCCTGGGGTTCCTCAGTTGCTGGGCCTCTCCATTCCGATGAGACGGCACCGGACCTTCCGCGGATCAATAGGCTCCGGAAGTCACTTGGACCCACCCCTGTAGTTACATTGCCTCGGGCTAGCAATTCCCGAGACACCGGGCGCATGGTTCCGCACCCTAGGCCAGGAGGTCCATGAGGCTGGGTCAGGAGAACCTAGAACCACGCGGGCAGGACAAGTGCAACCCAGCTAGACTGGTACTGAAACCAGAAAATTTGGAAGAATTATCCTGAAGCCCAACTGTGGCTTCAGGCAAATACATTTTCAAAAACAATAGCGTCTGCTCGTCAGGAGCCAGCGCTACACATACTAGCTTTTTTTTTTTTTTCATGTGGGTTTACAACCACTTTAACCGATTGCCAACCGCCTCCTGTGCTTATACGTCATCAGAATGGCACGGCTGGGCAAAGTAACGTACCCGTACCTTACTTTGAATTTCCCGCCGTGAATTCAACTAAAGTGATGAGGAAAATCTAAGGCAGTATGGAAATTTTTTTTTTTTTTTTTTTCTTGAATGGATGAAATTCTAACTGTGAATGTGGCTTTCGCTTGAGGAAAAATTGTACGTTTATGTAATGTGTGTCCTGAAATCGAGCATAAAATTCAAAACTTTGGCACATGATTGGATGATAAAAGTCAGCAGAGATTCACCACATTCACTAAGCTCTGGGGAAATGAGTGCAACTGCACTTCTAAAACACATACAGTCAATTTGCCTTTAATTATTCCACCCCATAGTTCCCAACCAGGTTTCTCCTTTCAAATAAAGGATATAACAAAGAATCTGGTTGCTGTGTATTGCACCTCCCAAAAGTTCTTTCATTTTGTAAATCAGCCCCAAAGTATGTATGTGGTGCTACTCAATGGTGGTTCTCAATGAGCTTCATTCATTCTTATTACGAACATTTCAGTGTATTTGTAATGCATATTGTGATAAAAAGCCATACAGATTTTATTATTACTGCAGTACATTATTGGTAGTTGTTGCAGTTACAATATGGAGACTGTCTTCTTCCAGCAGTGTAATAATGCAGCAGCAGCAGCACTGGCAGGGTAATAAAGTCTAATGGCCCAGCATATTGGTTTTGTAAAGGGAATCCAGAATAAAGGTTTCTTTATACATGTGCATAGAATTTCCATCTCTGGCATGGATGCTCGCGCCCGTGGATCTGCAGTGTCCCGCTCCCGCCCGTGGATCTGCAGTGTCCCGCTCCCGCCCGTGGATCTGCAGTGTCCCGCTCCCGCCCGTGGATCTGCAGTGTCCCGCTCCCGCCCGTGGATCTGCAGTGTCCCGCTCCCGCCCGTGGATCTGCAGTGTCCTGCTCCCATCTTGTGCCATTTTGTTACCTTTTTTTTTTTTTTGCTTCCTTTTTTTTTTTTTTTTTTTTGCCTTTTTGTGATTAGATGTGTCCAGACATGGAATGGACTGTCCACAGTTTCTTAACCACTTCCATACCGGGCCTATTCTGGCACTCCTCTCCTACATGTAAAAATCATAATTTTTTTGCTAGAAAATTACTCAGAACCCCCAAACATTTATATTTATATATATATATATATATATATTTATATATATATATATATATATATATATATTATATATATATATATATTATATATATATATTTTTTTTTTTTTTTTTAGCAGACACCCTAGGGAATAAAATTGCGGTCATTTCAACTTTTTATCTTGCATGGTATTTGCGCAACAATTTTTCAAACGTGTGTTTGTTTTTTTCCAAAAAAAAAAAACAGTTTCATGATTTAAAAAATAACAAAACCGTAAAGTTAGCCCAATATTTTTATATAATGTGAAAGTTGTTACACCGAGTAAATAGATACCCAACATGTCGCGCTTTAAAATTGCACACACTCATGGAATGACGGCAAACTTCAGTAATTAAAAATCTCGATAGGCGACGCTTGAAAATTTTATACAGGTTACATGTTTAGAGTTACAGAGGGGCGTTTTTTTTAAATTTTTTATTTTATTTTTTACTTTCTTTTACAACGTTTTTTTTTTATCACTTTTATTGTAAACATCCCTTGTAATAGGAATCATTCATGACAGGTCCTCTTTATGGAGAGATGTGGGGTCAATAAGACCCCACATCTCTCCTCCAGGCTGGAAAGCATGAGATCAGAAAAAATAATCCACAATCTCAGGCTTTGTTTACAACCGTGGCCCGGAGGGCCTCCGACGCTCATAGAGATGACTGGTGACCATCTGTTTACCGGAAGTCTCTATGCTCGTCATCCGGCGGCAGGCGATTCTTTCTCCGGTTCCCCAATGGCACAGGAGAGCCCGGAGAAGCACCGGATGGCAGCGGGAGGGGGGGGGAGCTGGGGGGGGGGTCCCCTCCTGTCGCATGTAAGAACGATCAAGCGGTGGAACTGCCGCTATGATCATTCTTATGGTGCACAGAATCGCTGGCTGCAAACAACGATATCTGAATGATGCCTGTAGCTGCACCCATCATTCTGATATTCCCACTGAAAGTCCAGGACGTCATATGAGGGGTAGGAAGTGGTTAAGGGCATTTTTTGTATTTGGGAATAAGTGAACGGTAACAAAAGGTGGATTGTGATTGTTTATTTTCTTTAGGCTATCATACTTCAGAATTAGCATTTTTAGCTAATTAGCATTTAAATAGAAGAACTCTTTCCTGAATGGGACCCATAGGGGGTGATTTACTAAAGATAAATAGACTTTTGACTTTGCAATGGAATTTTCTATTTGCTTAAGCTGGCCTTACAACTTCTTCAAATTTTCGTTCGAATGAGAAAGGTTTAGGTCATATGATTGTCAAATTTAGCCCCTTTAGATTATAGCTAATCGAATGAATCTTTCAAAAACAAGAGTTTTCGTAAGAAAATCAACTGGTGTAAGGCCAGCTTTAGTCTGCTGACTTTTATCATTAAAGCAAAGATACTGTTGCGTGTGTTTTTGTTTGTTTATTTATTTTTCTTGCATGTAATTGGGTATTCTTTGAAAAGTGAAGTTTCACCATATACAAACAGGGCCGCTTATAAGGCAGTACAGCCAACCCTCCTGTACTGGGCCCGGGCCCCATAAGTTCAAAAGGGGGGCTCGGGCCCCTACTGAACAGGAGGGCTGGCTGTACAGTCTTATTGCAGATACCGATCCTCTTCTGCCTACCCCTGCAGCGCTGTTGGCTACTCCCTTTTTTTTTCCCCTCTGGCTGCACTGCAGGGGGATTGGTTCTATCACATGCGCTACGTCTATCTGTTGTCCATGCCCTCCAGTATGCCTCCCCCCGTGGCACTGCTAGCTTCCCTTCCCTCCTCTCCTGCTGGCAGCTCCTGCAGGCACACAGGGAGATGTTTCAGGATGGAGAGTTGGGGAAGGGGCCAGCAAATGTCATTTTCTGGCCCCTTCCTTTCCCGAATGAACGCAGTGAGCGATCGGTACCAATCACTCCTGTGTCCATTCCTTGCTGAAGCATAGTAACCTGTATTTATTATGATTCAGTCATTGAATGAGCAGGAAGCCTCAGAGTGCTTCCTAATCCTTCATATGTGCAGCTGAGGCTACAGAGAAAGGGACTGATAAATATATGTCCTCAGTCACTTCCGGCTGGAGGGGTGCTGTCAGGTAGGCTGTATGTGATTTCTAACAGCGTGTGTGTGTGTGTGTGTGTGTGTGTGTGTGTGTGTGTGTGTGTGTGTGTGTATGTGTATGTATATATATATATATATATATATATATATATATATATATAAATATATATATATATATATATATATATATATATATTACACCAATCCAAAAGAATTTTGATTGATATAAAAAAAAAAAAAAAAAAAAATCGGATTAATCGAACACGAAAATTTTAATCAGTAACAGCTCTTAGCTCTAATATATATATATATATATATATATTTATATATATATATATATATATATATATATATATATATATATATATTAGAGCTAAGAGCTGTTACTGATTAAAATTTTCGTGTTCGATTAATCCGATTTTAATTTTTTTTTAATCGACTAATTATAATGCACATACAGATCCAACTACTTTTAGCTGATCTCCTTGCATCGCAACTCTGCATTAGTCAGTGGTAAATGTGGTATACACTATATACAATCACCCAACACTAGTTAGTTTCCACAATCCATGACTTAACTTCACAGTTCACACAAATACGTTTTAAATTCAAACTGTAGCACTGACGTAAGTCATTTTTTTTTCCACAGTAGTGTGACAATTCCTCCACCTCCGGTCTAACTAATCACTCTCACCTTATGGCATGGACCCCTGTGCAAACAGGTGGTCATGCAAGCAGTTATCAAAAGGGTTCTCGGCAATGACACCAGGTCATGGGTAGAAAGAAAAGATCTAAGTTAAGTATGAGATTACATTTTTGTGTTCAAACACAAACTACTCACATAAAGATGATAAAAACACAGCATGTAAAGCCGACAATCGTGTTAGTTCCGTAGAGCAGCAGCGGGTGACGTCATGTGTAGCTCCTCCCCCATACGCGTTGCGTTCAATCAGAACTTTGACGTCACCAGACTCCTCCCCCTTCCCTTCGTTAGCAGATGGAGGCACTTGGGGGAGGGGGAGGAGTCCGGTGACGTCGATGTCCGTGACGTCACCGGATCTCCGACGGAACCTCCTGAAGACCCGGAAGCCGGCGGAGAGGTGAGTACCGATCCCAAAGAATTTTGATTCATCAAAAAAAATGAACGATTAATCGAGGAATTAATCTTTACTTTCCACAGCCCTAATATATATATATATATATATATATATATATATATAATATAACAAATCCTTAGCAAAGTGATTATTTACTTGAAAATTTACCAGCTTTTTTGTCTTTAGTAAACCGAACTTATGGTCTCAATCGCCTATAAATAATTTGGGTGCTTCTTGAAATGACTGAGAGCGGCAGGAAGGAAGTATGAGATCCAAAGTGTCCAAAAATACACCAGTTTGATATGCCTGGTTCTATAACAGGACATTTGTATGCAAATGTCAGCAGTTTAAATGCATTGGGGTTGATTTACTAAAGGCAAATCCACTTTGCACTACAAGTGCACTTGGAAGTGCAGTTGCTGTAGATCGGAGGGGAAGCTCTGCTAATTTTATCATCCAAAAATGCTGTTTTTTTTATTTTCCTTGCATGTCCCCCTCGGATCTACAGCGACTGCACTTCCATGCCTACAATATAAAAACGCCAAATTTCCATGCAAAATAATTGTACCGCTTTCAGCACAAAATTCCAGCCAGAATCATACCGCCAGGGAGGTTAAAGCATAAAAACAGCAAAATATTTTTTTTGTTTTTTTTTGATTTTTTTTTGATTTAGTGATTGATGATGAATTGTGATTCTAATTTATTATCAGTGTTTTCTAGCTGGTCTAAAACCACTTTTGACATAAAGGGACACTTTTTGGTTGCTATGGACAATCTCCAGTTTCCAGGCAGAAAAAAAAATCTATTATATAAAACGACATGCAGTGCACTGGACGGACCACTAGGGACAAAGGGGATGTGTATTTTTTTTTTTTTTTATACAGTACTGTAATCTGTAAGATTACAGTACTGTATGTGTTGTGTGTTTTTTAACTATTTTGAATTTGGCGCCAATCTCCGCTCCCGTGCGTCGTAAGGTCGCAGGGAACGGAGATCAGCGGCACTCGGGCTCTGTGTGAATCAAGCGAGGAGACGGCTCGCACACACAGCAGGGAGACATCGCAGGATCCAGGGGACAAGGTAAGTAACTTCCCCTGGATACTGCAATGCAAGCTTGAGTCTGGCTCTGGGTTACCGCTTTTGGTACTGAAATCCCGCCCCGAGCCAGACTCGGGATTACCGCCAGGGGGGTTAATAAAGTTTTACTAGTGGCAATGCACTAGGTCAGTGCGCCCTCCCTCTTTTTTATTTTATTTTTTTCTTTTAGTCTACGAATACCCATTATTCTGAGGAGGGCTGCAAGACGGCAGGCATTACTCTATAAAATATAGTTGGTCGCACCACGTACTGAGATACTAGACACCCGAGCGCAGGAGAGTTTTCTACAGTGCCATTTGCAGCCTTGCCCAGTGTCATTGCAGTTTAAATATGGTGCCGCCGAGATACATAGAGCCGTCCTGTGTATCTCGGCTCCTCTTGCAGTCCCGCCCTATGATGGACATAACACTGGTCCAATGGTGGGACTGGGCGTGACTGTGAGCGGAGCCGAGAGGAGCTCTGAGGAGCGGAGCCGAGAGTACTCACTTTTGTTGCCAGCGGTTTAGACATTAATGGCGGTGTGTTGAGTTATTTTGAGGGACAGTAAATTTACACTGTTATACAAAAAATAAAATGGATTAAAATTCACATACATTTTTACCATGTACTGTATAGCCAAAATGTGGAATTCTGTAGTCCGTCTACATATTTTCTGCACTTCTTTACAATTACGCTGTAAAGAAAGTGTATTTGTACCCAGGAACATGTCTGACTAGGGACACATTCCCACCATGTCTCTGGATTACATAATTTTTTTATGGAATATCAAAGAGAGTCTATGAGTAAGCAGCTGCTGCTGGGCTGATGCAATAGAAAGTCTAGAATTCTCTACAAACCTCAAATCATAAAAGAATCCTATATTCTAAAGTGAAGTATGTTATACAAATAACCAAAAGTGACAAAATATTAGTTTAAAAATGACCAAATTCTTTAGTTTGTATGTAATTACAATTTTTTATAATTTTTTACAACAATATATATATATATTTGTATATAATTATAATTTTTTATAATTATATTTATATAACTATATATATATATATATATATATATATATATATATATATATATATATATATATATATATATATATATATATATATATATATACACAAATATATTTTGTGAAACTTCAAATAAATGTAGAAAAAAGTAAACGATGCGTCGTAACAGCGCATCTCACCCCTCACTACTCCACAGTGCACTCTAGGGGCCACGTGCTATAATATGGTGCTGGTGTGTTCACATATGTGTATTTTATAAATCGTAGTCTCTATCGTTTTCATGTGCTTTTTCATCTAAAGCACCTGGTTGAGCCTGCCAGTCACCTTTCTGCATTGTTCTAAACTGACCACACTAAGCACAGAAGCTGATCTCTGTAAGTGTGGTCAGTTTTCATTTTTTGGCCATTCAGAGGTACTGTTTAGACACACAGCATGCCTGTGTTGCGTAGTTTGTTCAGTCATCTTGCCCCCCCCCCCCCCTCCCCGACCAATGACGGCCTGCTGCTGGCGCACACATCCTCCCAAACACTGCCTGTCTCTTGAACACGCCCCCTGTTGAAGCACAGACTACATCTTGCCTCAGGCTGAACAGACTTTGGAATACAGGCACATGGGGGGTGTCTGCACAGTGTCCTGTAACCCCGTCTCCCACTATCGGGAAGAAGAGATGCATGGTCACATGACAGAATTTTTTTTTTTTTTTAATTTTGTAAAAAAAAACGAATTTATGAAACTAAGCAAAAACAGTTATGGTGTTATAACTGTATTAGGATGTGTCTATAACATTGTATGTTTACAACTACTTAAGAGGCCAAGTTCACCTTTCTGAACATGTCGCACCCATATTTAGGGTGTAACATCTAACATATTCAGCATGCACCCCCCTCCCCTCGTGACAGCAGGCAGGGAATCTTCTTCCCGCACCCGCTGTCACAATCCACCTTGATGGCTCCATCCTTCGTTCCTAGTTTCCTGTGAATGAATAGACTACAAGTACAGGGGGTCCCCGACCTACGAACAACCCCTACTTACGAACGGGGTGCTGCGGGGACCCTCCGCCATTTTTCGCCGTCTTCCGGTCGTTCTGCGCATGCGCGGCCATACGGCCCATCGGAAATGTCCGGAAATGTCCGTATTTCCGACTTCCGTACAGGCGGGCAGTCCCTAACGAGTTCGGAACTCGGGGACCCCCTGTACTGTCATACATTGTAGAAGCTTCTAGTTCTCAATGAGCTGTGAGGGTGGCGATGAGCGCTCTCATAATTCATTGATGTAACTGCCTGCCTGTATCGGAGGTACAGGAAGACGGCTATCCGGAGAGCCTACAGGTGCCTGACATTGCACCCGCAATCTGCTGATCGCCGGCGTGATGCTCTGCAGGCTTTTTTTTTTTTTTTTCAAAAGGTGAACTTATCCTTTTATGTTTATCGTATAACCTAATTGGATAGTTCTGTTTTTAATAATAATAATGTTTTATTTTGTTTTTGTTTTTTCTTGCATGCATCTATAAATATCTATGTAGGATAGTGGCTCTCAATTTTGTTGTAATCGTTTTGGCGTCTTAATCAAAATGGGCATTGCTGGAATATCAATCAACTGTGTGGGCTCTTTTTAATGGAAATGAAAAGGTTTCTAGGAGTTGGTAAACATGAAATTAGCATACACTTTCATCTAAAATCTGGTACTCCGAGGTAGAGAACATCAGCTAGTTGCCCTTACATTGTACATGTCGTACGCATAACGCATGCCTAATTTCATAGCAAAAGAACTCAAATCTTTCTTGTGAAAAATTACAACTTCTTTAAAGAGGAAGTAAACCCTGATGGGTGTTACTTCCTCTTTGTTTCCCTGCAAAGGTAAAGCATAAGGGGCTACTATGCATCACATAGGAGCCCATTATGTGTCACTTACCTGACACAGGAGCCAGCGATGTCACCGCTGTCCCCTTGTGTACGGAGCTTCCATCTTCTTTGTGGGTATCGCGGCTCCGGCGCTGTGATTTTACCGGAGCCGTGATGACGTCGCGCATGCGCACGGGAGCTGCCACTCGCGGCATATAGTCGTTAGCAGCGGCGCACTCAGTGTGTGTCTGCTGCCTGTCTTTTTTTGCAAATCTCTCCTAAACTGTGTAGGTTTGGGAGATATTTCTTGGACCTACAGGTAAACCTTAATCTAGGCTTACCTGTAGGTCAAAGTAGGGTTTACAACCACTTTAACCATTTCAATACAGGGCATTTTCACCCCCTTCCTGCCCAGGCCAATTTTCAGTTTTCATCGCTGTAACATTTTGAATGATAATTGCGCGGTCATGCAACAATGTACTCAAATTTTTATGTGTGTGTATATGTTTGTATATATATATATGTGTGTGTGTGTGTGTGTGTGTGTGTGTGTGTGTGTGTGTATATATGTATATATATATATATATATATATATATATATATATATATATTATATATATATATATATATATATATTTATATATATATATATATATATATATATATATAATATATATATATATATATATATATAATTACACAAGTGCACTTGGAAGTGCAGTCGCTCTAAATCTAAGGGGTAGATCTGAAATGAGTGGAAGCTCTACTGATTTTATCATCCAATCAATATACGCTTATTGCTATTTTTTTTATTTATTTTTTTAAGCAAAAATATGTGTGTGTGTGTATATATATATATATGTGTGTATATATGTGTGTATGTGTGTGTGTATATATATATATATATATATATATATATATATATATATATATATATATATATATATATATATATATATATATATATATATATATATATATATATATATATATATATATATATTGTGTGTGTGTGTGTATGTATGTATATATATACATACATACATACATACACACACACACACACACACACACACACACACACACATACATACATACATATATATATATATATATATATATATATATATATATATATATATATATATATAAAAAAATTTAACTGGATAGACTTGTGTTCTTTTTTTTTTTTTCAACAAGACCAACTATGTGAGACACTTGGTCAACGCTGCTCCGCAAACCATGGCTCTGATGCGTTTCGCCCTGCCCATCAGTGGCTTAGTCATATGACGAAGCCCCATTGGCTGGGGCAAAACGTGTCAGAGTGTGGTTTGCGGAGCAGCATTCACTGAAGCTGCCACATATACACGTACTACCAGGATCGGGCCAGGGCTGCGCCAGTTTTTCTGCTTTGACCTTAGGGCTGGTGTACATCACAACAACACTGTCTATGCGTTTTGATGCAGAATAAACACACACTGGACTGCCTCTGGTGTGAACCAGCACATACACTTACCTTTTATGTGTTGTAGATAAAGCCACTTATACAATATACAGTGATGTGAGAAACTCTTCCATTGTAAGCAGACACACATTAATAATGCACAATGTATGGTCACACAGGCTGTGAACTTTGAACATTGTGTAACGCGATAGGAAACTGTCCAAAATTCCCCAACGCACCCAGCAGGCATTTTACATGTATCATTCGGACTTCCCTTTGTAGGTTTGAACAATTCCTATTAAAATATGGACTATTGGGAAATAAATGTATCATCATCTGCTTCAGTTTAAATGATTTATATTTTCTTGGAAGTAGTATACAGCTTTCCTTACAAAGGGACATTTTATACTTCTCAAAATCTGCTTTCGGATACTCGGTACAATAAAACAATTACGATTATTTTAATTCATTCTTAAATAGTGTTAACATTTACCATGGAAAAGAGATCACAATTCCACAGATACAAATTTAGTCAGAATTCACTTGGGTAGAATCCAATCTGCATGAAATGGAAAATAGAAATGAAGTTCGGAGTCTGCACCAGTAATTGGTTCTCTGTTAAACAGCTGGAAATCTGTAGATTATCTTGAAGCAAAAATCTTGGTTGGTCTTTATAGTTTCCTTGAAGGAAATGGGTGCCCAGAATGATGGATGGATTCTAGGTGTTCTAAATTTATCTTTCCTGTTCCCTTATCCTTTCTCGAATGCTCTGTTTAGGGAAACGCGTACTGGATAATCCCAGCCTGCATTTCCCGATATGTCTTTTATTTTCAGACATTTTAAATGCTGTATGTATTGTTTTCAGAGTCAAATAAAATTGGCTGAGTTACTATATAGCGGCCTTTCTCAACCTTTTTTTAACACAGACAAACCCTTGAAATAACTTTCCGGTCTCAGGGAACCCCTGATAAAAATGGCTGACTACATCTATAACTGATGATACATTAGTAGAATGGTCAGTAGGAAGAATGCTCCTTACACTTGTGATCATTAGGAAGAATTACCCCCTTACAGATAGTTAAAGTGGGGTACCCCTTTAAAAATGTTTTTTTAAAAGTCAGCAGCTACAAAATACTGCAGCTGCTGACTTTTAATAATCGGACACTTACCTGTCCCAGGGTCCAGCGATGCGGGGGAACGAAGCCCCCCCTCGTTCCCCGCTCGCGGCGTCTGCATTCTTACTGTGGGCACCCGGCTGTGGCTTCACAGCCGGGCACCCACTGCGCATGCGCGAGTGGCGCAACGCGCCGTGATACGCTGCACAGTCATCTGGGACCTGTCATGTGCCACGATCACTTGTCAACACAGAAGTCTGGCTTCTGTGTTGACCAGTGATAGCTTGTCTCCAACAGATCTTCAGAGTTGCAGGATGGGATCAAGGGAGATGCAAGTGCACGGGGTCCTTTGCGGATGCTGACTCTCCCACTAGGTGATCTCCAATCGAGGGAGGAGGTGCCACCTACAGTGTGCGGGGAGGTATTAGAGCTGGCTGGGTGCTTCAGTTTAATACAGCAACAAAAATAAGACGTGGAAGATGGTGGAGCGTTTAAGAAGGAGGGGAGGTTGCATGCAGAGGTCAGAGCTGAAGAGGGGTGAAAGTGAGATGTGGATGGGAGATGCAGAGATGAGCAGTTGTGGAAGAAGACTGTACTCGGCACTCTATATGCAGCGCACCCCTGAACTCGGCACTCTATATGCAGCGCACCCCTGAACTCGGCACTCTATATGCAGCGCACCCCTGAACTCGGCACTCTATATGCAGCGCACCCCTGAACTCGGCACTCTATATGCAGCGCACCCCTGAACTCGGCACTCTATATGCAGCGCACCCCTGAACTCGGCACTCTATATGCAGCGCACCCCTGATCTTGGCACTCTATATGCAGCGCACCCCTGAACTCGGCACTATGTACGTAAAGCACCCCCAAACTCTGCAAGGAGTGTACTCCTGGTATTTAATGCCCCTGTAAGGCCCTCCCAATGCTCGTGGTGAAATTTGACCACACCCACTATTTGATGCAATTTAGAGGGTGGGGGTGGGGGTTGGGTTGTCGTGGTTGAGTTCCTGTACCTATTTTCTGAGGAAAAAAAGCCCTGCCTAAAACTGAATGTCTATGGGTTACATCAGATCAGTCTTTCTCAATCAGTTGGGTTTACCATTTTTACTTTTAATGCCATGGGCAGCACCAGGTTATCTATTTTTAACTTTTTGCTTAATCATCAAAAATTATTGGAAAATCAGTAAAAAATAAATAAAATAAAAAAGTTTCCAATCTGCCAAATCTCTAGCATCCCTGATACCGTTCCACTGATATGATGGCTTTTTTGTTTCATATACACAGTCTGATGCATTTCTGCTGAAAACATTATCTCATGGATAGCAGTTTTAAATCCAGCGAAGGGGCTATCCTCGAGAAGAGGATAAAAGTAATGGGGGTTCGACAGAGCAAAAATATTACAATACTTTTTGTAAGTCCCCTTTGGGAGACAGGTGCTTGCATTGTAAAAGATTTGATGCATCTGAAAAAGTAATCCAATATAGCTAATCTAAGAAAGATTAATAGTGATAATCCAGCACTACATGTGCTACTCTTTGGGGGATTGGTGCTTAGCATGGGCAAAGGCCTCTTTGAGTGCTAAGCATATAAACAATGTATAGATACAGCACACCGTGCCTGTACAGCTGTTTACTTGAGGTTACTGGCCTAAATAAAAAATTATATATATATATAAATTTTGTTTTTTAATAGCAAATTTCCTCTAAGGAAAGCAGTGCACAGACAAAAACAATAATAATCATTTTTGCTGATTAAAAAACTTGCCACCCTTACTATCTTTGTGAATCTGATTCATTATGGTCCCCATGCACTAAATGTGTTTTCTCCTAATTTAAGGAGTCAGCCCCGCTATCAATGACTCCCATATTCCTGAATAAACAGGGGGGTCTTTAGTTTGCTTTCAGACATGGCCAAGGTGTTTTCGCCCTACAACAGAAGTATGATGAGGTGAATGTTGAAGCCGATGTGAAAAGGCCATTATAGCTAGGGATATTTTTCAGGAGAGGAGATGGTCACAATATTTTTAATTTGTTATTCTAGATGATATTCGTGCTGATTTAACATTAGTGCTCAATCCAACTCTTAGGCCCCTTTCACACTGGGGCGTTTTTCATGCGGTGCAGCGCTAAAAATAGCGCCTGTTCACCGCATGAAAAAATCCGGCCCCTTTAACTCCAGTGTGAAAGCCGGCGGGCTTTCACACTGGAGCGGTGCGCTAGCAGATGACAAAAAAAGTCCTGCTAGCAGCATCTTTGGAGCGGTATAGGAGCGGTGTGTTCACCGCTCCTTCCCATTGATTAGAATGGGACACCGCGGCAATACCGCCGCAAAGCACCGCTACGGCGGCGCTCTGCGGGGGGTCTTTAACCCTTTTTCGGCCGCTCGCGGGGGGTAAAACCGCACCGCGAGCGGCCGAAAACCAAGGTTAAAACGACGGTAAAGCAGCGCTAAATATAGCGCTGCTTTACCGTCACCGCGGCTCCCCGCCCCGGTGTGAAAGGGGCCTTACAAACCAGCAGTCTGGGTACAGGTAGAACTTGTTTAATTGAGGCCATTATGGTTGCCTTAAAGTAACAATGTCATGATAGAATCATGGAGGCTGTCATTGTCATTGTTGACCATTACTTCTGAAAATGTCCTCAGGTCATTGATGGCTTTAGTGCTTCTTGAGTTACTGACCAAGTATAAAGAAAAGGAATTCAGACATTCATTTACAGCATGATTGTTCTGGGCAGTTGACTCCAGATGCAGCCGGCAACAAGTATTTTTACCACTTTCGGACCGCCCACCGTCGTCATACGTCGGTACTTTGAAGGAGGATATCGTTGTTATGGCAGCAGCTAGCTACCAAAACCCTGATCTCCTCGTCTTTAGCAGGCGGTCCAGTTTAAGATATAAAAGTGGTTTCTGCGGCAGATTCGCCACAAGATCACTTTTATCGGTGGCGGGAGAGGGGCCCCACCCCCCCTCGCCGCGATCCGGTGCCATCTGCGGCTTACGGGATCCGTCGGCGGAGGCGATCACGTCTGTCCCCTTGATGGGTATGAAGATGAGTGAGGGGAAGATGGCCCCCACCCGTCTCCATATCACTGCAGGGCGGAAGCAACGTCAAAACGGGCCATTTTCATATTTTTTTTTAAATGACGACATTTTATTTTATTTTTTTTTTATTTTTTATTGAATTTTAATGTAAATATGAGATCTGAAGTCTTTTTGACCCCAGATCTCATATTTAAGAGGTCCTGTCATGCTTTTTTTTTATTACAAGGGATGTTTATTCATACTTGCACTTTTACACAGTTTATTAAAAAAAAAAAAAAAAAAGTTAAAATAAACAAGAAAAAAGTTACTTTTTTTAAACACGCCCCGTCCCTACGAGCTTGCATGCAGAAGCAAACGCATACGTGACTAGCGCCCGCGTATGAAAACGGTGTTCAAACCACACATGTAAAAGGGTATCGCCGCGATCGGTAGAGCGTGAACAATAATTCTAGCCCTAGATCTCCTCTGTAACTTAAAACATGCAACCTGTAGAATTTTTTTAAACATCGCCTATGAAGATTTTTAAGGGTAAAAGTTTGTCGCCATTCCACGAGCTGGACATGTTTGAAGCGTGACATGTTAGGTATCAATTTACTCGGCGTAACATTATCTTTCACAATCTAAAAAAAAAAAGGGGTAACTTTACTGTTGTCTTATTTTTTTATTTAAAAAAAAAGTGTATGAAAATGTGCCCTTCTAAGACCGCTGCGCAAATACAGTGTGACAGAAAGTATTGCAACAACCGCCATTTTATTTTCTAGGGTGTTAAAAAAAAAATGTATAATGTTTGGGGGTTCTAAGTAATTTTCTAGCAAAAGAAACCGTTTTTAACTTGTAAACAACAAATCTCAGAAAGAGGCTCGGTCCTTAAGTGGTTAAGAAGGTCAGCAGTGGCGGCTCCTGTACCTCCTCTCAGGACAGAGTCACGTTAAGAGAATCTGTCACCAAAAATATAATGCTTGGGCATGCTGTTTGTTCACGAAATAAATGTCATCTAGTCCAGATTAAAGGATATGTAAACGTTCGTTGTTTGTTTAAAAAAAAAAAAGAAACCAACATTGATCTCTAGTGATCTGTTTTCACACTCCCCTTTACTCGGGTAAAAAATAAGGCTAACTTTAGGAAAGTGATATAGTAGGAGTAGCGTGGGTCCGTACACCAATCTCGTATATCCTCAATGTTCTTGTGCGAAATATATACACATATAACAAACTATATATAAACAATTCTGCTTAATAAACTATGTGCAAAAAAATATATCTCCAATGTAAATAAAGTGCAAGGTAAGTGCAAATCAAACAATAGTGCAAAAATACATTTATTAAAGTGCTTATATGATAATCCATATAATCTTTTTTTTTTTTAAAGACCCCTAAAATGTCAATAGTTACAGCAAATAAAAAAATAATTTCAACAAAGTTCTATTTGGAATAGTGATGTGAAGTCCAAAAAAGTAAAGTCCAAAATCCCGCACTCCTACTAAAATGAACTCGCCACATAGTTATGCTGGTAAGATTATAAACCAGCAGATATGCCAGCACTCTCTCCCAGTCGCCAACTGCAACTCAATCTCCTCATAGGTATATGGTCAGTATCCCATCTCAAAGATTACAGTAATCAATGTGGAAGACAAAAAAAAAAGGAAGGCGGCTTCCATAGCATAAAACCGTACCACAGGCTTTATTAAAATAGTATAGATTCCACTCACATGTAGAAAAGTGCCAACCCAGCACTAGGGGAACCGCGCTCAGCTTTGTTTGCTGTTCAACTCCCGGGCTTGCCAAACTGGCACATGCAATGTCATCAGCGTCATTGCCCCCCCAAGTACGTTTCGTCATGTGACATCTTCAAGTCTGTAATGTGCCATTTGCAGGGCTTATGACTGTGGAGCTGGAGGACTTTATCTTGACTACCAGTGATCCCATCAGACTCTCTTAATGTCAACCTATTTTGCATACATTCCGCCAGGATTTTACAGCTTCCTTCCTTGGCAAAAAAAGGAATAAAAGCAGTTTTGAGCTGCAGCTGAAAAAAATGTTTGGTTACATTTACAGATGGGGGGAGGGGGGACCCAACTGCTTCCTTTAACCATTTTAGCCCTGGAAGGTGTTAATGACCAGGCCATTTTTTGCGATACGGCATTGCGTTATTTTAACTGACAATTGCACAGTCATGCAACGCTGTACCCAAATAAAATGTATGTCCTTATTTTTTTCCACAAATAGAGATTTCTTTTGGTGGTATTTGATCACCTCTGCGGTTTTTATTTTTTTGTGGTATAAAAAAAAAACGCTACAATTTAAAAAAAATATATTTTTTACATTCTGCTATAAAACGCATCCAATAAATTTTTTTTAAAAAAAATCTTATTTCTTCATCAATTTAGGCCAATATGTGTTCTGCTACATATTTTTGGTTAAAAAAAAATCCCCAATAAGCGTATATTGACCCCTGATATCTCACCAAAGCCCCCAAAAAATTTAATATAAAATAAACTACTAACAACACCCCCCCCCCCCTCCCGCCCTACCAACACTGTCCACTGTCTCAACCCCCTCTCCCCCAAAAAGAATTGTTATTTTTATATATTTTTTTTTATATTATTTATTTATTTTTATTAACAAATTCGGACACGAAGCGTCATCTCCCTGAAATGAGTTTTTGCAGGTTGGGATGTCTGTCACCAAATATAAGTTCTTTTATAAAGTGTTTATGATATAATGACTCACTAAACATCTAGGTACAATAACTCTGAATTATAAGAACAAGATGGACCATAGATTAAAGGAGTTTACCCGTCACTCTTCTTTTAATTATGTGTGAGTAAAAATAGGAAGCTTCTTGGGTTTTTGTCACCAACACTCCATGGCATACAAGTTATTTAGGATTGCCTGCCTGGTAAATCCCTTAGGCCCCTTTCACACTGGGGCGTTTTTCATGCGGTACAGCGCTAAAAATAGCGCCGGTTCACCGCCTGAAAATATCCGGCCCCTTTAACTCCAGTGTGAAAGCCGGCGGGCTTTCACACTGGAGCGGTGCGCTAGCAGGACGGCAAAAAAAAGTCCTGCTAGCAGCATCTTTGGAGCGGTATAGGAGCGGTGTGTTCACCGCTCCTATACCGCTCCTTCCCATTGATTTGAATGGGAAACCGCGGTAAAACCGCGGCAATACCGCTACGGCGGCGCTCTGCGGGGGTCTTTAACCCTTTTTCGGCCGCTCGCGGGGGGGTAAAACCGCACCACGAGCGGCCGAATACCGTGGTTAAAACTACGGTACAGCAGCGCTAAATATAGCGCTGCTTTACCGTCACCGCGGCTCCCCGCCCCAGTGTGAAAGGGGCCTTAGAGTGCTCCAACAATACCATGTGGACAGCATTTTTCCTACCACTTGTACCCGGCTGGAATATTTTATTGCAATCATTTTATACTATAGCAGCAAGCAAACTACACAAAATACAAAACAGGGGTGTCTAACCTTTTGACCTTCCTGGGCCACATTGGAAGAAGAGAAGTTGTCCTGGGCCACACACAGAATACACTAATGCTGCGTGCACACAACCGGACTTTCAGGCAGAAAAGGTCAGACGGAATCACTCCGTCGGATATTCCTATCGTGTGTGGGCTTCTTCTTAATTTTTTCTTCAAAAATTTTGACGGACCTAGAAATGGAACATGCTTTAAATCTTTCCGACGGAATAAATTTCTATCGGGCAAACCGTTCGTTTGTATGCTGGTCCGACGGACCAAATACGACGCAAGGGCAGCTATTGGGTACTGGCTATTGAACTTCCTTTTCTAGTCCCGTCGTACGTCATCGCGTTCGAAATTAACAGACTTTGGTGTGATCGTCTGTGGGCAAGTCCGTTCGGTCAGAACTTCGTCTGGAAGGCCGCCGGAGTTTATTCTGATGGAAAGTCCGGTTGTGTGTACGCGGCATTCGGCTCCATGCACACTGGGCAGAAGCTGCATCCAGAAGTTTTTTTTTTTTTTTTTTTTTTCTTTTCTAGAATGCATTAAACCTCCTGCCTTTTTAGAGGGTGTCTAAAGCCAAAGTGTTTTTTTTTTTTTTTGTCAGAATTGTTGATGTTTATTGCCGTTGGTGTCCTGCTGGGGAGATTTTACCCTATTTGTCCTTCATGACCGACCTGATGGTGAGAGGAATTCAGTTGTGACAGATCAGGACGTACGGGAATGTCTACCAAAAGTTGACAACTGTCTAGGAGAGGCTTCACCTTCTATTGTTTCTCTGGGATTGAAGTATAATAACTTTTCTTAAATGAGACCCAGGTAGAAAAAAAAAGGTTTTAAACATTCTCTACCTTATCCAAAACTAAAGAAAAAAGTTTGGGCTTTGGATTTACTTTGATTTACTGAACTGTGAGTTTAGACTTTTCAGATATCACTGGATGCACGGTTGCGTAGGCCTATGACTCACAAGAGAATTGGGCCTGATCACAATGACAGCACAGAGCTCGCAACTTTAAAAACAAGTCAGCAATAGCAGCTTCCAAATTTCTGACACATGTACACTTTAGCTTTTAAAATGTCCCCGGACAATAGAGGTGTGCAAGCTTCATTTTCTGTTACTGTTGATGTATTACAGAGAGTTATGGAAAATACATTTTACCTTACTGCTAGGAGTTGGTGGAATCTGCCTGGAGGTAAACATTTACCTATAGGTAAGCCCGTTTTAGGAGATATTTAGTATAAATGCAGCCAGTGATATCACTGGCGCATGCGCATTGAAGGAACGGGCACAGGTGACCCATGCTGTTAATGGACGCTCCTGCGTGAGTGACATAATCGCGGCTCCGGCAAATCGCAGCGCCGCAGCCCACAAACCCGGAAAAAGCTCCAGGGAAAAAAGTCACCCGTTTCAGTGGTGTGTCAGCGGCGCTAAGAGCTTCGTTCTAAAGTAAGTATTCCATAATGAGCTAGTATGCAATGGGGTTTACAACCTCTTTAACTGCTTTGCGACCGCCGGCTGTCAATTGACGGCCAGGCGGCGCAGCTCTCAGTACAGAGAAACACTGATCGGTCTCCTCCCCTTGTGAGTCCCCTCTCCCCTACAGTTAGAATCACTCCCAGGGAACACATTAACCCCTTCAGCAACACACCACCCCCTAGTGTTAACCCCTTCCCTGACAGTCACATTTATACAGTAATCAATGCATTTTTTATAGCACGGATTGCTGTAAAAAATTTGAATGGTCCCAAAAATGTGTCAAAAGTGTCCGATATGTCCGCTGCAATATCGCAGTCACGATAAAAATCGCAGATCGCTGCCATTACTAGTTAAAAAAAAATAAAAATAATAATAAAAATGCTATAAATCTATCCCCCTATTTTGTAGACGCTATAACTTTTGTGCAAACCAATCAATATACGCTTATTGTGATTTTTTTTTTTTTCTTTTTTTTACCAAAAATATGTAGAAGAATATGTATCGGCCTAAACTGAGGGAAAAAACTTTTTTTTATATATTTTTTTGGGGTGATCAAATACCACCAAAAGAAAGCTCTATTTGTGGGGACAAAATGATAACAATTTCATTTGGGTACAGTGTTGTATGACCGCATAATTGTCATTCAAAGTGTGACAGCGCTGAAAGCTGAAAAATGGCTTGGGCAGGAAGGGTGTGAAAATGCCCTGTACTGAGATGGTTAAAGAGTGGGTAGCCAAAATGAACCACTTCAAGAGAATGGCGAAAATAACGGCAAATATACAGGGGTGCAACACCAAATATATGGCCATCTTGGATTAAATTCTTGAGTTCTGATATCCTGAGATCCTTTCTGTGAATAGTTTATAGCTTCGTACGTGGTTTGGACATAAATTGGTAGTTCGGTGGTATTGTCTGGTCAGGAAGGCGCCCCCAGATGTGTACCTTTTTTTTTTTTTTTTTTTTTTTTTTTTTTTTTTTTTTAATTTTTTTTGTCCCTTTTCTTCCCTTTTATCTATGTTTCTGGGCAGTTCTTTGCCCTTGGGGAATACTCGAGAGCACAGTATAGACGCTATGGAAGAACAGGTAGAAATATATATACTTGTATTGAAAAAAATGTTCAGTTTGTAAGAAGCTTTGTCAGAAAGATATAATCTCTGTTCCAATAATATAACGATATATGGGATCACATTGTCCCCGGTTATGTGCTCTGAGTGTTACGCTTGTAAAATGTTTTTAATACAGTTTTTTAAAATATGTGAAAAATTTAAACTTCTAGTGTACTGTCACTTTTGCTGCCAAATTTGAGAGCATCCCCACGCTATATATTTGTGTTCCCATTCACATAGCATACATATAAAAAATTAAAAAAAAATGTCTTACCTTTTCTAGTTGTTTGTTTGGAGTAGGTTTATACATAGGACTCATAAAATTATAGAACTGCGCTATCCCAAAAAGATAAATGCAAAATAATTAATGAAAAAATTCAGCATATTCAGATTTCAGAATATGCTAAAAAAAATTTAATTGATTTCTTTTTTATTCTTTGTATTCATCTTTTTGCGATAGCGCAGCTCTATATTTTATGATGAGTCCTATGTATAAACCTACTCCAAACACAACTAGAAAAGGTAAGACATTTTTTGGGGAACCTGAAATTACATCGACCTCTACCAGAAATATCGAAACATAACATTATCGATTTATGTACATTCCACTTCAATGGACACGAGGACAAAAGAAATCTAATTACAAGCTGCTAACTAAGTGGTATTATGTTCCATCAAAACTACATAAGATCAATTCTGATGTTTCTTCTCTGTGTTGGAGGGAATGTGGGGCGAGGGAACACACGCTCATATGGGGTGACATTGCCCTTTGATTCAGACTTATTGGAAGGAAGTATTGTATTTAATTAAGAAGATTAGCAATTTTGAAATCAGACAAGATCCTTGGCTGTGTTTTGTTTCATGTAACAGGTGAATCAAGGAAAAATGATAGAGTAGCCATCACCCAATTTTTGCTAAATGCAATGAAAGTATTAATTCTGAAACCTTGGAAATCCAAAGAAAATACAGACAATAAAAGATCGGTTTAGGGAAGTGGCTAGAACTAGGTTAATGGAAGAATAAATATATGTGCAAAACGATTCTGAATTAAGATTTTATAGAACTTGGAAAAGTTGGTTGGAGTATAAACAATCCTCAACCTATGAGTTGTATGAGCAGTGAGAATACCATCTAAGAAATGGGGATGGGACGAGGGGAAACTTGTCAAATAAGATATAGAGAAGATGGAGAACCGTGGGGTTGAGTTCAGCCCCAGTTTGTCTCTATCCCCTGCCACCCCCCCCCCCCACACACACACACACACACACACACACACGCGCACGCACGTGCACACACACACACACTTTATATACAAATTTAATTTTCTCTCCCCATCAAGATAGAGTAGTGGATTTGGGGTCTCTAACATACAGATAGGTAAGCAAATCACAGTAACTAAGGCCCCTTTCACACTGGGGCGTTTTTCCGGCCCCATTCACTCCAGTGTAAAAGCCGGCGGGCTTTCACATTGGAGCGGTGCGCTAGCAGGACGGTCAAAAAAGTCCTGCTAGCAGCATCTTTGGAGCGGTATAGGAGCGCTACGGCGGCGCTCTGCGGGGGATTTTAACCCTTTTTCGGCTGCTCGCGGGGGGGGTAAAACCGCACCGCGAGCGACCGAATACCGCGGCTAAAACGACGGTAAAGCAGCGCTAAATATAGCGCTGCTTTACCGTCACTGCGGCTCCCGCCACAGTGTGAAAGGGGCCTTAGGTGGAACTAAGACAGAAGTTCTAAGTAGCTATCTTAACCCTAGACCCCCCCCCCCCCCCAAATCGAATAAATAAGTCACAATTTTTGACATATACAGTATTTCACGGTCAGTAAGGGGGAGTGTGGTGGGGCTATACAGTGGAGGGGCATAGGATTTATGGGTGAGGGTACACAGTAATCTGGGAGGAACTAGGGGGCATCTGTATAGAGATGTTCCCAGATCCACCCCTCAATTAAATAAAAAAATTCACAATACACAAATTTTTTGTTATTTTTTTTTTTTTCACAGTTTATAACGGGAGTGTTTTATTTTGTAGTTAGTTTGTTGGTTGTAGATTTTGGGGGGAGGGAGGGGTATTGATCGACAGCCAGAGGGATTTTCATAAAAGACTGAAAATCTTGGAATTGTATGTATTTTATGGAGGATTTAAAGTGGTTTGTAGTATGCACATTCTAGGAAGGATTCACATATGTTTTTGAATGTTATGTAATGTCTTGTGTTTTTATATATATGTATGTATGGTATGTGTGTGTGTGTGTGTGTGTGTGTGTGTGTGTGTTAAACATAAAAAAAACAGCATATAGTGCGATCATGGAATGCAAACAAACATTAAAAATTGAAGTCCACGTGAATAAATGAAATGAAGATTTGAATAACTTGAAAATATAATCTAAGGTGATCATCTTTAAAAAAAAGTTCATAGATGCAGTATCCATCACTGGTGAAAAAAAGTTTCTTTGTGCAGAACGTCTATCACAGATAATAGAAATGCACGCTTACCAGATGGATATGACCTTCTATCTCTAGAAAGGTCTACAGACCTTAGAGCTGAATGTATATAACACTGGTCCGAAGGACAGCTCCAAATTACACTCCACAAAGATCGAGATACAGCATTCCTCAGCCAAAACCTTCTTTTCATGGACCGTTAAAAGGAATATGGAAATAAAATCTGCTAATAGTGCAAAACATTTATATGCATTTTGTTGAACTTTAGAAGATGCACATTATTTTACATATCAAAAGCCCCATAATAATAAAGCAGTTTTTGCTCACAAAAAGTCAAACACCTGCACTTCCAGGATAGGTAGAATGCCTGCCCTATGCGTTTCGTCAAAGATGCCGTCATCTGGGGCACATAGGAGTGCAAGCTATTCTAAACAATTTCAAAATGCAATTACAGGAACAAACTGAGGGAGCGTGTAAAGTACTACCCAAGCCTTGAGATCTTTAACCAATTATTAGGACAGGAAGTGTCCACATTTAGTTTAAAACTGATAATGAGATCTGCCAGAACAGTACAGACAGGGTAATAACACCACAGCCTTAACTTTGAATAGCGGTAAGCTAGATACCATTTTTTGTTTTAGCAATAAAAAAAATAAGCAGCAATTTTTAAATAGTTTTGTAAATTATGCTATGTAAATGGTAACATAGCAAATATAAAGTAGGTTATATCAGGGCGCGACAAACCCTGGGCGCCAGGTCGCATTTGCGACTAGAATTAGCGACTTGGTGCGGCACAGCTGGGGTATCCTGTCTCCGTGCGACACCCCCCGGCGCGAGCACGTTGGGCCGCACCGGTAATTGAGGCTGCGGCTTTGCGGCCTTCTGCAGTCCTATGGTTCTTTCTGTAATATGGCGCCCTCTTGTGGTGGCCGTTGGTATGACAAGACAACCACCAATGCTAATCTAATGGAGCTTCTCCTGCCTGTTTTCATGGCCTGCCCATCTCCTTCCCTTTACTTAAAACCCCCAATCATTATATATATATATATATATATATAATATTAATTTACTTATTTTTTTATAACACCCTCGAGAATAAAATGGCAGTCATTGCAATACTTTCTGTCACACCGTATTTGCGCAGCGGACTTGCAAGCGCACTTTTTTGGGGGAAAAAAAACTTTTTTTAATAAAAAGAATATTGTGAAAGCTAATATTACGCTGAGTAAATTGATACCCAACATGTCGCGCTTCAAAATTGCGTCCGCTCGTGGAATGGCGACAAACTTTTACCCTTTAAAATCAACATAGGCAACGTTTAAAAAGATTCTACAGGTTGCATGTTTTTGCGTTACAGAGGAGAACTAGGGCTAGAATTATTGCTCTCGCTCTACCGATCGCGGCGATACCTCACATGTGTGGTTTGAACACCGCGCTTTCATATGCAAGGCCTTACTCACGTATGCGTTCGCTTCTGCACGCGAGCTTGGCGGGACGAGGCGCGTTTAAAATTATTTTTTTTTTTTTATTTATTTTAACTTTTTCACTGTTCTTTTAAAAAAATTAAAAATTGTGTCACTTTTATTCCTATTACAAGGAATGTAAAAATCCCTTGTAATAGAATAAAGCATGACAGGACCTCTTAAATTTCAGATCTGGGTTCAAAAAGACCTCACATCTCATATTTACACTAAAATGCAATAAAAAAAAAAAAAAAATTGTCATTTTGAAAAAATAAATAAAATGTCCCTTTTAAGAGCTATGGGCGGAAGTGACTATTTGATGTCGCTTCTGCCCTGTAATGACTTGGCGACAGGCGGGGGCTATCTCTCTCCCCCCCCCCCCCCCTCATTCGTCTCCATGTCAGGCTAGGGACAGGTCTGAATCGCCTCCGCCGTTACCGACGTGCCACGGTAAGCTTGGAGGGCACCGGAGCACGGAGGGAGGGGGGGGGCCACCGATAAAAGTGATCTCGTGCCGAATCTGCCGCAGAGACCACTTTTATCTGAAAGAGAACCGCCTACCATAACAACATTTTTTCTCTTTAATTTTAGCCGCTCTCCCTCAGAGAAGTCATTGGTCAGAAATGTTGAACAGATTATCTCATGAATTATTCTTTAGCTGCTGGGACGGTGAACATGATATACTGTACATGCGTTTATTACATCAAAACTTTATAATTGACTGTTTGAGGAATACCTTGAATAACATGACTTGCCCCATAGCCAGCTACAGTGCCTTGAAAAAGTATTCATACCCCTTGCAATTTTCCAAATTTTTTGTCGTGTTACAACCAAAAAAAAAGGGGGCGGACTACAAATGCACGCTACACTTTTCAGATATTTACTTGTACAAATAATTTGAAAACCATTTATCATTTTCCTTCCACTTCACAATTCTGTGCCACTTTGTGTTGGTCTATCACATAAAATCCCAATAAAATACATTTACGTTTTTGGTTGTAACATAACGTGACAAAATTGTGGAAAATTCCAAGGGGTATGAATACTTTTTCAAGGCAATGTACATCATACGCTAATTAAACATTTGTTTTCATTGGCAGCAGAGAACTGTATAGATTGCAAACATTTTAATGCAAAATTTCATTTTTCCTTCTAGACAAAACAGTTGTGAAGACGTGACAGCAGTTGGTCTCGGAAGTCGACACTCCATGTTAATCAGTAAGTATTTCTGTACTGTTCTGTATGTCTCCGACAAGCAAAGCTACAGACGCTGCTCATTCAAGGGTTACATTGACTGCAGGAAGAAATATGTTGAATAATTTGGTAACCAACTATTTTTTTTTTTTTTTGCTTTTTTCTTTTTCTGTTAGATTTTTTTTTTCAAGGAAGAAAAAAAAAAAAAAAACCTCCCCTGAAGCTTTTTATCTATTAGAATAAAGAGCGCACATTCAGCTGTACGTTTTTTCTTAGTAGACAGTAATAGGTTGATCATGTGTTGGGAAGTTTTATGTGGAGTTCTTTCTAGCTATTTGCTTTTATTGTATATGTGAAATGCTATGTCCCTGTAAAGTCAAACCCTGTGAGCATATCACTATATGTGTATACAGGAAAAAGTATTGCCTGAAGCGACCATTCAGAGGCTTCCTAGCAGTTTTGTAGCCTGCTCTACAAAATCAACAGCTTAAAGAGGAAGTAAACCCTGTCAACAAAAAAAAAAAACCCTGCAGGACAAAGGCATAATGAGCTAGTATGCATAGCATACTAGCTCATTATGAATTACTTACCTGAGCTTGAAACCCCCGAAGGGACCCTCGTTCTCATCCTCCGTCGCTGCCATGATACCCGGAGTGACTTCCGGGTATAGCTGCTCCAACAATGTGACTGGCCGGAGTAGCGATGATGTCACTCCGGCGCATGCGCACCGGAGCTGTCGGTGACGTCATGATCGCCTTCACTAACGGCATGCTCAGTGCGCCTGCGCCGTTATCTACGGCGCGCATGTGCTGTAGACATCGGTGCCCGTTTTTAGGAAAATATCTCCTTAACCATGTAGGTCTAGGAGATATTTCAAGCACCTACAGGTAAGCCTTAATCTAGGCTTACCTGTAGGTTAAAGTGGTCTGTAAGGGTTTACAACCACTTTAAGCCAGGACTGCTCAACGTTTTGAAGAGCGAGGGCCAGTTAGGTAATTTGGTAGCCAGTTGTGGGCCACAATGAAATGAAACGGTTCAGAATTTCAAATTTTTTTTTAATTTTATTTTGAATAGCATAATGAAAATTTTAAACAACAACATTTATTTTCCATGGAACCAATCCCCGTTGGATGTTTACCCACTGTTTAATCACAATCACAAAAAGAAAAGAAAATGGTCGGACCGATCATGCAAAAGGAGCCTATAGCTGGCCTTGCACTATACAAAAAATCCATCGATCGACTTGGGTACAACCAGCCTGGCAGTAATCATGTTTTGCCAGCCAGGAAGGCACATGACTGTGTTGATGGGGGGGGGGGGGGGGGACAAGCGATTTAACTTTCCTTCCACCCAAGGTGGAAGGAAAGAAAATAGTCACCTTGAAGCGGGCTAAAGTAAAATTGAGGAATTCTAAAAAAAACAAAAAAAAAACATCTGTACTCCCCCTCCATACGACAGCTTCATTTCAATGCCGCAGCTGTCCCCTACCAGCTCTAAGCCCAAGAACTGAGTGATCACATGGCTGCTGATCACTCCATTTTTGGTCCACTCTGAGAAGACAGCAGTGACTGAGTCACCGCTCTCTGCTGTGCCCCTCCAGCGCTCACTGAGGCACTGACCTGTGAAGGTTGGCATTAGCGGCTGGCTCAGGCTCTCGGTGGCGTGTTAAGAGGCGGAACCAGCTGCCGGTCAGGCATCTGGGGGGGGGGGGGGATCCTGACATTATTGTCAAAATCCTTCCAGAGCCCAGACCGGCTCTGTGATGCTTTAGCCTGCTGTTGGCTGATTCTGGGCCACCGAAGCGCACAAGTGAGTGAACTTCTATGACCCACAAGAGAAGCATGGCCAACAAAAAGTTTTGGCCATGCTTCTGTTTTAAATCGGTCACATTGCTAAAAAGAAAATCGCATCGCACTGCCTGGAAAATCAATGTTGTCAACAACATCAGTGCAATCTGAGCAGTGATGAAAGATATACAAAAAAAAGAATCTTGATAACATACAGCAATCAAGTATTGGCATGAAACCGTGAGACTTTCATTATGCAGAATATCTGCCCATCTATCGGTCTGTCATCTCTCCATCTCACTATTTATCCACGTCCCTGCAGGTCTCTCTCAATCTATCGAGCTCTTCCTAATCTGCACCAACATTAATCGCTTAAAATTCTAGTCTCCAACCCCCACTTGAGCTGCTCTTCCATGGCCCACTTTGGAAAAGCAGAAAGTGGAAGCACAAGGAAAGAATGGAAACGTTTGCATTGTGGTTTTGATTGGCAGTGCCTGTGAAGGAGAGGTTATTTCATGTGGCTGTTTCTTTTCAGGCAATCTTTCCTTTATGTACACACCATTCATCTGGGTACAGTTCTCTATTCAAAATCCTTTTTTTTTCAGTCCTTTCTTTCTCTTCCTCACTCTTTCCCCCTCCTTTCTTTTCATTATTGCCTTTTATGCGCACCTCCCCCCAGACTGCATTTTCTTTTCTTTTTCATGTTCTTCCTGTATTCAGTTCCTTTTTAGATTCTTGCGTTTTTTTTTTTTTTTTTTTTTTTTTTTGCTTTTTTCCTCTTTTTTTTTTTTTTTTTTTGCATAGACTAATTCTGTGTTTCTTGGGGGAAGGGGGAGGATCACAATAATTTTGTTGCAGACTTGACGAGAGTTCTTGCTGTAACGATTTTTTTTTTTTTTTTTAACAAGAAAAACGATTTGTTTTTAAAAGAAAAATATCCCCTGTTATGGGAGGATATGATGGTTCATTATATGTTGCAGTGGATGATATTTAGAGAGCTTTACAAAGCCAAAGTAATGCCCGTTGCCCATAAAAAAGGAATTCTTGGATCTGATTTTTTTTTTTTTTTATTAACTGAAAGCAAACCTTGTTTAGCAAAGCCAATTTTTATTTATTTTTTATTTTTTCCCTTTCATAAGAATTTAATAAGTTCAGAGCTGTTTTTAAATACACTTTTTTAAAGCTGAAATATATTCCTTATTGTCCCAAGAATATTTATCCACTTTGTGTGCAGCAAAGGCTTTTGTAAATCCAGATATTACCTTGTAAAAGTAGCAGTGACATCACTGTGCTGTACATAGCCTGAGTTGTGGAAGGGACTCGGCAGCTCCACCCACTACCGGTTGCTTGGACAAAATTACAGTAGGGGGCGGAGACGAGACCAGTCACTCTGCACAAGGAGAGCAGCACCAGTGAGCGGTCTTTATTACAGGAAGTTCCTACACAGAGGCAAAGTTTAACACTGGATTACTGCACAGATCTAAAAGAAGTATACAAAGTACACCAAGACGGAAGGAAGAACGCACATAATTCTTGTAATTATATATAATATATATATATAATTTGCTTATCCTGGAGTTCAGCTATAATGGCCTAAAGCAGTTTGGCTCCGGCTCAGAGTCCCTGTTTTTGGGTCCTGAAAAGGATAGGATTTGTTGGTTTGAGAATGCTTTATCCAGGTATTGGCAAACCAAGGGCAGGTCTTAACCACTTAAGCCCCGGACCAATTTGCAGCCAAAGGACCAGGCCCCTTTTTGCGATTCGGCACTGCGTCGTTTTAACTGACAGTTGCGCAGTCGTGCGACGTGGCTCCCAAACAAAATTGGCATCCTTTTTTTTTTCCCCACAAATAGAGCTTTCTTTTGGTGCTATTTGATCGCCCCTGCGGTTTTTATTTTTTGCGCTATAAACAAAAAATAGAGCAAAAATTTTGAAAAAAAATCAATATTTTTTACTTTTTGCTATAATCAATATCCCCAAAAAATATATAAAAAAATAAACATTTTTTTTCCTCAGTTTAGGCCGATACGTATTCTTCTACATATTTTTGGTAAAAAAAAAAATTGCGATTGGTTTGCGCAAAAGTTATAGCGTTTACAAAATAGGGGATAGTTTTATAGCTTTTTATTTAATATTTTATTATTTATACTATATAATATATATATATCATATATATATATTATTGTGACTGCGACATATATATATATATATATAGATATTTTTTAAACATTTTTGGGACCATTGTTATTTTTTTTTTTTTATTTTTTATTTAAATGCACTGATTCCCGTGTGAATGACACTGGCAGTGAAGGAGTTAACCACTAGGGGGTGGGGAGGGGGTTAAGTGAGCCCTGTGTGTGTTTTACTACTGTAGGGGGCGTGGTTTGGCATGTGACGTCACTGATTGTCTGTTCCCTGTCATAGGGAAAGACGATCAGTGAAAGTGTCACTAGGAAGCACGGGGAGAGGTTTGTTTACACAGACCTCTCCCTGTTCTTCAGCTCTGTGACCTCTCCCTGTTCTTCAGCTCTGTGACCGATCACGGGACACCAGCGGCGATCGGGTCCGCTGGTCCCGCGGCCACGGAGCTCAGGACCGGGTTGCGAGCAAGCAACCCAAGGCTGGGCTCTTAAAGGACAACGTACCTGTACGTTGATGTGCCCAGCCGTGCCATTCTGCCGTCGTATATGTGCAGGAGGCGGTCCTTAAGCGGTTAAAATGTCACATTTGTGCATAGCGGTACTGTGTGATATTAATGCATGTCTTGCAGCACAGGTTAGTGTAAACTACTCTCTGCATTGCGGTCCTATACATTTATTGCACCCAAACGCATATATATATATATATATATATATATATATATATATATATATATATATTATATATATATATATATATATATATATATATATATATATATATATATAATATAATATAATATAATATAATATAATATAATATAATATATAGTATGTAGCAATATTATGGGGTTGATTTACTAAAACTGAAGAGTGGAAAATCTGTTGCAGCTTCTGCATAGAAACCAATCGGCTTCCAGGTATTTTTGTCAAAGCCCAACTGAACAAGTTGAAGTTAGAAGCTGATTGGCTACCTTGCACAAGCTGCACCAGGTTTTGCGCTCTCCAGTTTTAGTAAATCAACCTCAATGCGTTGTAGTGTGATTCGTTGATGAAAATGCTGCAGGTGTGGTTTTCTGTGCCACTGCCAGCACAATCAAATGTTAAAGGGTTAGTTTACCTTCACACAAAAAATGGGCCATGCCCTACACACACTGCATTATGTTTGACAAATTAAGCTTCTTTTCTATGGCATGTTTTGTAGGCCACTCACTGCTCCTAAAAACTCCCAAGTTGGCGACCTCTCCCTCCATCCTGTCTAGATGAAAGTATGGGCTGGTCATTGCAAACCCGCTAACGGCTCCATAAGATCGAGGGCTAAGGCTCATTCAAATCCTGCACATGCACAGTACGACCAGATCCCCCTGTAGCACAACCCTGACCTCAGCTGCTGCTGCAAGAGGAAAAGAGCGCACTGCACATGTGTGTTCTGAATGAGTCAGAGCGCTCAATGCTGTGGTGCTGAGACCACTCTTGCAATGGCCAAGCCATCTTGTCATCTACGACTTTAGACTAGACTTGGAACGCCACTCCAAGCCAGGAATTGCATTCCCAAGATCCACAGGAAGAGGCTACTGCAGGCTACCAAAATGCCCCTCCTAGAGTGATACATACATTACATGAAGATGACAGTGCTCTCCCAACCATCCATCCACCATAACATGAGAATCAAGATTGGCTTCAGCCTACAGGTCTCCGCCAGAATGCCACACCCCCTGACACATTAGGGGGTGTGGCCTTGTGGCAGAGACAGGCTTAAGCTGATCTTGATTCTCATGTTATGGTGGCTGGTTGGGAGAGTGTTTTCTTCATTTCATACATCTTGTCGTCTAGTTGGGGTGAAGGGAGGGTCCCCTACCTTGGAGTTTCTGGCTTGGGATGGGCCGCCAATGGCCAACAGGTGGGCCATTGAAAAGAAGCTTCATTTTTCAAACCTAAACCGTGTTTTTAATGTTGTGGGGATGCTGGAGTACATGGGCATTTCTTTTAAAGGTGAACTTGCCCTTTATAAGATAACAGACCCCTCCAAAATAATATCTCACAGCTTACCAGTGCTTGAACGTGGCTACTGTTTTTTATTTTATTTTTTTCCCAGGCTAAGAACATTTTCAGCAGTTACAGAAAATACATGTTAATATTGCCAGAAATGTGTCCTTGTCACTTCCTGTGAGCTAAACAGAAAGAAAAAAACATCTTTAATTCTTGCAATAGAGATGAACAGAGACAGACCTCTTTAGATATAGTGGAGGAGTGATTGAACTATCCAGGGACAGGAAGTGTGTTGTTAGCAAGATTACCAGATGAAAATAAAGAGGAATAAAGAGCCTGACAAAAAAAAAGAAAACCCCCTAAGGACTGGTAGGCTGCAATATTTAAAAATTTTCTTTTTGATTTAGATATGCTTCGATTGGGTGCTTTAACACAAGGTGAATATTCCATTCACCACTGTGGGTGCTATTCAAGACTATATAATTGATTCAATCTTGTTGATTTATTGAAGGTAATTTGTTTTCCCTTCCTATATAGATAACTAGGTTTTATTATCCATGATTTCTGTTGTCTGACACAAATACATGTTTTTTCTACTATGCTGTGTTGTTTTTTTTTTTTACTAACAGGGAAAAAAAACTTCCAAACCAATTTTTTGTCCTTTTCTGCAAACCTTGTGGGGATCAATGTGAAGAGGCATGGTGTTTATCTGCACATATAAAATTAGTTTTTCTTAATTTCCAATTATGAGTGATTATATATATATATATATATATATATATATATATATATATATATATATATATATATATATATATATACACACTAAGCATTTTTGGTAAGCTTCATTTTTTGGTAAGCTTCATTTTTCAAAAAAAAAAAAAAAAGAAAAGGTGTCGCAGAGCACAAAAATGTGTTTAAAAAGCCCTACTGTTGAGAAGACCAATCTATTACTGGGTCCTGTACGGTAGTAAAGGCCAGAGGTTGCTCTAGCGTTAAAGTGGATCTAAAATCAAAACGTTTTAACCTTTTTTAAAGCGTTTTTTAACCCCAAAAAAATAAAAACATTTTGATTCTGGTCCCTTAAAGCATAGCACAGCGCTTGTGCTATGTAATCTGTCCCCCTCTAATCTGTTAAAAAAATACCCTAAACCTACCACTTCCTGTATGGCCTCTCTATACAGACCACCATAACCAGGGCGCCTCCACCCTGATCACCGTGGTCAAAGTGCCTCCCTCTGTGATAGGCTGCCAACACAGGACATACCAAGTGTCTTGAGGCGATTCAGTTTGCATTTGCAGCGCTATACAAATCATTCATTCATTCATGCTCTCTGCTCTCCTCTCTCCCCCTCACCCCCTCCTTCCTCCCTGTCAGCGCCCTCTCTGTCTGTCTTCTGGCCTGGCCCCCCCCCACTGCTATTATTTTAAAATTAAAATATAAATATACATTTTGTCACTGCCAGCCTCTCATAGAGGCTGGCATAGTACACTGTATGTTTTATTTAAAAAGGAGTGCCGTAATTGCTGAATATCGACTGTCTTCAGGCCGGTCACGTGACTCGCGGCCACCTTCCAGCTCCGATGGGTGTCTTCTGCGGAGGAGACGAGCGGCCACGTGATCTCCCTCTGATTCTAGAGGGAGATCACTGCCCCCTCCCACAGAAGACATCTATCAGTATATTTCCCCCAGTTTATGTATGTGTATGTATATGAATGTGTGCGCGTATGTATGTATGTATGTATGTTTGTGTGTGTTTATATAAATATATATGTATGTGTGTGTGTATGTGTATATGCATGTATATATATGTGTGTGTGTGTGTTGTGTGGTGTGTGTGTATATATATGTGTGTATATGTATGTATGTCTGTATGTGTATATATATATATATATATATATATATATATATATAGTCGTATATATATATATATATTATATATGTATATATATACTGTATATCCTATATATATATAATATAGCTATATATATATATATATTTATATATATATTTATATTTATAATATAAAAATTAGCAAGCAAAGCAAACAAAGTTTTTGAATTCCTAATAGTTTCTAAAATAGAAGTTCCCCCCTGAAAGGTGCCAAAAATGGCACCGGAGGGGGGGGGAGGAATCCAATAAGCGGAAGTTCCACTTTAGGATGGAGCTCCGCTTTAAGGGTTAATAAGGGGTTAAATAGAGGAACATTTAATAAAAAAAATGAATACTTTTTTTATTTTTTTTGCTTAAAGCCGAGCTCCACCCTAAAGTGGAACTTCCGCTTAACTGATTCCTCCCCCCCATCCGGTGCCACAATTGGCACCTTTCAGGGGGGAGGGGGTGCAGATACCTGTATAATACAGGTATCGGCACCCACTTCCGGGACTAGCTAGCCGGAGCTGTCCCGCCCATTTCTGAAGATGCCCCATTGTGTCTTGGGAAACGCACAGTTCCCAGGACACAACGGGGACCAATAAAGATGCACATGCGCAGTAGGGAACCGGGCAGGGAAGCCGCAAGCTTCACTTCCTGATTCCCTGACAGAGGATTGTGGCGGGGCAGCCGAGAGACGAGCGATCTTCTGCTGACATCGCTGGAACCTGGAACAGGTAAGTGTACATTTATTAAAAGTCAGCAGCTGCAGTATTTGTAGCTGCTGACTTTTAAAAAATAAAATAAAATTGGGTGGACCACTTCTTTAAGCCTAGGTTCAGACTAGTGCAATCTCAGACATTGCATGTGATTTGCACCCGCACCGCAGGTACCGATCACATGCAATGTGAGTTCAGCCATACAGTTGTTCTTCCCCGCACTGGAATCGGATTGCATGGGTGTTCTCACCCATGCAATCCGATTCCTGTACGAATCCACAGTTCGCACTGTGATCTGTGAACCGTTCTGTGGATATCATTAACGTTGTATTGACACCCGCAGCGGTTCGCAGAGGGCTGTGTGAACTGCTTGCGGGAGAGAATCGATGCAGGAAACGGCGCTGGTTCCCGCACTAGTCTGAACCTAGGCTTAAACTGACTTCATCTGTAGATTTGAGGTTCATCCCTTTTGATCTGTAGATGTATAAACAAAAGGAAACAATGTTTCTTTTTATCTATCTGTTTCCCTGGCTGTTGATAAACATTGGCTGCTTTTTTTTTTTTTTTTGACAGCTCCAATTGCCAGGACTTAGTTTACACTTTAGGTGTCAACTGGGGAACCCCACTGACAGCTGAATGAGTTATTGTTTAAGGACGTGGTGGCACCACTCCTTGACAACCGATAATTGCCTGCTTTTGTATATTTCAGCTGTCAGTGGGGGAATCCCGCTGACAGCTAAAAGTACAGAGCCTGAAAGTATTGGTTTCAGGTTTCGGATTCTAAATGCTTGGTATCGGCACTGATATCGGTATCGGTGCCACCCCAGCGAGAACATGAGCTTTCATCTTGAACATAGGGATCTTATAGCCACAGTGTCCAGAGGTTGAAGACGACCTCCACCAAACATAAGTAGCATTTTTAGTGGACTTGCCTTTGCGTCTTGGCATAGTAATACAAATAGGCTTATTTTTACTTGAGTGGCTTGTCTAGAAAACTGTGCAAAATGTATGCATACATTAAAACAAATATAGCCGGTTTGTTACTAACAATAACAGAGGTGCATTTGCTTTAATTAGCGAGGATTTTTCTCTGTGCTTTAGGAAATGAGCACATTTTAATGATGGGCTGTGTAGCTAATTTAATAAAGAAGAGCCACTCCTGTTTTTCACTACCAAAGATCTAAGCTGCTGCATTAACTCCTGAGGCATTGTTCTGCATTTGATCATGTACACAGATCATTGCTTGAACCTTAGTATGTTGATGTTTGTAGTTTAGACCTGCAGTCTGTCTGTTACATATTTCTATTGCTCTTGCAACTGGTGGTAAGTGAATCACGTTAAAATTCATTCTTTTGTGGGCCCTGCTGAAGTAATCGCACCCTTTCTAAACCAGATTTCCGTGAAACCCTATGGCTCCAATAGAACATGTGTCGAACACAAGGCCCGTGGGCAGAATCCGGCCCGCTAGGCCATTTCATGTGGCCCTTGCACCCTGGGCTTTTTTTTAGCTAGAACATAGCAGAACTCCATTCTGCCATCTCTGCCTCTCACCCTCTGCTCCCCACTCACCACTCTCACTTGTAAACACAGAAGTCTTCTGTGTTTACAAGGACCGCTTTCCTCTTGGTGGCTCTCGCAGATCCCAGCCCGCCCTGAACTGATTGCGAGGACGAGGGAGATGCAGGTGCAGTGTGGGATGGGGAATCGCATTGTAAGCTGCACTGTGATCCCATCTGTGCACAGATGCTGACCAATGATCTCCCTGCATGTGAAAGAGAGAGGCGGAACTGCCTACACTCCCGGGAGGTACTACAGCCGGGTCGAATAGGTGAGACATGAAGGAGCTTTTGAAGGAATGAGGGGGGTGGTAAAGGGGGGGAAGTGTGCAGATATGGGGGATAAGGGAGAGTGGTGCAGAGGTAAGAGCCGGGGAGGGGTGGAAGTGAGCTGAACCCTGCACAGTGCACACTGCATAGCACACCCCTAAACACTGCACTCTGTATGTAGCGCACTCCTCAACTCCGCACTCTGTGTGCAGTGCACCCTTGAACTCTGCATCCTACAGACAGCACTCACTACTGGTATTTATTGGCCCTTTATGATCCTCCCAATGTTAGTGCAATTTGGCCACACCTGCCATTCCATGCAGGTGTGTGTGTGTGTGTGTGTGTGTGTGTGGGTGTGTGTGTGTGTGGGGGGGGGGGGGGGGGGGGGTTGAGTTTCTGCACCTATTCTCTGAGGGGAAAAAAAAAATCCCTGGATAAATTTATATAGTCTTACAGATACAACCAGCCCTTTGAGGGCAAGCATAATGCTGATGCGGCACGTGATCAAATTTGAGTTTGACACCCCTGATCTAGAGAATGCTAGGGGTTCCTTGAGCTGTGGCTGACTGAGCTCTTATCTGATTAAGCCTGCATAATTCTGGGGCCAGCACCACTTTATCTGTCTGAAAGGGAGGCATTCTTCCCAATAACCACCAATGTAGGGAGCTTTTTTTTTCCCCACTGACACCCAATGAATTGGTTCTAACAGAGGCTCAAGACCTGTAATTTATTTTGAGGGTTCCCCAGGGGTAATATGGTTGAGAGAGTATGACAAAAACCCAGTTTACATCAATAGAACTTGGTGGGGTCTGGAGGCCAGCATTGAAACCTTATGATCCTCCATCACAGCTAGCCACTGCTACAGATTGTTGACGTTCCTGATGTTGTTTTTCAGTATCTTAGTGACCTCTGAGTGTCTGTGTAGTTGGCTTCCCAAAGAGAAGAGTAGGAGCCATGGCATTGTACCATAATATGATATGGTATAAAGGGCAAGAAACCAGGGTGCCACTGGTTAGGCTACTTGGTGGAAGGAAAGATGTATGTGGAAGGCCAGGCTACATAACTTCCATTGTGTATAGAGGTACAAATCGCCTCATTTTCAAATCCTATAGGTTTATATTTTAATGCATTTTTAAACTATGGATAAACATTATCCAGAGAGAAAATATTCGCTATTTTTGGCAAGTGCACATTTTTAGTTATTCTAAATTAGTTCCTGTAACTTTCATGAGTGTTTTGTATTTCTCCCTAAAAGATCTGAGTATTACGTTCGTTGCTACCATCACAGTGTCCTGCATGGCTCCGAAGATCAATCCCAAATACATTCTAAACTACCTAGATATTGTATAATTTCCAATCAGTCCAAGGAGGTGGACAGACTTTTGTATAGGCAGTAAGGTATAGTAAAGCACGATCGTTGCACTGAACAAGCAGTCTGACGAGATCCATTGAGATGAATTGAATGAGCTCAGTGGCGCAGGTAAGGGACACACCCAGGGAATACAAACATATGCTTCCCTACTAGACTACCCTGAGCAACGGCATTTAGGAATATTTTTCTGGGGAGACCCTCAAAGATAAAAGAAGTCCAAGCAACAGGAAACGCTTTGCCTCAAGGAATGATTGATAGGGACTCTAGCCAATTCACACCAAGAGGTGGCGCTTTTATTTTTTATTTATTTATTTATTTATTTATTTTACTAACAACATCTGAGTAACCTAAGTGTTCCTCTGACCTGGATTTCAGTGTAGCTCAATAACTGGAGAAACTAGACAAACTGGATTTATGTTGTCATATGTGCAATGTCTATCCTCAAAAATAGAATCAAAGAAATGTTTATTGTTGTTAATACAATTACCTCGTTCTCCTATACCGCTGCTGAATTAACAAGTCATGACAAGCAACTCTAGAACTGGTTCAAATTGAATGTATAATTTTTCTTACTTTTTGTCTTTTTGTTGGGCAATAAAGATTACAGCTATAAACTGTTAGTGCCTGGGAACACCCAGCAATTATCCTTGGGTTTTGAGCACTGGAACTAAAAAAAAATAAAAAGAATAGTCTACATATTGACCTCGACATCATATTTTTTTCTCTTTTTTTATTTTTTTATTTTTTTTTCGGATTGGCCCTTTTTGTATGTTTAGCTTGCTTTTTTTTGTTGTTGAAAAACATAATGGAAACTTTTACAGCTGACATTTAATCCTGCTTATTTCTTGCCTTTCATGGTTCCTTCTTCCCCTCTCATCAACATGTTACTTAGTTTCATAGTTTCATAGTTAGTAAGGTTGAATAAAGACATCAGTCCATCCAGTTCAACCTGAGTGAGTGTTTACAACTGTCCCTATCCCTGTACATTGCACACTCACATCAGTCCCTACCCTCAAGGAGCCCACAATCCAAGGTCCCCATTCATATACTGGGGCCAATTTTTGGACAGAAGCCAATTAACCTACCTGCATGTCTTTGAATTTACATTACTTATGTGTTTAAATCTTTCAGTTTAGATTTCATACCTTGTTTTAGACCCAATGACATAATCAATGGGTCTCTGTGCTTATCTATCCCATGCAGGCGGACCATGGCTGGTGGGAGGGGCCAGCAGGGTACTGTACATAGGTTTCCTTTTATGAAGAAGTGAAATCTATTCACTGATTCATTCTCCGGCATTCACAGAGGAGATCTTTCTCCTCTGTGTGGCAGTTTATGAAGCGGAGTAGATCACTTCACTCTTGGAGGAGTGAAGTGATCTACAAACGCTTACAACACTGCAGAACGGCCCCTGATACTGGAATCTCTTTACGAGATTACAGCACCAGAAATTCACCGATACACTGAGATGTCAGTTTATTAAGCAGTGATAGATTATCACCGCTCAGTACACGGACAGACGGTGTGATTAATGTTCGTAAAATAAAGAGTTCCCCTACATAATATATACATGTATATACACACACACATTATATATGTGTGTGTGTGTGTGTGTGTGTATGTGTGTGTGTGTGTGTGTGTGTGTGTGTATATACATACATATATATATATATATATATATACATATATATATATATATATATATATATATATATATATATATATATATATATATATATATATATATACATACATACATACATACTACATACATACACACACACACACACACACACACACACACACACTCACACACACACACACACACACACACACACACCCCCTGATTCTCCACCTCCGAGTTGGTGAATTGGGGAGTGTGAATTCTGACACAAATCACCAGTGAAGCGCTGAGATCGCAGCTTCATAAACTGGCCGTTACTGTGTCATTCTATGAGGATTCTCCATGTGTGGAGATAATTGGCTGGAGAACAAGTTCAAACACTTCTCCCCCCGATTATCTCTGGTTCATAAACCGCTTATGGGCTGTGATCAGCAGCGATCCTTGGGATCTCCGCTGATCACTGCTTCATAAACGGACACCTTAGTTTCCTGAAAACATCATAGCCCCCTGCCTCAGTACCCCCCTCAATAGTCCCTAATGCAAGCAGTAGTCTAGTTCTTGGGATGAGTTATGTAAGCTTCAAAATGACTTGATAGGCAGCTATCAGTCTGGAGGAATGGGCATTCTTAAGCCTGGTACACACTGTTTGTTTTAGTCGTGAGCCGCTGTACTAATCATGCAAGGTTAGTCCTGCAATCCCCCCCCCCCCCCGCTGAGCTGTTGTGTTCTGAGAGGGCGACAGAGCCCCCCCCCCCCCCCGCCAGAACACTCATCAGTGCTCTCTGCCATCGGCTGCTGGTTTTCCAGCATCCATGTGCGACAGAAGCTGGCCAGACCAACATACACATAGGCAGACTGTTGGTCTGTATTTTTTGTACCGGAAAATGTCTCCCGACATTCTGCCCATGTGTACTGGGCTTTAGGTTGGCCATACATTGCACAATTTTCTTGTACAGATTTCCTTTGAAATTACCAAAACGATATAATATGAGGTCAGACCTAAATGATTTCAATTTGTGTGCAGTCAGGCAGGCCCTTGCACTACATAGTTGAAGGTAAATCTTAAGGAAATTTAAAGTAGAACTATAGGCAAAACTTTTTTTAATTTTTTTTTTTTTCATTTTGTATAGAGAAAGGGAGGGTTATAACCCCTGTAAGATTTATTTTTTCCATCTTTGGCCCATTGGGAAGATTTCCCTTCACTTCCTGTCCCATAGCCAAACAGGAAGTGAGAGGAAATCTCTGAAAATTAAGAAAAAAAGTTTTGCCTTTAGTTATACTTAATTTATACTTGTATAAATTAGAAATTCGTTAAAAATACACTGTCGAATTTCCATGGTTCACTTTGGCTGACCATAATCGTCGGAACACGCAGGCATGGGCTATCCTTAGATATCTTAACAGCCCAGCTTTCTGCACAAACATGCAAAACATTCATGTTCATGCCTATGAAGATGGACAGAGCGACATGTCTTTGGCAGAAACATAAATTGATGAAAAGAATAGCCAAATAACAAGGTGTTTGATCCATGTTTCCTTCTAGATGTATATGCCCAACTTTCTGTTTCCGGTAAATTGATAGGATTTAGTTAGGCCGCCCATACACAGAGCTAATTTATTTTCTGCCACCATGGGCTGCAGGAAAGAAATTTGTTCAATTTCCCCATCACAGACAGTGTTGATGCGGGAATCCCTCCTGCCGGGCCATTGTCTTCTCGTGGGGGCAGGCAGGCAAGGCTGTCTCCTCTGGGAGAAGACGGTGATTATCGCTAGCGGCTGTTGCAGCCGCTTTTGATAAACGCAAGAGAATCCAGCAGGCTGGTTGTATCTAACTTGATCAATGGATCAACTTGGTACATTCAGCCTGCCCATTAACGGTTCGAATCTCAGCCGGTTCTTGCTGAGCTGGCCAAAATTTGAACCGTGTCTCCGGCCTAAATCTAGTAATATTCTGAAAAGTATCTGATAGGTTTTCTACTGTTTTCTGCTACTGTATCTAAAATGGGAATGAAACTTAGAAACATAGAAAGTATTATCTGCTCACCATTCAATTTTAAATACTGTTGCAAATTAATTCTATGGAGTTTAGCAATTCAGAAGTCTCTGCCTGTAACAATCTGTTAGGCCCCTTTCACACCGGGGCGTTTTTCATGCGGTGCAGCGCTAAAAATAGCGCCTGTTCACCGCATGAAAAAATCCGGCCCCTTTAACTCCAGTGTGAAAGCCGCGGGCTTTCACACTGGAGCGGTGCGCTAGCAGGATGACAAAAAAAGTCCTGCTAGCAGCATCTTTGGAGCGGGATAGGAGCGGTGTGTTCACCGCTCCTATACCGCTCCTTCCCATTGATTAGAATGGGACACCGCGGTAAAACCGCGGCAATACCGCCGCAAAGCGCTGCTACGGCGGCGCTCTGCGGGGGGTGTTTAACCCTTTTTCGGCCGCTCGCGGGGGTAAAACCGCTCCGCAAGCGGCCGAAAACCGCGGTTAAAACGACGGTAAAGCAGTGCTAAATATAGCGCTGCTTTACCGTCACCGCGGCTCCCCGCCCCAGTGTGAAAGGGGCCTTAGGATTCACCTTCAAAGCTTGACCCCAGCCAATTGTTTTAGTAGCGGGGAAGAGTTAAATATCTTCATATGTACTAATCTCTTTCCTTGTTGCAGACATTTCCAACCACTTTAGCGGAGATTTACTAAAACTGGAGCACACAGAATCTGGTGCAGCTATGCATAGTAACCAATCGGCTACTGTTTAATTAAGCTTTGGCAATAAAACCTGGAAGCTGATTGGCTACTATGCAAAGCTGCACCCAGATTCTATGTGTACCAGTTTTAGTAAACCCCCCCCCCCCCCCCCAGAAGAGATCTGAGGTAGGAATGATAAAGGCAACAAAAATCTTAAAGGGGTTCTAACCTTTTTGCCTATTTCCAAAATTAAAGGTGATCTATAATCGCAGAATATACTTCCATTGTGTAATTTCAGCATTGTGATAACAGTACAAACAATAGTTGTTTTTGACAGTCCAATGTACTTGAAAAATCGCCTTTCATATAGTTCTGCCTTCCGGCTGGCCATCTCTTCCTGTTTCTATTGTTTTTTTTCATTCGGTTTTAACAAGTGGTTAACAAGTTGGCTCACAAGGCAAAAAATAATACATAAACAAAAAAATAAGTTAACGCCAACAGCAGTAAATAAACCTGTTCATTAAACCATAAAGGCAAAAGGGGTTTCAGAGAAGTTCCCCACAACTACGGGGCGTCTCCTGGGCCCACCATATTCAAAAGGTGGGGCAATATACAGCCTAGACAGATCTGAAATGGAAATATGGAATCCAGAGGAAAGTTAGGTGGAAAGGTGAAGCTAGAGTAAAAGAGCTTGCACACCTACCGAGTAAGGCGCTAGAGAAGGGATAGAGGAGTCTAGGGGAGAAAGGGAGGCCAGAAGATTAGAGGCCAAGAGATGGGGAGAAAGTAAGGGCTCAGGAGCATCGGGACCGTCCGTCACTGGCAGCCTAAGCTGGCTAGGGTGAAGGTGCTGGCCATCTCTTTCAACAACATTCTGGATTCCCTGAATACTTTGCAGCTTTTCCTCTGATTATTTTCCATTTCTCAAGACTACATGTCCCATGGTACCTTTCTGTCTTCAAGTAGTGATTCCTTTACTCTGCCTCCTGAAACTCCTCCGCTCAGCACCTCTAGTTCAGAAGGCAGGCTCTGTGAAATGTCTGACGCAGTAGTGCCTACTCACAGGACATAGTGACTACGTGTCGCAGAATTCAAGGAAGTAAATGTGTGGGGATCTTCAGGAAGTAAATTTAGTAAGATCATTCAGATTAATAGGAATGGGCTAGAAATAACTGAAATACAAGGTGGAAATTAATATGATTTTTCATTTTGAGCATAGATAAACTTTTAAATCTAAAAAATTAGTTTTATCTGGAATTGGGCTTTAAATTTAGGGAAATATTCAAGATTTCTGATTCCTCCAGCAACAAGTGTGCTTTGTTTGCTGATTTTTTTTTTTTTTTATATGGTTCAGAGGGTGGGGGAAGGCTGAATTACCCCTTGTTACTGTTTGAGGCAGAAAAGTACAAATGGTAAACCTATAAAGATCATTCACAGTATTGCAGATAGTATTATATGTTTAAGGGCTCATGCACACAGGACGTTTTTACAGAACTCCCTCTAAAAGCCCCTCCATGTTAGTTTGTGTGTGCATGGACAGATAGGCTGTCAGAGGTGTTTAGAGGCATAAGCGTTTAGGGGCAGTAGGAAAAAAAAAAACAGCCTATGCTTCCAAGAGCAGTAAAAATGGAAAACTGCAAAACCGCATCAGACTGCATTTTTAACCGCGTTAGTCTGCGTGTAACCGCGTTTGAAGTTTTTTTAGCGTTTTTACATTATAGGGAGTGTTTTTAATGAAAACACGCTAACGCCAAAAAACGCGGGAAAACGTGCAATAAAAACACGGCTAAACACATAAAAACTGTCATTTTTAGCGCTGCTGTAGCGCTGGCGTTTTTAAAACATCCTGTGTGCATGAGCCCTTATCCTTGTGAAGTGCACTTGTGCAATGCTGATACAAGTCTAGATATATATTACTAAGATGGCCCAACCTACTGTAATGTTTAATCTGTATATGATTCCAACAAATTGGTTTTCTCCAGAAACATTACTTGATACTGGAATATATATCAATAACAGTTTAACCACTTCAGCCCCGGACCAATTGGCAGCCAAAGAACCAGGCCCATTTTTTGCGATTCGGCACTGCGTTGCTTTAACTGACAATTGCGCGGTCGTGCGACGTGGCTTCCAAACAAAATTTGCGTTCTTTTTTTTCCCACAAATAGAGCTTTCTTTTGGTGGTATTTGATCGCCCCTGCGGTTTTTATTTTTTGCGCTATAAACAAAAATAGAGCGACAATTTTGAAAAAAATGCAATATTTTTTACTTTTTGCTATAATAAATATCCCCAAAAAATATTAAAAAAAACATTTTTTTCCCTCAGTTTAGGCCGATACGTATTCTTCTACATATTTTTGGTTAAAAAAATCGCAAGTAGCGATTATTGATTGGTTTGCGCAAAAGTTATAGCATTTACAAAATAGTGGATAGTTTTATAGCATTTTTATTAATTTTTTTTTTTTATACTAGTAATGGCGGCGACATTATGGCGGACACATCGGACATTTTTGACACATTTTTGGGACCATTGTCATTTATACAGAAATCAGTGCTATTTAAATAGCACTGATTCCTATGTAAATGACAGTGGCAGTGAAGGAGTTAACCACTAGGGGGCGGGGAGGAGTCAGTGTGACGTGTTGTGTTTTTTTTTTTTTACAGTAGGGGGGGTGGCTGACGTCACTGATCGGCTGTTCCCGATGACGGGGCACAGCAGATCAGTGACAGGCAGTGTACGAAGCGCGGGGAGAGGTTTGTTTACACAGACCTCTCCCCGTTCTTCAGCTCTGTGACCCGATCGCCGCTGGTGTCCCACGATCGGGTCACAGAGCTGAAGAACGGGGAGAGGTCGGGAGCAGCCGTGGTCACGGAGCTCCGGACCCCACGGCTAGGCAATTAAAGGGGACGTACCCATACGTGCTTTTGCCTAGCCGTGCCATTCTGCCGACGTATATGTGCATGTGCAGGAGGCAGTCGGGAACTTCAGTCTCTCTATCAACATAGACTATTTTTATTTTTTTTAAAGAAAAATGTTTATTCAGATCTTTACAGTACAAGCGATGCATATACACAATTAGTCACAATTGCATTATTGTATGGATTGTCATAGAAAAACTGGTTTGTTAATATTCACAGGAGAAATATTCAAAAATAAACAATATTTCTTTTTTATTTTAGTGTTTCAAGGCTGAGCAATGTTGGTAATAAACATTGCTGGCTGCGTTTTTTTTTTTTTTTTTTTTGACAGCTCCAATTACCGGACTTCTTTAACGCTGGGAAGACCCACTGACAGCTCATAGAGCCGAGCCTGGAAGTATCGGTTTCAGGTATCGGTGTACCGATACTTGTGCAAATACTCGGTATCGGCATCGCAGTGCAACCCTAGTAATAAATGGCACTTTTTGGTTTGCGGTGCTCGGATGTAGTGTAGTTCCGCTTTAACAAAGAACACTTTCTTTGGGCCTCGTCCTATTATCAACAATAAAGATGTTCCTTTGTGCTGGCTTCCTCTTTCTGCTGTACAGAGGATTACAGGCTGCTGATATCAAGTACTTATGCTAGCTCTGTTTAAAAATAGATTTTAGGATTTATTTTTTATTTTTTTTTAATGAATTCATAAGTGGATTCATAATGTGTTTTTTTTTTTTTTTTTTTTTTTTTTTTTTTTTTATTTCATATTTTTCTGCCTGGAGTTTAGATTTGAAATTCAAAACAGCTCAATTTTTTTTTTTTTTTTATCTTCAAATTGGAACACAATCTTAAAAGTTCTGTAAACGGATTGAGAAAATACCTGACATTTGGGGGGGAAAAAAACACAATCTGGAAACGTGTTGCTCCAGAAAAACTGGACATTATTTTCCAATAAGAGTTGTTTTGTGTTGGTTTGTGCGTCCAAAGCTGTGCGTGCTTGCTGTAAAAAAAACAGAAGGCGGAAGGAGATTAAAGTAAGAAGAGACAAAGACAGAGGTTTAAATGTAGGCAGAGATGTGGAGATAGATGAAAGGGGAATAAAAAAGAGAAAGATAACGGGAGAAAGAGACGCGAGGGATCCACATAAGTAAGATATCTGTTGCCTGGGTAACGGAAAGAATGAAAAAGGAGGACTGAGGGAGGTATGGAAAGAAGAGATGGCTGGAATATGCCGATGGGTGGGGGCAGGAGTTTGAAAATGGATGCAAGAGAATTGTGCTGAAGCTAGAAAAAAAAAAGCTAAAGAACCTTCTAAAAAAAAATGCATGGACAAACCTTTCTCCTCCGGCTAAGGAGGAGTAAATATATTTACTATCCATTATCAAATTCCCATGGACAAACCCTTCTCCTCCAGCTAAGAAGTAAATATATTTACTATCCATTATCAAATTCCCATAATATAAAACGGGTCACATTTGTATAAATGAGGTACTGTATCTAAGTTTTGGACTCACGGCTCTTCATGCGTCGGGCTGTAGAGCAATGACCTGTAGATAACATCGGAAAGTAGGGCTGTAGTCAAAGTAATGAAGATAACTTTTCTCTTTTTATGTTCTGCTTGTTTTGAATTTGCACAAACCAACAAAATGCGTTCTGTGAGATTTCATCAGCCAAGCTAGAAAACCCTTTTTCCTTAAATGGTTTACAGATTGTGACAACATTATTGGAACCCTTAAGGCTCAGGCTTCTTGAAAAGTGGTGAAATTAAAAGCAATTGTCTCTTGCATATCTGCATGCCTTTTTGGTATGTCAAGAAGTAAAGCCAAGAAAACGTGAAAGGAGAGAAATTGCTTAATTAGATCATAGTTATGTTTCAAACTAACTGTTTTCTGTAATTAGCATCACTCGTGTCAGACAACCTCCTAAATAGAGGAATGTAATCGCTCTGTTTGGTATCATCGTGTGCACCAAACTGAACATGTACCAGAGAAAGCAAAGGCGAGAGTTGTGTGGGGAGATCAGAAAGAAAATTTTAGACCAGCACATCAAAGGTGAAGGCTATGAGACCATCTCCAAGCAGCTTGATGTTTCTGTGACTACACTTGCAAATTTGAAGAGGTTTATGGGCCATGGTGTGTATCCAACCTTCCTGGACGTGGCCGTAAGAGGAAAATTGACCCCAGATTAAAAGGGATGTATGTGGTTTATAAAAACAAAACAAAAACTGTTATACTCGTCTAGGTGGATGCAGCATCGATCCCTGCTGCCTCTGCTTTGAGAACTGAGCGATTAAACACCTCTGATCACTCAGTTCTCCACTCCACTCTAAACAGAGAGCCATGACTGTCAGTCACTGGCTTTCTGCTCTGCCGCTCCAGCACTGGGCTTTGGCGTGGAGGGAGTGGCTGGCTACATCTCCCACTGGGGTAGCTTAGAGGCTGAGCCAACTGCCAGTCCAGGGATCTGGGTGGATTCCGACTTTTAAAGGCAGGATCTTTCCCCAGCCCGGACTGGCTGAGTAATGTCAGCTGACAGCAGGCTAACATGTCACATTCTTTCATCCCTAATAAATTGAATTTTATTTTTATACATTACTCATTGACTCCTTCATTGCATGCTGCCTAAAAACCCCAACGTGGGGGAGTTCTTTCCTTTTTTCTACCTCCTCGGGGTGAGCAGCGCTCTCTACACCTTCGGGTATGTGTCTTCTCTCTGTCACATGTCACAGATATTCAAACAAACTGTACTTAAGGTCAAGGTACACCAGTGTTTGATTGCTCCATCCATCACTTGCATGCAGTGGGCTCAAAGGAAGAGGACCCAGGAGGACATAAAACAATCCAGACTGGAATTTGCTAAGATGCACATAGGCAAGTCACAATGCTTCTGGGAAAAGGTCCTTTAGACAGAAACTGGAGTTGTTTGGCAACTCACATCAGCTTTATGTTCACAAACAGAAAATGAAGTTTCAAGGAAAAGAACACTGTACCTACTGTGTAGCATGTGGTGCTGCTTTGCTACGTAGGGCATTGGGCAGTGGTGCAGGGCACAATGAATTCTCAAGACTATCAATACATTTTGGAGTGAAACCTACTGCCCGGTGTCAAAAAGCTCTGTCTCAGTCTTAGGTCACGGATTCTCCAACAGGATAATGACCAAAAAACACACAGCTAAAATCACCCAAGAATCGCAAAGCACAAAACATTGTAACATTGTACTATTGAACTAATGGCCTTCTATGATCCCTTATCTGAATCCTATTGAACCTGTATGGAAACAGCTGAATCATGCAGTCTGGAAAAAGCACCCCTCAAACGCCTGACGGCAGCGATGTTTTGCTCAAAATGAGTGGGCCAAACTACCTGCTGACAGTTGCAGAAATCTCAATGAGAGCTAAATAAATTCCTTGTTTGCGGTGATGGTCTATAAAGACTGTGCAACAAAATATTAGGTTAAGGGACCCATCATTTTTGTCCATTCCATTTTCATTTGTAAGTTTTAAATATTCTGTTGAATCAAAAATCCAGTGCAAACTCTGATTTTAGTATATTTGCAAAAATTTGGAATGCCAGTAACTTGTTTTTCAGTTTCAAGTTATTTCAGAGAAATTGTGGGTTGCTTCTTCTTTCTTCTTCTTTTTCTTCTTTCTTCTTTCTTCTTTCTTCTTTCTTCTTCTTTCTTCTTCTTCTTTTTTTTTTGTGAAAGGCTACCAACAAAAGTGTCCATGTTTTATAGTTATAATTAGATTTATGAAGCCTCAGCAGGTTGCCTACTGAACCCACCAACAGTGCTACCTTACCTTGCAGCACCAGTACCTTTTTGTGATGCTGCATGGCAATTCCAGGAGTGACTTCATGATCCCATGAACATGTCATAGTTCTCAAACACGGTTTTAGTAATTTAAAAGAGTCCATATACTTGGGATAGTATCCATAAGATCAAACAGTCTGTTATTTACAGCGATGGTGCCATAAGAATGCTTGCTTGTATTAATCAAGCCTGCATTTTTATGAACTGGATAGAGCTCCTGAAACAGGCTCTTGCCTCCGTAGAACACTTAGTGATAAACCATTGAAATCCATGAAGGGCAAGTGATTCTTCCACTTGAGATGAACAAACTAGGGGTGTCTTCAGAGATCACTGACACGGCATAAATTTGTGTCCTGATGCAACCATACTCGGCTGGACCAAAGACACCTTACCTACTTAAAGCGGTGTTCCGGACGAAATTATACTTTTTAAATAAAAATACCCCTATAATACACAAGCCTAATGTATTCTAGTAAAGTTAGTCTGTAAACTAAGGTCCGTTTTGTTAGTTTATAGCAGTAGTTTGTTATTTTATAAACTTACAGCAGGCCGTGGCCATCTTAAGTGTGGGCATCTGAAGCCAGACTGTATTTCTTCCTGGGTCTCATCCTTGCAGATCTCGCACATGGTCATTGCAGCACAAGCAGTGTAATAGGTTTCAGGTCAGGTTTCCATAGCAACAGCAGTGTCAGAGGAAGTTGCCGCCCCTTCCCAGGAGGCATTGCAAACAGGACATGATGCGATGGGCCGCGGCCAGGGAGGAGGAAGTGAAAAATGAATACAGCAGCTATACAGTAGGTGCTGAGAAAAAAAAATATATATCCAATTCGTTTACAGTGCACACTTTGGTGAGGAATGCTGAAGAGTTGTAAAAGTGGGTGGAACTCCACTTTAAAGTATAACTAAGGCATCATGTACACTGCTGCTGGTAAACGGATGTTTAGGAGCAGTTGGGCGTTTTCTTTTCAGCTGCCCTGAACTCTCCTGTTATCTTATCAGTACATGTATACAGGGTCATTTATAGTAGTTTATGAACAATAATAGTAAAGAAACTATCTAGAGGTTGATCCTAAAGGATCCCAGAAAAATATTTGGAAATAGCAGAATGCCTTACGGGATAGTACAGGCAAGAGATCATGAACAGGATAGTCAGAAAAGTTCATCCTGTTCATGGTCTCTTACCCGTACTATCCCATGGGGCATTCTCCTATTCCTTTATAGTAGTTTATAGGCAGTTCAGTTTAGAAGCATTTTTTGAAAAGCAAATAAAATACGTTTAGGAAGGATGTTCAGAGGCATTTGAAATGTTAAATGCTCGTAAACGCGGAAACTCACGTTTAGCCGTGTTTCGTTTACAGGCGTTTTAAATTTTTGATTATTAAAATAAAAACGCTTCTAAGCGCAAAAGCAGCAAAATCGAAGTTTTTTTTAAACATTGTTTACTTTCTGTCAATGTGAATCGTTCAGGAGAGGTTGTAAAACATCCCGTGTACATTAAGCCTAAGGGTGACATATTTTTTAAAGTTTTGGATGGAGTAGAGAGAGTCGGTCAGATTTTTATCGCTGTCTGTGTCCCCATTGGGGAGATTCATCCTCTCTATTTGTCCTGTTTTACTGTTATTGAAAAGTGAGAAAAAAAATCACACATTTTAGGTTGACCCCAAAACAGGATTTGAGGGGAAACATTCCAATGGGAACACTAGTTCTGGTTACCCTGGTGATAACCAGGATTCCCTTACTTTGAGGGTATTTCCTCTCACTTCCTGTTTTGGTTAAATGGAGCAGGAGATGAAAAATCTCCCTGGTGGAACACAATAAGAAAACTGAGAAGGGTTCCAAACCCTCCCTTACTCTTATCCACTATGACAAAAAAGTTTTGCCTTTTAGTTCTACTCTAAGAAGTTGTGGGGATAGCTTGATTTAGATGGTACCACCCATACATAACGCAATGCTTTTATCAGAAGGCAAATGAATTGAAATTACAGTGTGGCTTACGTTGGAGAGCAAATATTCACAGATCTAGAAGACCTTAAGAAGCTTAACAGAACATATAATTGAAATAAAGTGGTTATTGTAGAGCGATTTCCCCCACATCTGATTTCCTGCCTAGAAGTCCTACTGGGCGACACTGCAGGCAGCCTTTTGTTGCATCCTTTTTTTGCCTAAAATGGCTGATAACAATGAAAAGTAGCTATCAGTTAAATTAAACCTGTACTATGGATGAATAAGCCAAAGTAGGAATATCACTGTATGCCAGGAAACAAAAAGCACATTGAGCACCACCCGCTGCCCATCAAAACTTTTCTGAAAGTCTGTATATTCAGATTGCATTTGACCTCTACCTATGATGATGCAGTGCCCAGGACCAGCCGCCAGAGCATCATCAAACCAGTGTAAGCTCTGACACAATGCTTGCACAGGGTTAGGACTGCTAAGCAATGGAGTGGAGTTGGAACATGGGTCAGTATGGGTAGAAGGGTGGGTTTTAAAGAAACACTTTTTTAAAAACAGGAGTAGGAGCCTTTTTAGACTAGGTCATCACACAGGTTTACTAGAACATATTCAAGGCATTATAAACTTTCCTACCCGCACCTTGTATCTTTTACTTCTGCATAAGATGTGCATTGACCATGTAGTTTCATTTTTCAAACAATTTTTTTCCTCAGTTTAAGCCGATGCGTATTCTTCTACATATTATTGGTAAAAAAAAATTGCAATAAGCGATTGATTGGTTTGCGCAAAAGTTATAGCGTTTACATAATAGGGGATAGTTTTATGGCATTTTTATTAATAATTCATTTTTTTTACTAGTAATGGCGGCGATCAGCGGTTTTTATCGTGACTGCGACATTATGGCGGACACATCTGACATTTTTGACACTATTTTGGGACCATTGTCATTTATACAGCAATCGGTGCTATACAAATGCACTGATTCCTGTGTAAATGACACTGGCAGTGAAGGGGTTAACCACTAGGTGGCAGTGTAGGGGTTAAGTGTGCCCTGGGGAATGTTTCTAACTGTGGGGGCGTGGCTGTGTTGTGGACATCACTGATCTCTGCTCCCGATTACAGGGAGAGCTGATCAGTGTCAGTGTCATTAGGCAGAACGGGGAGATGCTTGTTTACATTAGCATCTCCCCGTTCATCCTCTCCATGAGACGATCGTGGGTATCCCCGATCCAAATCATGGAGCTTGCCGCGTGCGCCCGCAGGCCGCCTCTTACAGGGCAATGTACAGGTACGTTACTTTGCCTGTACGTGCCCTTCTGCCGCAGTATATCAAAGTCAAAAAGACCTCAGATCTCATATTTACACAAAAATGCAATAATAAAAAAATTAATCCTGCAATGATATGGCGACGAGTGGGGACCATCTTCCCTTCACTCGTCTCCATGTCTAGCCAGGAGTAGGACCTGATCGCCTCCGCCGCTACCTACGGCTGCGGTAAGCGGCGGAGGGCCCCTCTCCCACCGCCAATAAAAGTGATCTTGCGGCAAAGACCACTTTTGTCTGAAAACGAACCGCCTGCTGAAGAAGACGATACCGGGGTTATGGCAGATAGCTGCTTCCATAACAATGATCTATCTCTTCAAAGTACCAATGTAAAACTACGGTGGGCGGTCCGTAAGTGTAATTGTTTCCCAAAATATATATATATATGTGTTAGAACCCCCAAAGTAATTTTCTAGCAAAGGGAAATGATTTTAACTTGAAACCAAAAAAAGTCAGAAAAAGGTTTAGTGTTTAAGTGGTTAAACTTCCCTCATTTACACACCAAAGTGTATTCCTTTGATCTTAAGGACAAATCTTTACAATGTTTATACTTGAGTTCCACTGCTAAAGAATCTTGTGATTCTTGGCAGACTGCCTGTTTTTTTTTTTCCTTTCTTTTGAAGGCTGTCGACTTCAGCATAGCAGAGAGAATTCTCTGCATAGAAAGAATCGGGAAATACTTTGTCACGATCGCAAGGGGGAAAAAAATTGCGATAACGATTAATCGTGCAGCTCTAGGGTGTGTAGACTTTTTATATCCACTGTACGCACTCACCTAGGTGGAAGCGGCATCGATCTGATGCTGCATCTGTCCCCGCCGCCTCAAAGACCAAGAAGAACCAAGCAATCAAAGACCGCTGATTACTTGGTTTTCAGTCTTCAGTAAGCAGAGAGCCGGGGACTGTCAGTCACTGGCTCTCTGCTATGTCCTCCAGAGATCACTGGAGCACCAGGCTGTGCAGGGGGTGGGGGTGGCTGGCTCAGGTTTTCAGTAGGGTGCTGAGAGGCGGAGCCAGTCAGGTATTCTGGTCGGATCCTGACATGAAGTCAGCCAAAAGCAAACTTTGGCTGAATCGGCTGAATATGGGTCACAGGAGTGCCGAACGAAGTGCAGAAACGAAGTGCACTCCTGTGACCTATAGGAGAAGTAGGGCCAAAAGACCTTTGGTCCCTCTTCCCCTTTAAAACATCGAAAGTGTGCAATGCCTACAAATGTGAGCACAGGGTCAACTATTTACTGTTTTAAAATGGGCATGGGTTGTATTTTACCTTTTCTATGGCATATGTCAAAGCTTTTTTGTACCAAATAAAATAGTTTGTAAAAACAAAAAAAATGGGCATGGGTACTATTACATAAATATACTGTATATGAACAATGTTAGTTGCTCTATTATATAAAGGTAACTGAATTGTAGATATACTTGTCTTATGCAGCTGCCCATGTCATTCACTGCATCACCTTGAGGACAGTTGATACAAGTGATATGGATTCGGTCACATCACTTGCAGAAACTGGGCTATGGTTACCCTTGGGCAGTGACTGATGACGGGAACGATGGCATGAGATCACATTCGGTGCTAGGCAGTGCCTATAGAGAATGACACTATTCTCTTATGTCTTTTGGCATATGTTTGCTCCATTAGATAATTATTAAAAATGACTAAAAATGTAAATACCTGATTTATTAGCAGTTTCGCCACTTAGAAATTGAATTTTTTTTTTTTTTAAATTTACTCTGAGAAGGTTTTATGCTTTTTCTACAGGTAGAACATAAATATATAGTGTACTGGGATGTGGTCTTCTTCAGGTAGTGCCATTTATCTTATAACTGTCATATGTGGAAATGATGAAATTGGTTCCAGAGAAGAAGACAGAAAGGTCTCCGCAATATTGATGAGGTCTTTAACAAGAGGAGCGTTGTCCTACTTTGTGCTTGACTTTGCTCTCTCCATGCCCCACTAAAGATCTAGGTTGTATACACCAAGGACTAGTTTTCCTGTAATGTTCACATTACCAAGGAATTACTGGAAGTAGAAGGGGACTTTTTTCCTTTTTATCTGTTGGATTTTGTCCATCTCTGTTGTTCATTTTAGGACTATATTCACACTTGAGCGTAGCGATTTACTGGTGTTTTTCTGGCACTTTATTAAAGCGTTTTTGCAGCTTTTTACAAGCATTTTTGGAGCTTTTTTTTAAGTATTACAAGCATTTTACAGCTTTAGGCCCCTTTCACACTTGTGCGACTTTAAACTTTTACCGCGATTCACAATGCAATTTTTGCCGCGATTTCTAGGAATGCCTGTGTAAGTGGCATCAAAATCGGACCAAAGTAGTGCAGGGACTACTTTGAAGTCGGAACAAGTTGAAGTCGTACTAATATGAATGGCTGTCATTGGAAACCATGGGGAACGACTTGTCATGCTACTTTCCAGTCCCAAATCGTGGGACAAGTCGTACAAGTGTGAAAGGGGCCTTAGGCTCCATGCACACTGCCTTTAAACGTTGCTTCTACAGGAGTTTTGTGTTCTGCCTTTAGCAGCTACCTATGTGTCCATGTATATTAGGAGTACAGGCATATTTTGAACCCAATGTTTAGAGGCAGGAAAAAAAAAACCTGCTTCGTGTTTCTGATTTGAGCATACTGGCAGAAAAAACATAAAACTCTCCTAAACTCGTCTAAACTTTGTACAAAAAATGTCTAGAGTTTTTTTTTTTATTGCCAAGAGAACAGACTTTTTTTTTTTTTTTTAAAAGGGGTTGTAAACCCTCAGTTTTTTCACCTTAATGCATTCTATGCATTAAGGTGAAAAACCTTTTGTGCTGCAGCACCCCTTTTCTTGCCTGAGCCCGATCTTTCCAGCAACGGGGAAGATCACAGCAGCTCCAACCGCTGTCTTGGGTCCTCATTGGATAGATTGATAGCAGCGGGAGCCATTGGCGCCCGCTTCTGTCAATCAAATCCAGTGACACGAGAGCCGGGGGCGGGGCTGAGTCCTGCTGTCAGTGTCAATGGACGCAGCAGCAGGACTCAGGAGCACGCCAGCATGAGTGCCCCCCCCCCCCCCCCCCCCCCATGGAAAGCGGCTCTCCGAGGGGGCATTCGAGAAGAGGAGGAGGAGCCAGGAGCACCAAAAATGTTTATCTTAAAAAGAACAAAAACAAAGATTTACAATCACTTCAAGCCCATTGTGCATGGAGCCTCAGGCTTTTTTGCTTAGCCAATAGAAAGCATTAGGGGGAGAGGAAATTAGAGGTGGAGCGCTGCTATTTTAGCAGAAAATGTTCCTAAAACGCTTGTAATCTTCCAAACTTCCAGATTGAAGTCTATGGGGCCAAAACCACTTGTAATCTTCCAAAAAAAGAGGCTCATGTACTTTTTTGAGCAACAGGCATTTAATGTCAGGCCACAGAATTCTCAGATGTGAACAGGGGCCATTGAAATGAATGGGATCTGGCTTGTTGAGAGTTTTAGAACTACAAGCTTCAAGCAGAAAATCGCTCAGGTGTGAACGGGGCCTTAGTGTTGTCTATTCTGATAGTTCTAGATATATAGAATATGTATATGTCCTTTATTTTTGAAAGACTTTTAATCATAACACCTATAAAAGGAGATTTGTAGTATCCCCCATAATTATGACATTGACAGAATACCATGATGCAACATTCAGACAAAGCTGCTGTAAGTAGATTGTGAATTCTGCCTGCCTGTATGTCAGGTTTTATGGGTGGTGCCTATTGATAATCTCCCTGTATACTGGCACCAGCTGGGATTTCTCTGTACGTTGAACCTAAGACTTGCAGACCGGTGACTGCTAGTTCATATTTGCAATGCCTTCATTTCATTTTCTTTTACAGAATTGAAACTGGGGTGTGGAACCACAGCGCCTTCTCTAGGGAGATTTTGGTTCCTAAAGCATTTAACCTATCGGATGCCGGTACTAATAATCTGCTGTAGTGATAATCTACATATACAGTATAATAGCCTTTCAAGGCAACCGCCTGGCGATCTCCTTGTTCAGTTAGGTTTCAGAATGACATATGCTAACAGTGTAAACATGGTCTTCTGTACTGCTCAGTTGTGGATCGTCTGCATTTCAAGGCCTACGGTGTTGACAGAGAATGCAACAGTCTGTATATATTAAAAGGGGATGCACACTATAAAGAAAAGCATCATAATTATAGAAATAAATGCAGAAACGGCTTAAAAGTACTGTAACCTTGGCCCCAGACTTATTGCTTGGCTTAGCAGATCTCTCAAATCTTGTGAGTGCCAGCAACTCAGTAAAGTTTTTCCTTTTTGTATGGGTCTGCTGTGCGGAGCATGTTCTACCATACAATAGTGAAACATACCAAGATAACTAGTATAGCTGACAAGAGGAAATCTGTTTGCAAGGGCTCAGCAAACTTGGCAAATGTGACTTTTAGTCTTTAGATATGTCTTGAGAGGTTAGTATTGAAACCCCTCGGTTAATAATGCTTTATGTATTGGCATGATGCCAAGTTCTGTGGCAGTCAGTAACACACAGCAGCCAGTCTGCTTTCTTTTTTTTCTTGAAGCGGAAGTAAACGCACCGATTTAATCGTTTCAAAAAACAGTTATATTTCTGACACATGCCGGGAATGTAACCGTCACATTGGCTGTGCTCTCAACCAAACTGTCAAACCTTCCAATGGCTGGTGTCATAACTGATCGCATGTTGAGTTGAGAGGAATCTTAATATAGCGCGGTCTTATCCCGAAGGGCAGTTGAAGATCAAACAGAGGCCAAGATGGCAGCTTGGCTGAAAACGATAGGAGGCTTTACTTCCATTTTTTTTTTTTTTAAATAACGTTTTATTTCAAAAAGAGTAAAACAACAAAACATAAACAGGGGGGGGGGGGGGGGGTTGGGCAGACCATATTAGAAATTAGAAAGAATATAAACATGGGTAATAAGAGCACTAGTGTACCTTTGTGTTCAGACCGCCGAGTCATAACGGGTCCTCCCGAGAATGCCATCGCTTCCAGACACCATTGTTTTCGTCTAGTTTGTCCCTCAACCTGGCTGTCATCTTCTCCATTAGTTCCACGTCTTTGACTCTAGCATAAAGGGCCTCTTGTGATGGGGGCAGTGTCTTCTTCCAGTGGAGGGCTATTAAGCACCTTGTTGCCGTAAGAATGTGCCTAAGTAGTTTTTTGTATGGTTTGGCCATTCAGTCAAAGGTATGGGTGTTTCGAAGAGGTGGGTCACCAGTTGCTGCGTGGAGGTCCAGAACAGGACTATTAAGGGGCATGTCCAGTAAATGTGGAAGAGTGTGCCTCTGGCTTGCTGGCAAGGCCAACAGCGATCGGAGGTGGAGGGGTATGTTTTGTGGAGCGTGTCTGGGGTCAGGTACCAGTAAAAGAGAATCTTATAGGCATTTTCCCTGTATAAAGTACACAGGGAGCTCTTGGCAGCCTGGCTCCAGACCGCTCTCCAGGCCTCCTCTGGGATTTCTTCTCCTAGTTCTTTTTCCCAACGGAGCATATAGCCATGTTTGCCCTGAGTTTGTATGGAATGTTTATTAAGGATTTGATATATGTCAGATATCAATCCCTTGCGCGATCTGCCCTCCAATATGATACGTTCAAACGGAGAGGGTGGAGAGAACTGCAGGCGTGGGGCTATGGTTTGGGCGTAGTGTCTTATCTGCAAGTAGCTGTAAAATACTTGTCTGGGGAGGTCGTGTTTGGATTGTAGCTCGGAGAATGGGAGCAGCTTGCGGGACCTGGGATCTACCAGGTGTCCATAGTAAAAGAGGTTTCGTGAGGCCCAAGGCCATGACATTTGATGGGTAAGACTAGCTGGCACCTCGGGATTGCACAAAAAGGAAGTCATCAATGAGCTTTCAGATTTAAGCTCATACTGACGGGAAATAAAGGCTTTACTTTCATTTTAACTGCCAAAACATGACAACACCGTTTCTGTTAAAGTTAAAGTGATTGTAAAGGTGTTTTTTTTTTTCTCTCATCTGTTTTTCAAACGTTCATCTGTGTGCTGGTCTGATGGACCAAATACGACGCAAGGGCAGCTATTGGCTACTGGCTATTTTTTTGTCTCGTTTACGTCACCACGTTTGAACAAACAGACTTTCGACCGGGCTTAGTCCGTTTGTATGTGGCCAAGTCCATTCGTTCGTAAAGTCCGTCGGGAAGACCGTCGGACCTAGTTTGCCAGAAAGACCGGTCGTGTGTACGCGGCATTAGTCATCCTCACAAAACATAGCTGCCATAGACAAATTACAAAGTACTCACTCGGTGGTATTTGGTCCCTGTCAGAATTGTGAAATATGCTCCAAATTATTCCCCATCTTGTTTTCGTGGCTGCGGTGATCTTGGATCACATCTTCATACTTGGTGGGATTGCCCGGTAGCAAAAAATTTCTGGAAAGATGTATTTCTTATGATTTCAACACTGCTTGAAATCCCTATCAATCCTGATCCTACAATAGCACTTTTAAACTTAAAACCGTCCACGCTCTACTACCGCCAATTCAAACTTCTATTACAGATCACTACAGCCGCGAAACAAACAATTGCCAAAGCTTGGAAATCCCCGTCCTTAATAATTACTAAAATAGAGTCAATCAAACAATGATACATGCCAAAACAGAGGCTGTAACTCAAGATAAAATATCCAACTTTGAGAATAGATGGAATCCCTGGGTGATTCACTTTTTGCCTTCCAATTTCGATGCTTCTCTACTTGGTAATCTCGATTTATACTTCAATTCTCTGCATTCATGGTATGTGTTTATTACCATGTACTACCCCAGGGACCCCGACTACCTCTCATTTCTTTCTTCCCTATCTATTTTTTCTCCTACCTAAGATTACTTTTTCTTTTATCGTCTTTCTCTTCTACTTTTTCCCCCTATTTTCTCTCCTCTTTCAATTTACTCTTTATATAGTTCTGGTAACGGAACTTTTATTTCCCTGGTTATCATTATAACAATTGTACATAGTTCCAATATGTAGTATAAGATTTTAGATTCTATAATAAATGTATTTCTTTTTTTTTTATTTAAAAACTATACTCTTGATAATAAGTAAGACCTTTTATTTTATTATTATTTTTTTATCTGAGATCATCTTGTATTAACCTGGTCTAAGTTGGTTTTATCCTCTCTTATACAATGTATGACGCAATCTTTTAAGTAGTTAGTTAGATCCATGCTAAAATTGTTTTAGTTAACCACTTGCTTACTGGGCACCTAAACCCCCTCCTGCCCAGACCAGTTTTCAGCTTTTAGCTCTGTCACTCTTTAAATGACAATTTACAATACAACACTGTACCCAAATTACATTTTTATAATTTTTTTCCCCACAAATAGAGATTTGTTTTGGTGGTATTTGATCACCTCTGGGTTTTTTTATTTTTTGTTTAAAAAATGTAAAAGACATAATAAAAAAAAATACAAAACCGTTTTATATATTGTTAATAAATATTGCAAACAGGGATTTTTTCTCCTTCATTGATTTACACCGATGAGGCTGCACTGATGGGCACCGATGAGGCTGCACTGATGGGCACCGATGAGGCTGCACTGATGGGCACCGATGAGGCTGCACTGATGGGCACCGATGAGGCTGCACTGATGGGCACCGATGAGGCTGCACTGATGGGCACCGATGAGGCTGCACTGATGGGCACCGATGAGGCTACACTGATGGGCACCGATGAGGCTACACTGATGGGCACCGATGAGGCTACACTGATGGGCACCGATGAGGCTACACTGATGGGCACCGATGAGGCTGCACTGATGGGCACCGATGAGGCAACACTGGGCACTGATGGGTGGCACTGATGGGCGGCCCTGAAGGGCATTGATAGGTGGCACTGATGGGCAGGTAGGTGACACTGATAGACAGCACTGCTAGGTGGCAATTATGAGGCACTGATTGACACCACTGGTGGGCATTGATAGGTGGCACTTGTGGGCACTGATAGGTGGCACTGATTGCTGGAACTTAAGTAATGTGGCCACTGATTTGTGGCACTGGCAGGCGGTACTGGTGGGCACATAATATGCTGTTCCTCTTCAAGACCAATGTCCCTGCAAATATAAGCCAGTGATCGGCTTTTTTTCTCCTCATGCTGACAGCGTGAGAATGGAAAAAAAAATGTTTACCGATCTTCTGTTTACATCACATGATCAGCTGTCATCGGCTGACAGCTGATCACATGGTAAGGGGCCGGGATCTGTGATCACCCGAGTCTCATTGACTTGGGTGATCACAGCACGCGTCGCGCGCCACCTTCAGGGAGGTGTGGCAAACCTGCAAAGGGGAGGACGTCAATAGACAGCCTCCCGGCAAACCAGATCCACTCTGTAGCCGTCATTCGGCTATATCGTGGATCTGAAGGCGTTAAACTACTTTTAGTTTATGTTGGAACTACAACTTAATATTATTACCATGTATGTGATCTTTTCTTTTGCTGCCACCATATGTACTTATGTATACTAATTGTTAATATTCAATAAACAAATTTGTCAAGAAAGGGAGGCTGGGGGGGAGGGGCTCGCGCTGCACAGAAGGGTTTTTTTTTTTTTTTTTTTTTACCTTAATGCATAGAATGCATTAAGATGAACAACCTTGAGGCTTTAGAACCACTTTATGTGGACTGAGCTTTGCGCAGTTGCAATAGTTACTGTAATTCATAGCTTATTACTTATGAGTCCGCATGTGAACTGGAATTGCTATAAAGGTATCCTATTGTGGATAAGATTTCCTCGCCCTGTGGCAAAAATGATATTGTGTCAGGGTGGAATTCAATCTGTGCCAGAAGTATCGGCAGTTGTTTTGCCATATTGAAATGGGTGCTTGCATTACAGTATACAATGTTACACAATGGTAACAAAGGACAGAAAACAGGAAGAAGGAAGCTAAACAATGGCTGCAATCTTTGGGCCTCAGTAAGGTAGTTAGTTCTGCCATCCCTCCCATCAAACCACAGGGAGTCTACCTTTATTCTCATTTAAAGCACACCACCACCTGACAGATTTGCTATTGATGTGCTCAGTAATTCACTTTGTAAATGTTGCGCATTATGTTTGCATTCCCTACCATATACAGAACAGACTGTTGTGCTTAAAGCAGAACTGAAGGCAAAATAAAAAAAAATTACAAGCAGTCGGCTGTTTATTGCCAAAGAGACATGCAATGTCTCTTCTACAATAAAACGCACCTACCTGCCTGCTCAGTCTACTATGACACGTAAACTGAGCTGTGCATGCGCACCTCCATTTACATTGCCAGCATAGTCCCCTTTTGCCGGCATGACTGACTCCCTCCGCATGCATAGGAGTTAAGTCATCCCATGCTGGCCAATGAAAGTGGGCGAAGATCAGAACCCAGAGAAGATGTCGGCAGCTGTGCATAGTAAACCAATCGGCTTCTATCTTTCATTTTTAAATGAATGCCGGATAATCTTTTGAATATGATTGATGACTGTGCAGCAAATACAGCTGGTTTCATTACAGATACTGTAATAGATTTGGGTAATGTGTGCATACCATGATTGTAAACGCTTTTCATTGAATACAATGGGTGCCGTCATGAGACTGTACTATTCATAATTCTTTTTTTCACTGATCTGTTTTTTTTTTTTTAGTGTATCAGAAAGCGAGGGTTGGCTTTGAAAGGTCTTCATACACTAATGAAATATAAGATTTAAATATTAAAGTGACATTAACGATCTCCTTATTCTCCAAAAAGAATCCTCACACATACAAATACTTATGCCCCATACACACGAGCGGAATTTCCGTCCAAAAATTCTTGGATGGTTATTCCGATGGAATTCCGCTCAAGCTTGGCTTGCATTCTTACGGTCACACAAAAGTTCTCGAACTTTCAACCGTCAAGAACGTGGTGACGTACAACACTACGACGAGCCGAGAAAATTAAGTTCAATGCTTCCGAGCATGCGTCAAATTGTTTCCGAGCATGCGTAGGAATTTTGCATGCTGGAATTGCTACAGACGATCGGAATTTCCGATCTGAACTTTTTCCAACCGAAAAATAGAGAACATGCTCTCAATCTTTTGCTGGCGGGAATTCCGCCAGCAAAAGTCCAATGGAGCATACACACGGTCGCATTTTCTGACCAAAACCTCACATCGGACGTTTGCTGGCGGGATTTCCGATTGTGTGTACGCGGCATTAGTGTTTGTCAACCTATCATATTCCTGATATGTGTCTGCTGTACCATGTACTTGTGTTTTAAAAAGTATCCTGTTTTCTTTGTATTGCTTCCTTTTGTGTGAAATTCCTGGTGATCCTGCCAGTTAGGGTTGGCACCGCCTCCCTTTAAACCCGAACACATATGAATTACACAGGTTCTGAGGCTAGTTTAATGCAGATAATGCACCAAGTGAGTTTAATTACCACCTTAATCGCCACAGAACCTGTGTAATTATGTGTTTGCTTTTAAAGGGGGTGGCAACCCTATTGGCAGTCTTTCCTATTTCAAACTTCCCAATCTAGGCATGGAAGCACATCCTTCCCAATGTGGTCAGTTTTCTAGCCAAGATTTTGACTTGGCCATTCTAACACCTGATACGTTTATTTGTGAACCATTCCTTTGTAGATTTTGCTGTATGTTTGGGATCATTGTCTTGTTGGAAGATAAATCTCCGTCCCAGTTTCAGGTTTTTTGCAGACTCCAACAGGTTTTCATCCAGAATGGTCCTGTATTTGGCTGCATCCATCTTCCCCTCAATTTTAACCATCTTCCCTGTCCCTGCTGAAGAAAAGCAGGCCCTAACCATGATGCTGCCACCACCATGTTTGACAGTGGGGATGGTGTGTTGAGGGTGATGAGCTGTGTTGCTTTTACGTCAAACATATCGTTTTGCATTGTGGCCAAAAAGTTTGATTTTGGTTTCATCGGACCAGAGCACCTTCATCCACATGTTTGGTGTGTCTCCCAGGTGGCTTGTGGCAAACTTTAGACGAGACTTTTTATGGATATCTTTGAGAAATGGCTTTCTTCTTGCCACTCTTCCATAAAGGCCAGATTGGTGCAGTGTACGACTGATTGTTGTCCTATGGACAGACTCTCCCACCTAAGCTGTAGTTTTCTGCAGTTCATCCAGAGTGATCATGGGCCTCTTGGCTGCATCTCTGATCAGTCTTCTCCTTGTCTGAGCTGAAAGAGAGGGACAGCCAGGTCTTGGTAGATTTGCAGTGGTCTGATACTCCTTCCATTTCAAAATGATCGCATGCACAGTGCTCCTTGGGATGTTTAAAGCTTAGGAAATCTTTTTGTATCCAAAGCTTTAAACTTCTCCACAACAGTATTACGGACCTGCCTGGTGTGTTCCTTGGTCTTCATGATGCTCTCTGCGCTTTCAACAGAACCCTGAGACTATCACAGAGCAGGTGCATTTATACAGAGACTTGATTACACACAGGTGGATTCTATTTATCACCATCAGTCATTTAGGACAACATTGGATCATTCAGAGATCCTCGCTGAACTTCTGGAGTGAGTTTGCTGCACTGAAAGTAAAGGGGCCACCTATTATAAAAAGTATTTATGTATGTATATATTAAAAAATATATCTAAATAATATTAATATATATAAATCCATTTTTTATATTATTTTTTTATTATTATTAAAAAAAAAGTGTGTGTGTGTGTGTGTATATATATATATATATATATATATATGTATGTGTATATGTATATGTATATATATATATATGTGTGTGTGTGTGTGTGTGTGTGTGTGTGTGTGTGTAAATAATAAAAAACATTTTTTAGAATAATAATTTTTTATATATACATTGTAATATGTCTTGCCTTGCATTTCTATTTTAAACTGAATGGGTTGTTTTAAAAGGTAAAGGTTCACATATACTTTTAGTGGTTCTGAAATCAATTATTTATTTTTTTGTTTGTTTTTTTTTTTTCCTTAAGCAGCCCATAGATGATTTGTTTTTCTTTCGGAAAGGAAAGAAAATTCCTTGATTTCCTCATTTGACAAAGTCAGTGCTATTGTGTTCTGCTGGCGGGCGGTGCATGGAGGCTTCACTGCACTATACACACTACAAATCCCATAGTCCATCTCCAGGCATAAGCAAGAGAGGGTGGCTAGGTTCCTACATACAGTGGCACCATGGAGAATGATTGTAGCCACCCTCTAACAGAAAGGCAGATCACAGCAGGTAAAAAAAAAGGAAATTTGTAGGGGCAGAGAGCAATTAAAGGTACTACAGTGAAAGGTCCTGTACAAGAGGCTTGACCTCTGCACGCTCACCACAAGGGATCACTCAGCACTGCTGCCATTTACAGATATTTTTTTCCAATTAATACAAGGCATTCCCTGATTGGAGGAGTGGCGGCATCACAATCTCCACCTTATCCAATTAAAGAATGCCTTGTATTCATTAAAAACATTCAGGGTGTTTTGGGAATGGTAGTGGTGCAGATTTAGCGCTCCCCTGTGGTCGGGGTGCAGAGGGGAAGCTGCTCCTACAGAACCCAGAACATCACAGCTAACACAGTGTAGTAGCACTGACTACTAAAGAGATTGTCTGATTCCCCAGCTGTCCATCAGGTATGAGATGTACTGTACATTCTGCCAAGATGGAACTGTAGTCTGCAATAAAGATCACATGGAGTTCATCTTTAAGGTATGTTGGTGCCTTTTACACTGGTAATAAAAAAAAAAACCTGAAACCTTGATAAGCAGAGTAGAGCTCGGTGCTAGGAAATGTAGAGACAGAGCCCAACAGAATGGGGTTATAGTCCAAAGATTGCTCAAAGTTTGTGTTGTAAACTGTATCCAAGGTGCTCTCTCAGTGTAAACATGTTTGTGCACATGCTTTGTGTTTTTGTGTAGCCGTCATCTTTAGAAATGCCAGACTTAAGACAAGATGAAATGTGCAATTTTGAGTTAAGCATTCATTCGTCATTCATACGAAAGATCTTTTGTAGACTAATGTCACTGGAAAAAATGGATCCATAGAGCTGAAGGATTTTATCAGCACAATGTTCTTTTCTCTGATTATTTTTTATTTTTGTATCCATCTTTAGACAATTGAGCGACCAGTCACATTATACATATGCATTTTCAATGCCTGAAGGCATTGGTTTGATATTATCTGGAACTCCATTTTTAACGCATCATTTAAAAAAATAAATCAATTTTTTTTTTTTATAGTTTTAGGAAGGATTTTTCTAAATTGTTGAGCGCAGTTTGGTGTGTATGGGTGACCGAAATAAGAGTATACATCAACAGATGCAGCTAATAAAGATTACTTTTTTTATTTTTCTAGTGTTCCGGGCCCTTGGGGGGTATGTAAATACTCAATGTGCTGACATCCTTACAATATGGTGTCCGTTTATGAAACTGTGAACAGCGGCAATCCCGAGGATCGCTGCTGATCTCAGTTCATTAACGGTTTATGAAACAGAGATGATTATTTAGTTTTATGAAGGTGCGATCGCAGCACTTCACTGGCGATATGTGTCAGAATTCACCCTCCCTGATTCACCAGCTCAGAGGTGGTGAATCGGGGAGAGTAGAGAGAATCCCGAAGGAACTGAGGAGGAAGATTATTGACTTCCTTCTACCTAGACCAGACGGCCCAAGACAGTAACCATGCCCCCCTGCCGTGTTTGTGTGTGTGTGTATATATACAGTGCCGGGACAAGGTCATCCAGCGCCCAGATAAAAGATGCCAAACCAAACGCAACACTCCCCCATTAATGATGTGCAGGCTTATGGTATCCTATGCTCAACAGTCACCAGTTTGTCCAAATTACTGCAGCTCTCACTACTCCTGTCAGCCTTGTAACAGAAGGAAGGCCCCCTCATCCCCACAGTAAACTATTGCGCTCAGGGTTTTTCCCTGTTGCGATTTTGACAAAAGTGTTTTGCCTCAGCCGTCAAAAGAAAGAAAGGAAGAAAAAAACGGGCAGTCGGCCAAAAATCACAACATTCTTTAGCAGTGGAACTTAAGTATAAACATTGTAACAATTTGTCAAAGGAATAGACTTTGGTGTGTAAATGAGGATAGTTTATTAACCACTTAAACACTAAGCCTTTTTCTGACATTTGTTGGTTTCAAGTTGAAATCATTTTTTTTGCTAGAAAATTACTTGGGACACCCAAACATTCTATATATTTTTTTTTTTTTTAGTAGAGACCCTAGAAAATAAAATGGAGGTTGTTGCAATATTTTATGTCACACTGTATTTGCGCAGCGGTCTTTCAAATGCAATTTTTGGGGAAAAAATTACTTTACTGAAAAAAAAAAAAAAAAAAAACAGTAAAGTTAGCCCAATTTTTTTTGTATAATGTGAACAGTTTTACATTGCGAGAATCGTGATCTTTTTATTCTAAGCAAAGAATCGTGATTCTCATTTTGGCCAGAATTGCAACTCTAATGTGTGTGATGTGATGTGATATATATATATATATATATATATATATATATATATATATATATATATATATATATATATATATATATATATATATATATATATATATATATATATATATATATATATATATATATTATAAATAAATAAATAAAACACACACATATATATAAATTGTATGTCTTTATTGTGTAGGGGGACTAATAATTTTATTAACATAAGTTGGGGGGTCTCCTCTGAGAATGCCCGTGTACTGGGCGGTGGTAATTTACCGCTGCTTAATAAACGGACACCAGAGTGTTTCAGTGAATTTCTGGTACTGTAATCTCGCTATGTCTCACGAGACTCCAGAACCAGGAGGCGCTCTCCACTGTTCAAAGCGTTTCTAGATTGCTTCACTTCTCAAAAGGAGAATCGATCCACACCGCTTCATAAACAGGCACTCAGAGGAGAGAGATCTCCTCTGTGAATTCTGGTGAACTGAGCAGCGGGTATTTTCCACTGCTTCATAAACGGACACCTATATTAGTTTTGGCAGGATATGTGGATATTTAACTAAAATGCAAATGAATGGCTGACTACTTTATATTTTTCTTGATGATTGGTCTGTGTTATAACTTCTCAAACCTGCCCCTAAGCCTGACCGATGTGCATGCTTTTTGTATTTCCTCTCTGGAACACAGGTAGGGTCCTCACTGTATAACTGCTTCTATAGCAAAAATTTAATTGGTTGTAAACCTTAACTGGCGCATAACACTGCCATTGATAGCATAGCCCCTTTGTCCCACAGCTATCTAAGTATAAAGAACAAGACAATCTTCAATGTGGCACAATAATGGAGGTCGATGGTCTCTACTTAAAATTTTTCATGGGGAGATCTCCAGTCATCAGTTACCCACTAAGCTTTGCAGCCGTCCTCGGACTAAGGTGGTCCAAAAACATTGCATGCAAAAAACAACAAAAGAGGGCGCACCAGCCTAGTGACTTATCCAAAACTCAATTTATTTAATAATAATCAAGTAGGCAATTTATAGTCACAAAACAAACAACATAAGCACATCACATAAGTTGGCTCTCTTGTTTGCTTAAGTTTTGTGGTCCATGAGAAATAGTATATTTTCAAAGGGAGCAAACCCCCATGGTTGCATAAACCTGTTCCATATTGTTCATACTGTTGAATTTTAAGGACGTGTCATACCATTGCATTGTAGTAATGTACTGCTGTGCTATTTATGTGGACTATCCTCCCAGTGCACCTTTTACAACACATCTGTGTTTCAGTGCCATGCACAGTAACGCACCCTCTTGTGTTGTGGTGCGCTATATTAACAAAAGTGTAGCGGGTACAATTTTAAAGTCCATTGTGGTGCCTTTGGTAGCCCATTCAATTGAAAAGGCTACCTTAATGCAACACATGTTAACACACAACATATTGTGTGTAAGATCAAATACCCATGGGCTGGCACTTAACAAAGAAATATGGGTTTCAGAAAAAAAAAAGATACTCGCCTAAGTGGATCCTGCATCTGTCCCCCGCTGTGTCTAAGTCTGAGAACTGAGTGATCAAAGACCGCTGATCGCTCAGTGCTCAGCCTTCATTGGCAGAAAGCCAGTGACTGTCAGTCACTGGCTTTCTTCTCTGCCCTTCCAGCGCTCACTGGAACGCTGGGCTGCGGAGGGAGCGGCTGGCTGAGAGGCTGAGCCAGCTGCCTGTCCAGGCATTTGGGTGGATCCTGACTGTATGGGCTTGATCTTTTCAGAGTCTGCACTGGTTCTGTGACATCAGCCAACAGCGGGCTTTAGCCTGCTGTCTGCTGAAAATGGGTCACAGGAGTGCAGAATGAACTGCACTCCTGTGACCTGCAGGAGAAACACAGCCACAATAGCTTTGGATATGCTTCTCCTTTTTAAAGGTATTTTGTAATTCAAGAAATATGGCAGCTGCCATTAATGACCTACAAATGCAAGTTGCCTGGCTGTCCCTGACTTTGTTATAAATTGTATTATGTATGCAATTTGTTGTGTGTGTGTGTGTGTGTGTGTGTGTGTGTGTGTGTGTCTATGATTTCTTTAGGTGACCTTTAAATCATGAAATGCTTGTGAAGTATTATAAGCTCTGTGCAATGGGAAACTATTCAGTAAATCTTTCAACATTCCTGTAATCTAGAGTTTCCTTTCACATTCCCCCCACGTGCTCTTTACCAAATAGTTAATCCTCTAGGGAAACTGTCCCACAATTAACAGCCCAGGTATTCCGCAGTCCCTCTGACATCATAGGAAAGGGGGCCTGTAGTATATTGATTGTGGGAAAAATTCTCCATGTTGGAAAGAGCCAAAATCGTACCCATTCTTCCACAATAAATTTCATAAATCTTATATCGATACTAAAAGAGTTGTAAAGTGCACGTAGGTATCTGTCATGGAGACTGTTCACTTAAAGTGTATGTTTACTTTATAAAATGAATGTTAGTTGCCTGACAAGTCGCGACCCGTTCTGTTCTATGGAACCGTTCTGATAGGAATGACTCAAGTCGCTCCGACTTAGAAAAAGGTTCCTGTACTACTTTTGGGGCGACTTCAGGCAACTTGCATTGACATCTATACAGAAGTCGTTTTGCAAGTCGCCGCTGCTGTCGTGTGCAGGTCGCCTTAATCATCCTATCGTTTGCAAGCAAAAATCCATTTTGTTATTCCCCTGGCAACAGATACACAGAACTGTATAGCCGACGGAGTCATAACAACCAATGTCTCTTCCCTGGCCCCATTCTGCTACCAGCATGTCATTGCTTGCTCAAATATAAATATTGGGGTAATGACATCGACCAGAAACCCCAACCCTTTGTTTACATTCAGCTGTTAGTCAGGAAATCTACTGGATAGAAGTTAAATGAGGCTGGGGATAAATCACTGGTTGCTAGGACGCTGGCAGCCACTAGGTTCATAGAAACCAGGGAGCCCTCTGTGGGAAGCTGTTATGTTTATTACAGCTTCCCAGCACAGACATGTCCACTCTGAGCACTGGCATCCCTCTGTACGCCAACTTAGATTAGGTCCCGACTGCCATCCGTTTCCTAATCTGCGAACCAGTGGTAATTCATTTTGCATTTGTTGCATCCATAGCCCCACATTTTTTTGAAGTGGAGGAAATAAGAACTACGTGAATTTGTCGGACGTGTTTAGACTAGTTACAGAAATGTCCTAAGGTGTTCCTGTATTAGACGCAGGCAGTTTTAAAGGGACCCCATTGCCAGAGAAATATAATAAACACATTATCGACTTACCCCTATGTGTGTAAGATTGTGCTACATAAAAAATATATATCCAAATCTGTTACACTAGTTTTATAAATGTTTTCACACAACTTTCACCCAAAATGAATACTTGGAAAATATGTACATCCTGGATAAAAGTTGTGCGAATCTTGTATGAGAAATAGAACCCTGTTTGTTGAATCTCAGTTATTATATAATTATGTTTGTTTTTTAAATCAGATTTAAACATTGAACAGTTGCATAGTTCCACACCCAATATGATATTTTGATATGTTATCAATGTAACCAGATTAGCAGTGGTGGCTGGTGCTAAACATTTTTTTTGGGGGGGGGGGGGGCGACACCCCCCCCCCCAGGTCCGCCCGCACTCTCTACGGCTTCCTTGGCTTCTCCTCCCGGCCAACCCAATCCGCCTCCTGTCCTGATTGGCTGGGAGTAGAAGCCAGAAGACAATAGCAAATATTAATTTGCTAGTGTCACAAGTGGGTGGGTTCTGTGCCCCAAGCCCAACCTTTTTCAAGTCAATTATAGCCTCAGGCTCTAATCATGTGCTAAAAAATAAAATAAAATAAAAACTCCTAGAAAAAGCTAAGATTCCGGGGCCCTGCAGGGGGGCAGTGCCCCTAATGGACCAGCCAATCCTGCAGATTAATAATCAATTCTATAATTCTATATTTATCCCTTTTGCATACCATGATGATGTCGACTTAGCAGAAACATACAGTAAATATTCCAGAATATACTTGAGTAAGAACAGCTTGGTTTTAGCAAAGTAGAAATTTCCCAACATACACCACAGACTCCCAATGGATACTGATGAGTTTAGCTCATTATGAAAATGATTGTGTCCATATTAGAGGCTTTCCCACACATTGGGGGGATTTTACATTTGAATTTCTCATTAACTGTAATTGTAGAATATTTCATACAGAAATTACAGGGACATTTGTATCTGATATTTTCCATTAGAGTGATTTTGTGACAATAGTCTATAATTTTTGGTCATTTTCTCTGTAGCTCCCATTTTGTGCCCAGTTCTACTGCTTGTTTGACCTTATTTTTTTTTTTCTTACTTCAATTATCTGTATAGTCACATTTCAACATGTAACAGAGCACATTGAGATAGCAGTGTATGTTAACTAATTGCCCATGAAATACTGGCAGTTGTGAGGTTAACATCTGGAAAACTGTGGCACCCTTTGGTGCTAATCAAAATGTTAAATGTATAAACGTGCATATATATTTTTAATTTCCTTCGTAAAGAACATTTTTACGATTAAGAAAGTTGCCAAGCAATTCCTCATATGTAATAAGATGGCATCTACAAGCTTAGAATAAGGCCGCCCATCTGATTATCTCAGAGTGATTTTCCAAGTATGGAGAAAGGTAAAGGATACAAAATTGTGTATGTAAGTTTTGGTGACCAAGAGCTCCTTGGTCCCCAATGCTGAGGAGAGTTGTAAAAAGATGGCCAGATATTGCCTCCCCTTCTCCTTTTATAGGAGATATTTTTTTTTTTTTTTTACCTGATCCGAAATCCCTGTTGCTAGGCAGTCTTCCTAATCTGCCTCCTTCCTACTCCGCTGTGATCTTCGTTCTTCTGTCCTCCGCCGCGTTGTCTTCTGGGTAATTGGGCGCGCTGTGTTATGGGAACTGTGTGTTCCCTAAAACAGCGTGTCCCATTCACAAAGCGTGGCTCGCGCATGCACAGTAGGAAACGGGCAGTAAAGCCGTAGTCTCCACTGCCTTTTTCCCTTACTGAAGATGGCAGCGCTGGGACCGGAGCGCCGAGGGACATCTCGGCCTGCACGGCTGACATCGCAGGCGCCCTGGGAGGGTAAGTGTACTTATTAAAAGTCAGCAGCTACTTTTTTTTTTAGCTGCTGACTTTTAAAAAAAATTATTTCAGCTGAAACACCCCTTTAAATTAGTCTATGTATATTATCACCAAGACCAACCGAACACCTGTTTTTTACTATCTTTTACAGATGAAGAATTCCTAATATGTAGGGACGGGCGAATGGTTCAGCCCGAGCATAATTTGGGGCCGAACTTTGGTTGTTCGGATGTTTGGGCAAACACCGAACAATATGCGGTGTTCGTGGCAAATTCGAAAGCCGCGGAACACCGTTAAAGTCTATGGTACACTAACATAAAAAATCAAAAGTGCTCATTTTAAAGGCTTATATGCAAGTTATTGTCATAAAAAGTGTTTGGGGACCCGGGTCCTGCCCCAGGGGACATGTATCAATGCAAAAAAAGTTTTTAAAAACATCAGTTTTTTTTCGAGAGCAGTGATTTTAATAATGCTCAAAGTGAACCAAAAAATATATATTCCTTTTAAATATCTTGCCTGGGGGTGGTCTATAGTATGCCTGTAAAGTGGTGCAGTTTTCCTGTGTTTAGAACAGTACCACAGCAAAATGACCTTTCTAAAGGAGAAAAGTCATTTAAAACTGATCGTGGCTGTAATGAATTGTCGGGTCTCGGCAATATAGATAAAACTCATTGAAAAAACTGCATGGGTCTCCCCCCCCCAGTCCATGACCAGGCTCTTTGGGTCTGGTATGAATATTAAGGGGAACCCCGAACCAAAAATAGCATGGGGGTACTCCCAAAATCCATACCAGGCCCTTCAGGTCTGGTATGGAAATTAAGGGGAACCCTGCACCAAATTGAAAAAAAATTGCGTGGGGGTCCCCTCAAAATCCATACCAGGTCCTTATTCGGTATATGGTACTGTTCAGGGGGGGGGCACTCTCTCGTCCCCCCTCTTTTCCTGTGGCCTGCCAGGTTGGATAGGTTGATAGCAGTGCAGCCATTGGCTCGCGCTGCTGTCAATCAACTCCAGTGACATGGGGGCGGGGCCAAGTCCTGTAGTTGGCGGCTTATGGAAGCCAGATACAGGACTCGGGAGCACACCTGCAAGCTAACCCCCCCCGGGAGAGCGATTCCCAGAGGGGGTTAGCTGATGTGGGGAGGAGCAGGGACAGCCGCTGAGGGACCCCGTCGAGGAACTGTTTGGCTGCCGTCCACTGTAACAAAGTTGTTCAGTGTTCCGTCTATCATGGATGAGGAGGAGGCGGGGCTTTATTACAGAGGATGGACGCCGAACAGTTAAGACTGCATGACACAGCGAGAGACCCTCACTCGAGTATAAGCCGAGGGGGGCTTTTTCAGCATAAAAAATGTGCTGAAAAAGTCGGCTTATACTCGAGTATATACGGTGCTTATTTTAATCTTTTTTTTTTTATATATTTCTTCAATTACTTCCTGGGTTCTTGCCTAGGGAAATGCTGTCAAACATTGCAGGAGTCTAGAGGAGGATAGAAGACTGGGAGGGGTTTTCTCAGCTAAGCACACTATCCTTCATGCATGGTTAAACGAAGGGCAGATGGATTCCAGGAAGTAAATGCTACATGAATCATTTGCCCTTACTCAAGATGGCCATGTCCAGAAATGCTAGGGGGGGGTGTTTTTTTAGATTGATTTCTCAACAAAATAAAACACAGAGACATGGATGGATGGGGGAGTTTGCTTTGAATATTAAAAAATAATTAGTGTTTTTTGGTTTGTGATGCTCTGATGCAGTGAAGATCCGCTTTAAGCTTTGACAAAACCAAAAACAAAAAAACTAGAAGCTGATTGGCTTCTACGCTGATCTGCACCAGATTTTGCACTCTCCAGTTTTTTAGTACATCATCACCTATGTGTGCATGGACACACAGAGGGAGATTTACTAAAACTGGAGAGTGCAAAATGTGGTCCAGCTGTGCATGGTAGTTGGAGTTGGCTTTTAATTTCAGCTTGTTCAATTAAGCTTTGACAAAAAAAAAAAAAAAAAAAACTAAAACAGATTGGTTTCTCTGTAGAACTGCACCAAATATTGCACACAGTTTTAGTAAATCAACCCCATAGGCTTTTATGAGTTGTGTTCAGGGGCTTTGGCAAAAAAAATGTCATAAGCTCCAAAACCTTTTAGGAGTTTCGGAGTAGTGGTGTACACAAGGCCTAAGAAATACTATAGTGGTTAATCGGTGCCTCCCTGAACTTGGCCCCAGAGCGTGTGTGATAGGGACTTTGGATTGTAAACCTTTCTATTGGCAGGAACAAATGCAGACATTTGTAATTTTTGTAAAGCATGTTGGTACGACTTCTCTTTTTTGCTTTTTTTTTTTTTTCAATATCCCAGGTTGTCCCGACTGCCTGTTTCCTTCCATCCCTTTCCAGCAGCCCTCCCACTCTTCTCTTTCTGGTGCTCTCACACTTCTCTTTCTTTCCTTCCCTCTCTTTTGTCTGGTTTGTGAGCTTTGCTATGCCTTCCCTTTCCACTTCTCCACCAACCTCCCCTCTCTCTTGTTTTTCTCTCTTTTATCATTTCACACCAGCCCCCTCCTTCCGATCACAAAGTAGCTCTCCACTTGGACATCTACACATGTGCCCTCTACCCTCTCTAGGAATCGGCGTTCTTTTGATATTTCTCTATGGGCTTTTACATTTCTTCTATATAAGATGTGGAAAATTTCTGAATTTTATATTGGTAGTGTTGACTAATATGTGTAGTTTTAAAGAGACTGATCAGTCCCTTCGTTTTGCAGGTTATTTCCACTGACAATATCCAGTTCTGTGCATTGATATGGTGGCGTTTCGCCTTTCATTTTTTTACAATGTGCAATCACCAGAGTCTGTCATTATTGTAAGCCGTGTGTCAGGATGAAACCGAGTCTATAAAATAAGGATTTTTTCTAGTGTTTTTTTTTTTTTTTTTTCACTGCAGACAATGTGGACTCCTCTTTGGCAGTCTGTGTTTTTCACTCTGAGCTAGTACTACAAGACGCAGCATGTTCATCAGCACAAAGCATGCACAGACTTGCATTTTCATTGTAGATGAGGAGACAGAAGGTTCTTCAGAATCTTCTTTCAATGAATATGTATATTACTATAACTAATAAACATTGTATAACCCCAGAAATTAAAGGTCTCTTTTAACTGACAAAAAAAGTGCACTCTGGCAGAAGCAAAAAAATAATTACTTGCCCCCCTGGACCTTGTTCCCTCCCAAATACTACAGTCATCCTCTGGCTCTATCCTACACTCTATAACTCACGATTTCTCCATCTCCCGTGGCATCTTCCCCCAGCTCTCTAAACCATGCACTGGTCACCCCCATATCTAAAAAAAACCTAATTTGGATCCCACCAGTCTTATCAACCTACGTCCCATCTCCTTGCTTCCCATTTCCTCCAACTCCTTGAACGCCTGGTCTACAACCAACTGAACGACCACCTCACTAAGATTAACCTTCCTGATCCCCTCCAGTCTGGATTTCACTCTCAACGCTCCACAGAAACTGTTCACTGTTCTGTGCTCCTACTCCTGGACTTCTCTGCTGGCTTTAATATGGTTGACCACCCCTCCTCCTCAAAAATCTCCATTCCTTTGGTCTCTGACTGTGCTCTTCGCTGGATCTCATCCTAACTATCCCACCACACCTTCAGTGTCACAATTCTACCTCCTCTCCTCTTCCTTTTTTCCATTGGGGTCCCCCAAGGTTCGGTCCATGGACCTCTCCTTTTCTCGATCTACACCTCCAGCTGATAGCCTCCCATGGCTTTTAATATCATTTGTACGATGACAACATCCAAATCTATCTCTCTACCCCTCAGCTCACATCAGTTTCCTTACGCATCACTAATTTACATATCAAACTCAACCTATCCAAAACTGAGCTCATAATATTTCCGCCCTCATGTGCCCCTACCCCTGATTTCTCTGTCAAGATCAATGGCACAGCTATCAGTCCATCCCCACATGCCAGGGTGCTAGGTGTAATTCTAGACTCCACAGATGGAAGGAAAGAAAATTGCTTGATTCCCCCTTCATTTATGGAGGAATGCCTCCCGCAGCGATGTTGTATTCTGCTAGCGTGTTTTCTGGCCAGCAGAATATGATTACTGCTATTGGCTAAAGCTGCTGGCAGTAATCGCATAAATAAAACTTTGAAAGGCTGGTTGTACCCAAGTTGTTGGATGGATTGACTTGGGTACAATCAGCCTGCCCATACATGGCCCGAAATTTGGCTGGTCAGTGCTGAACCAGACAAATCTCGATCCATGTTTGGCTGGATTTCCGCTTGTAGTCATTGGGAAGAATCCCAAACACCACCCCAAACACCACCCCCAAACACCACCCCCACATACAGATAGCTAAAAAGATGATGTAAGAACTCTTAGAGACAGAAATTGCTAATTTCTCAAGGAATCCCTAGAAATCTGAGTACCCAGTAACCCTGGCTGTGAGACACTGCCATAAACCGTACAATGCTTATCAGTGGAGAGTGTAGGACGAGAGTGTCTGCTGGCACTGAATTATACCAGGGGGAGAACTACAATGGTAAGTTACAGGCTTTCCAACCCATCCAAGCAGTGCAATTCCTATTGTGTTTAATTTTTTTTTTGGGTTATAATCTTGAAATTAATAAGAATGATTAACAAAGGAATGTAGACAGCCTAAGCCTTTTAGAAGTTTGTAACATACAGCATACAGAGTGCAGTGGTAAGGAGAATGTAATGTATAGCACAGTGTACATGTCAGTCAGAAGTATGTCTACAGTATGCACTGTGGACAGTGTAGTGCCCTCCTTACATTGGTGGTTCATGGTGAAGTGACCGATTTTATATTGTTGGTCAGTGAGAGCTCATCAAAATTGATCATCTGTGTCTGTGGTTAATTATAGTGACTGTGGTTTACCTAATGCAAATACCATTGGTGGGATATCAGTCTGCTTAGGACTGTCTACATGCTTGCTGCAGTGTCCATCTCTATAGACAATGTACCCTCTTATTGCCCGGCCTGGGGCAGACTAATCCCACCTTTTTGGTATACCACAGTGTACAAATGATGCTTCAGAAATCCGTGGGCAACTGTCCCCGTAGACATGTTTTTGTTTTCTCATGTCTATGGAAACAGAATTTCCCAAGAGCTACTATAGAAAACTTTTTTTTTATTTACAAAAATGTTTTACAGAGTATTAAACTATTTCCAAGCCTTCACGTAATTCTTAGAAATGCCCAAAAAAGAGCTAATGAGAAAAATATAAAAGCCATATTTGCGTGAAGGATTTTCAAAGTAGAAAGCTTGGGCTGTGTCTATATTGTGTCTAGACAGAGAACGCTGTCTCCCCCTCCATTCATACACGTACCCCCCCCTCCCCCCCTCCTCGTCATTCCCCTTCCACTAGCTACAGTCTAAAGATTTTTGCTTTTTATGAATAGCACTGGGCGTTTTCATGATCCACCAGAATAATATCCGTTAAAAAAAAAAAAACAAAAAAAAAAAACGTAACCAACAATATAACATTGGCTGTAGAAAAAATAAATAAATGTAAATACATTATATATATATATATATATATATATATATATATATATATATATATATATATATATATATATATATATATATATATATATATAATATATATATATATATATATATATATATATATATATATATATATATATATATATAAAAATAAATTTGACATCCCCTGGCCACTAGAAGTCACACACTTGTTAGTAAACTCTTTAGTATTTTTCTATCTGTTAATGGTGGGGGTGGGCACTGGGTCTACCCTTAGAATACATTTTAGTTCTTAGTTCCTTAGTTTAGCACCTTCCTGACTGCCCTCCACCTTCCCCATAGGCTTTAGACAGAGTGGTGCTATCAGAGCCATTTTAGTACTGTGCTATAGGAGAAGAAACTGGAAAAATTACTAACGTTGCCACTCTGCCATAGTATAGTCAATGATTTCTTGGCACTAGAGTGTTCTGGCCTCCAATTGATCATTGCATGCAATCAATCAGAAGCTGAAGGCATGTAGTACACTCAAAGCTTGCAAGTAGAGGAATAGTTGGCTTGGAGCCAGCACCGTGATTGGATACTTGACTCTGGACACTGTGCAATAGCTTTGGGTTATACATAACTAATGTTGGCCGTGATGGGCGCAGACAGAACCTGGCCATACATGATTAGATTTTTGTTTGAACATTCAAAGAAATTTGCTTTCCGGATGCGTTTCTACATGCGTTTTTTTTCTTTTCACTGTACTGGGGTCCGGTGCGTTTTTGCTCTGTTCCAGTGCATTGCGGTGCATTTTTGTTCCAGTGCAGGAAAAATGCAGCATGTTCTACTTCTTTTTTTTTTTTTATATAGAACTGGAATGGAACTCCAACAGAGCCCCAGATAGCCGTAAAACTTGACAGAAGTTCCAAAGCTGGCAATACACTAGTAGAATTTTTTGTTTTGAAATGTTTTGTTTTAAAGTGATATTAAAGGCAACAAGTTATACTTACCTGCTCTGAGCAGTGTATTTGCACTGAGCAGCTCTGATCCTCTTCCCGGGTCCACCGCCGGCGCTCCTAGCCCCTCACTCCCAAGCCAAGTCCCCCAGCAGGCTCGCTCCCGAGCCGCTTCTCTGCATGTTCATTCACACAAAGAGCTGTGGCTTGGCACTGCCCTCTCTCTTCTCATTGGCTCACTGGCTGTGATTTACAGCAGCAGGAGCCAATGGCCCCCGCTGCTTTCTCAGCCAATGAGGAGGGAGAGTAGAGGCTCTCGTGCACATCGCTGGATCGCAATGGGGCTCAGGTAAGTATTAGTGGGGCTGGGGGGGAATGCTGCACAGAGAAGGTTTTACCTTCATGCATAGAACCACTGTAATACCATCCATTCGAAACAGCAGGATGGAAATTTTTCTTGAACTAATTACCGACCATGTATGTGGTTTTCGTTCATAAAAATCTATTATTTTTTCCAAAATCAAATGTTAACAGCAAGTGGAATTTTGGAGTAGTTTTGAACGACTGTCATCAAGTTATCAAATGTACTGAGAATTTTTGTAGGAATGTTCTGACTTTTATCCGAGGACTTTATAAATCCTTTTCTGCTTAGGCAGATCTGTTAAAGTGGTTGTAAACCCTTACATGTACCCAGTGAAGTGACTAGTCTCGGGTCATACACAGAGATGAACCACATCCTCCTACATAAGTTGTTCCGGTTTATCTGCAGTCTTCTATTCTCTACAGTCATTCAAAGTCCAGAGTGCATAAAGCTTTTCTGAGCTGCCAGAAAGAAGGGGGTGGAGAGCTGAAGTTACACTTTGCAGAGCTTAGTGAGGAGAGCTATGAGAGCTCTGAGGGCTAATTGGAGGGAAGGAGCACAGCCCCTTCACACAGTACACATAAACAGAGCTGAGGCTGTCAATCAGCCTGTGTGCTGGAGCTCCCTCCCATGTCGCCATTTTTTCTCTTGGTGTCGGGAGAACTTCTCAGAAGTGATTCATGCTGATAGCAGAAGAATGAAACCGTAGACAGAAATGACACTTGGTGCTCTTAATTGAGACAAGTACACACTATAAAGGGATATGCTTTGTTCATATTTCATGTCTGAGGTTTAAAATCACTTTAACAATGAAACTCAATAATTGTTATACTCCAATCTGCATCTTCTTTTTAGAGCTACTTCTTTTTATTTTTACAGTAAAACTGCTTAGCTGCAGGATGGTTCCCTTTTTCTGGTCACTTTTGTCAGTGACAGAATTCTTACTACATGCCATAAATAGTTTAGCAGGATTCAGCAGTGAAAATGGCAAGATTCTTTTATTGTGCATACATCAGATTCTAAAGAAAAAATAAATGCTTGAGCTCGATATACAGATCTTGGCCACAATGGGTGCATGCTTATTTGTTTTTAGAACATTAACCCTGGAGTCAGGGGCGGACTGACCATTCGGCCACTCGGGCACTGCCCGAGGGCCCCGGGCCACTAGGGGGCCCCATCAGGGTTGCCAGCTTCAGTAAAACCAGGGACAGTCTCTAAAAACCTGTGTTTTTTTTTTTTTTTTTTATTTATTTATTCTTTTACATCTGTCTCTGAAATGTCCCTTACCGACATCCTTTTGGTCTAAAATTCCAGAGATTATAGCTGCCCCACCTCCCTAGTACCATCTCAGCCAATACAAACATGTCTGTGTATACTGTGTGATTGTATACTGTGTGGCCCCATAATCTCTGATTGCCTGGGGGCCCCATAATCTCCTATTGCCCAGGGGCCCCATGAGTTGTCAGTCCGCCCCTGCCTGGAGTCTTTTGTTATTATTGACAAAAGATATGCCTGTGCATGGTCATCTTAAAAGACTGTATATTTTGTTAGACGCTTAAAGGCACCCTGTTAGTTCATTGAGAACTGCACGCCGACCGCTGCAAAAGCTGTTGGTACTTGTAGTTCATTTATTCACAGATCTATGTGAATGACGGACGTGGGTGGAGCCCCGCATGGCTGAACTGTTTTCAAATATTGACAGCAGGTGCAGGGAGAAGATCCCCGGCCTGCTGTCACAGGGAGTATGGGGATGGGGGAGCAGCTGCAGGAACATGTTACATGTTCCACCTGTTTTTAGGGTGGAACATGTAATATGTTCCCGAAAAGTTAACTTCTCTTTTAAGCTATCAAAAAAAAATAGGTCATGTTTGCTTTGAGCGTAGGGTGTCAAGCTACAAGTTAGAAGGAAGGATATGTCAGGAGTACTCCAAGGATCTCCAAAAAAGGGTCCAAAGCTTTATTTGACAATCGCATCACAGCTAAATCAGTGATGTTTCAGAGCCACGTAGGACCCCTTCATCAGTCTTGAGCTTCTTGTGGCACTTCTGTCGTGTGTTGGGCAGCCCATTAAAATGAAGAGACTGCCGAGACAAAAATATGCAAAGTAAATTGCAAAGCCGTGATGCTCCAATGTCCTGCTACCCAAGTGTGAATGGATCTTGTCTTGAGCGATGAAATGTGAACAGCACAATTACAAACGATGGGATTCTGCATGTTGAGCGTATTTGGGCGTAAGGGTAACACGCTACAATATGGTAGGTGTGAATGGGGGGCTCAGGGAGGATTTTGCTTGGTGACTTAGCTGAGATCAGTGGCCAGCAGTGCATTGCGTTGCATGTTCCCTCAAGCACATGAAGTTCACAGTTTTTGCTTTCAACTTCTCTTTCCAGTTTTGTTATTTTCTGTCTCTGTTCTGCACACTACAGCTGTTCTTTATCAGGGTTTCTCAAGCCTGCCTATCTCTTGTTTTAACTCTTTATCACTTTCTTGTGTTGCACATAGCATGATATCTCCCTGTACTTCCCTCTTGCTCCATATCATCTCCATCTCAGAACTTCAGTCTTGTCTTCAGTTCCCTCTTCACATCTCTTTATCCCTTCCCCCTCTCTCTTGCCTTCCATCTGTCTCTCTCTCATTTCATCTCCTCTTTTCTTCCTCCCACCCCTGCTGTTGTTTTCTGTTCGCAGTTAATCCCTTGTATATCTTTTTTTCCTCTCCTCAATTTTTTTTTTTCTCACTCTTTCCTTCCTTCCAATCTTAGGGACATGCCGGTCCTCCCTCCACTCCCTCCCTCAGCCTTTTCCTGTTTGTCATGATCATTCTCTCCTCTCCCCCATTCTTGTCTGCCATTCGTCTTATCTTTCTAATGCACACTCTTTCCTTGTCTTCACGTTTCTTTCATTTGTTTCTATCTCCTGTGTGCCCCCCTCCCTCCTCTTCCTCTCCTTGTCTCTATCCTCCTGGTATCTGACTCTCCCAACCTGCCTGGACCCCTCTTTCCTCCTTTTCATATCTTACATTTTGTTTATTTTTCCATAACCCCACGTCCTTTTCAGCCTCAGCTTTACCATCCCTTCTCCTGTCTGTTGTCCATCTTCTTTCTATGTCTCCTTCCTCGTTCTATAATGGTTACAATGGTTTCCCCTCCACCACTGATTATGGGTTCAACTCCTTTCATTCTGACCATCAGTCTTTTTCCTCCTATTACTGTAAATCCCCCATATCTCCATTTAATTTCCTGTATATTCTTTGCTCTCACCCTACCTCGCCTATAATTCTACTCTTTCCTTTATCATTCTTCATCCATTACTGTATGTCGCCCAGCGTTCGTACTTTTTTTTTTTTTTTTGTCCTGTTGTCTGTTTTTCCTTTTCTTGTCTTACACCTTGATTCTGCCCCCTCTGTTCTAGATTTTCATCTCTGCTAGTTTTTTCCATTCTCTCTTCACTCCACCTGCCCTCTCCCCTCCCTGTTCTTCTCACATGTCCATCCTCTCTCGCTTTCCATTTCTTTTTTCATCTTTGTGTTTTTTTTTTTTTTTTTTTCTTCCATCTCTGCACACTTATCTCTCACTCTGCCTTCCCTCCCCGTGCTCACTTCTCTCGCCCTCCCCTCACTTTTCACAGTCTATCTTTCTCCACCTCTTCCCCCCACCCGTCATATTTTTTTTTTTTTTTTTTTTTTACTTCTTCTTTTTTATTTTTTTTCTCATCACATCATTCTCTTGTCCCCCCACTGCTCCTCTTTCTTCCTTCTATAGTGTTCATCTTATCGTCCACATCTCTCTTCCTCTTTCTAGTACAAAACAACTCATTCTTTACTTTGTCATCTAATTTTTACATTCCCCCACACCTTCCCCTTTTTCCTATACTTAAGAATCTTTTGTTAGTTCTCTATGGCTTATTTATGAAGTTGGTGTCATGTGAGCTTCAGAAATTATTCATAAATGATTAATCTAACTGTATACAATCCTAAGAAGCGGATTAGATCCTTTGCCCAGCTCTCAGCAAAACGTTTGCTATTGCCCCTTGGTATCATGTAGGGATTTGGTGTGTAGGAAGATACCCATAGACAAGGGATGAATATCACCTCACCCAAGAAGTTATGATCAGATCAGTCAAAACAAGTCTATGGCCATTCGGCAAACAACACCTGAGAAAGAATTAATGGGCCAACCCTTGCAAAATCATTTATTGCCCCATGGTATCATATAGGGCAGTGATTGCAAACCTCTGGCACGCCAAGCCCTCTCTGTGAGCATGCCAGGGGAATCCCCCAGCCAGGCAGTCACTTGCCTCCAATCTACATTGTATTGTGCGTGGGGGGATGTGAATGAGTAGTGCAGAAAGTATGTGTCAGGTGGGTGAGGGCATGTGTCAGGTGGGTGAGGGCATGTGTCAGGTGGGTGAGGGCAATGGTCAGGTGGGTGAGGGCAATGGTCAGGTGGGTGAGGGTAATGGTCAGGTGGGTGAGTGTAATGGTCAGTGTATATTGCACAGTGTATTCTGAGCACAAAGCATTCCTGAACCCTGCATTCTGAGCGAATCTGGCAGAATCCTACGTTTTTGGTCCCTTAGGGCTCCTGCAGCGACATGATCAGTCCCATCCTCTGTACAGAGCCGCTGGTAGGTTTAATTCTGTGTTGGCACTGTGAAAGAAATAAGTTGGTTTTGTGTTGCGATTTGGGCATTCGGGCTCAAAAAGGTTCGCCATCACTGGTATAGGGATTTGATGTGTGGGAAGATACCTATAATAGACCAGGGATAAGTATCACCCCACCCAAGCAGTTATGCTCAGATCAATGAAAATACATCTATGGGCACTACGTGACTTTGGAAAAAAAGACTTGGGGAAGAGTTGTAGGGCCAACCCTTGAAAATTAATTTCTTATTGCCCCTTAGTATCCTATAGGGATTTGATGTGTAGGGAAATACCCATAGACAAGGGATGAGTCTCATCCCACCCAAACAGTTGTGATCAGATCAATGAAAAAAAGTCTATGGGCACTATGTGCATTCTGCAAACACTAGAGAAAGGAATTAATGGGCCAACCCTTGCAAAATCATTTGTTAATGCCCCATGGTATCGTATAGGGGTTGTATGTGTAGGAAGATACCCATAGACAAGGGATGAGTATCACCCCACCCAAGCAGTTATGATCAGATCAATGAAAACAAGTCTATGGGCACTGCATGACTTCAGCAAACACTTGGAAGAGTTGTAGGGCCAACCCTTGAAAATTAATTTCTTATTGCCCCTTAGTATACTATAGGGATTTGATGTGTAGGGAAATACCCACAGACAAGGGATGAGTATGACCCCACCCAAGCAGTTATGATCGGATCACTTAAAACGGGTCTATGGGTACTACAAGACTTCTGCAAACACTTGGGGAAGAGTTAATAGGCCAACCCTTGCAAATTAATTTATTATTGCCCCTTGGTATCATATAAGAATTTGATGTGAGGGAAGATACCTATAATAGACAAGGGATGAGTATCACCCCATCCAAGCAGTTATGATCATATCAATGAAAATACATCTATGGGCACTACGTGACTTTGGGAAATATAACTTGGGGAAGAGTTGAATGGCCAACCCTTGCAAATTTAATTTCTTATTGCCCCTTAGTAGCATATAGGGATTGGATGTATGCAAGGAAACCTATAGAGAAGGGATGAGTATCACCCCACTCAAACAGTTTTGATCAAATCAATGAAAATACATTTATGGGCTCTACGTGACTTTTGCAAACACTTGGGGAAGAATTGATGTGCCACCCCTTGCAAAATTTTGGGGAAAAATTTAATAAATATCAATAAATTTAATTATTTAATAGGTTAATTTGTTTTAAATTTATAACTACAATATGCACCTTAAGGTAGTAGTAAACGGTTTAAAAAAATAAGCAAACTGGTCCCCCTGAAGGTTTAAACCATAATGTGCTAATATGCACCGCGTACTAGCACATCATGTCAGATTTCGCTGTAAAACAGATCCATCTAGCAGCGCCCGCTGACATTGATTCCATCTTCACCTGGTCTTCCCTCTGGGTTTTTGGGCTCTGGCTGTTTAAATGGCCGAGCCACGATGATGTTACAATAGCAGCACAGCGCTCTCGATGGACAGTATACTCGTGTGCTATTCATTGAGAGCGCAGCGCGTGTGCGCTGGAGACATTGGTTGTCAGAATACTTGAACAGCGGCTGCATCTGATTGGATGTAGCTGTTGTTTGTCCCAACAATGTTCTGCTCCACCCTTTTTTTAATTTTCTAAATTGAATGATCTTGGGGGGTATTGCTGACAGGGCCACCCACTGAGACAATTTCAGCCAGTTCATGAGGAGTGAGACAAAATTTAAGCTTGTATTGCTTTCCACTGTGCTTGTCAACAGGGATGACCTCATTCTTTATTGTCCAATCACAGGCTTGGAGAAGAGGGGTGACTAAGAAATTCTGTCCTATACATCGGCAGTGCTATACAAAAGTCTTTTGCATGATCTGAGAATTCCATTTGATTCTAATTCATAGCATTTATTTATGTACACCCGTGTGCAGCACTGGTAAATAGGAAATTAGTATAAATATAATTGTCATTTCCCGAATCAGAGTATGATCTAAGGCTTCCGTTTAATATATTCTAATGTGCTCCTGTAGGTTTGATCACCTAGTTTGGAAGGCAGTTGGGGATTCCTATTCCAGAAATAGTAATTCCTTGTCTATTTCTAGCCAGCCACACAAGTGTTGAGCTCTGGGAAATGGCCAAACCTGTGACTGATGTGGTCAGATCTATCAAATAGTCACAAGCTTGGGAGCATTAAATGCATGGCTGACAGATCTCCATTGCTGATACTTGTGAGTTCAGCTGCGTCAGAGGCTCCCTTGTTCTCTATGGGGCATAATTATCTGCAGCAGATAGGTTCTATGGACCTTTGGGGAGGAAACCAGAGAGACTATTGAACATTTAGACTGATGTTCCTTTTACAGTATAAAGTAAAGGAAAACTTTGGTGTAGTATTTTAAGTCAGTACATACTGTATTTTGAGCTGGAATTTAAATATATACACGAAAGTCATTTTTGAAGCAACTTTTACATGTTTGCTGTACCATGTTTTCATTTCTAGAGATATATTGATTAATCTCCTGCTGGCTGTTCATCCATCAGGCATGTGGTTAAGTGTTACTAAACCACAACAGTAAAATCATTCTGTATATGTAGTAAAGCATGCTTGATATACTGACTGTGGAACCAAAGGGGTCAATCCTCCACATTGTGTAAAAAAAGCTGTATAATCTTTTCTTCTCTGATCCTCCCCTTCTTTTACTGTCCACAACCCCTCTGCTGATGGCACAGAGCCCTAGGAGGCAATGTGCACATGCTCAGTTTGGTGCGTATTGCTAGAGCGTTTTTGTTTGTGGGTGGGGGTGCATGCATGTGATCAGCACAAGGCCAATCAGCACTGTCCATACAGGGTCGGGGATCATGCAGCCTCATAGGACAGTCAGAGGTGAATGAAAATGCCTCCTACAAGCTTTAACCAGTGCTCGGCTGGACACTGATAGACGTCACAAGACTGCTATATACTGCTCAAGAGAAAAGGTATTTAGCAGTTTATATTTACTAAAATAATTGCATTTTCATGTTCTATGTACTGTAGGAGACCAGATATAGAGATTGCAGGGGTTTAGTAACTTTAATGCCTACTGAACAGGTGTTGTGGCAGAGGATAAGCTGCATAAAGAATGTCTTTTTTTTTTTTTTAATCAGACTAGGCAGACAGAGAGAGGAAAAGTAAAGCACGATCACTATGCTGTGCATAGTAGAAAGTACAGCCTGCATAGTTAAATTTGTCACCAGGTGAGAGGAAATTTCTTTAAAGCTGTTCTCCGGGTACAAAAATCTATAGTATATTCCTCAATAGCCACAAAGGATATAAATTCACTTTGTGTATGTCAAATGTCTTTGCAATCCCAGAAGTTAAATTGTAAAAGTAGCAGTGACATCATTAATGCGCTTTTAGAGAGCCCACTACAGGCTACCTGCAGAAAACTACACGAGGGGGCGGAGACAAGACCAGTCACCCTGCACAAGAAGAGAGTAGCAGTGGCCGGTCTTTATTACAGGAAGTTCCTGCACAGGCTCCCTCCACGCTGCTAGACTAGTCTCTGCACCCATGGGCTCCTTCCACGCTGCTAGACCAGTCTCTGCACCCCAGGCTCCCTTCGTGCTGCTAGACCAGTCTCTGCACCCACAGGCTCCTTCCGCGCTTCTAGACCAGTTTCTGCACCCACAGGCTCCCTCCGCACTGCTAGACCAGTCTCTGCACCCACAGGCTCCCTCCGCGCTGCTAGACCAGTCTCTGCGCCCACAGGCTCCCTCCACGCTGCTAGACTAGTCTCTGCACCTACAGGCTCCCTTCACACTGCTAGATCCTTCTCTGCACCCACAGGCTCCCTCCATGCTACTAGACCAGTCTCGGCACCCACAGGCTCCCTCCGTGCTGGTAGACCAGTCTCTGCACCCACAGGTTCCCTCCGTGCTGCTAGACACGTCTTTGCATCCACAGGCTCCCTCCACGCTTCTAGGCCAGTCTCTGCATCCACAGGCTCCCTCCACGCTGCTAGGCCAGTCTCTGCATCCACAGGCTCCCTCTGAGCTGTTAGACCAGTCTCTGCATCCACAGGTTCCCTCCGCGCTTCTAGACCAGTCTCTGCACCCACAGGCTCCCTCTGTGCTGCTAGACCAGTCTCTGCACCCACAGGCTCCCTCTGTGCTGCTAGACCAGTCTCTGCACCCACAGGCTCCCTCCGCGCTGCTAGACCAGTCTCTGCACCCACAGGCTCCCTCCGCGCTGCTAGATCAGTCTCTGCACCCACAGGCTCCCTCCATGTTGTAATTGATGACATTAGAGGACATGCTAGCGCTGGATCATAAAGAAGAGACTGTATAGCAGCAGGAGCGGAGGATCGGGTAAGTAAAAGTGCTTTTTCCAAAGCCCTAAATGAGCATTTCACCCTTGTAGTGCGGGGGCTGCCCCTCTGCAAGGGAGGCTGTTTACGGTCTCTGAAATTCAGCTTTAAAGTCTGACCGCCATCTAATGTGTACATGTTTTATAGGTTCTTTTGTAGTCCAGGGTTACACAGCCTCTGAATTATTTCCAGAATATGGTCCCCAAACCTATTATTAGTTTTTTTTAGGTTTAAAACCCAGTTGAGTTAGATTAAGGCAGTGAAAAGAGCCATGTGATCATATTTGACTGCAGTAATTGGAAATCATATTGGTTTGGCCTTGGTACATCCCTGTGTTCTTTACACGGTGTTCCTAAGCAAATGATACATTACCAGGAACATTTTTATTTTAGGAGGTCCAATTGTAATGTCAAAACAGCCGAAAAAACTAACTTGGAGCCCCGGTGTAACAGCCCTCCAAGTTAGGGTATTGCTAAGTGAAAGAACTTCAAGCCATGCTGTCACTCCACCGCTTATCTCAAATGGAAGCAATAACTGGTTACAGGTTTTTTTAATCCTGTTTGGCAACAGTCACCTCCTGGACAGTGGTCGGCCAGCTGGCATCTGCCTAATGTGAGATCATTGCCCAATCCTAAGGTCGGTCATAGAAGGAGCGATTTTCTTTCCTGCAACCATGGGTTGCCCAATCCTGGTGGTGCAGCGGTTCTTGGGCAGGTTCCAGGCTTACAGGATGTCCTGAGGCAGGCCAGGAAGCGAGCGATTTTCTTTCATCAATGAGTACCTTTGCGACTACGGCACCAGGACAGGGTCAGGGGAGCCTGGTTTTTTTTCCCCCGTCAGTGGAGCATGATCAGGGATGCATGCACTGTCCTCCGTCAACCATTTGAGGAGGCCACGAGGATGGGTGAGCTGACAAGTGCATGCATCAGTGGACACTGTCCCTCTTGTCCACCAGTTGGAGCATACGCTGCGTGGGGATAATGGACAGGGCACTTGAAGGCAGAACAGAGGGCAGGAAGAGGAGGACTTCCTTGCTCTCAAGGCCACCACTTTATCCGGACAGTGTTCCTTCTGTCCCACCATACACACAGGAAGAGGATGAGGAGAGGAGGAGGAGGGGAGGAGGAGGAGGATTGTGTGAGCATGGAGGTGGAGCCTGGCACTCAGCATCAGCAGCAGCAGTCAGTCCCAACAAGCCAGTGGACTTGTACGTGGCTGGGAGGAGGTGGCTGGCGATCATGTCATCCTCAGTGACCCAGAAGACTCCGGGGACCGAAATGCCTCAGCTAACCTCGCTACAATGGCCTCCCTGATCCTGCAAAGCCTGCGAAGGATCCTCGTGGTTCTTCGGATCAAGGAGAGGGACCATTACTGGCTGGCCACTCTTCCTTGATCCGCGGTACAAGGGTAAGGTTGCGGACCTTATCTTGCGTCGCAGAGGGAGCAAGAGGATGAGACATCTCAGGGAGGCCTTGCAGAAAGGCCACGCGATTCCCAGAAACTGGGAGGCTACAAACTCCTGGTCCTGGGCGACCTGAGGCTTCGGTCAGTGGATAGAAGGAGCGGTGCTGGGAACGGTGGACGCGTCTGACGATGCGTTCAGACAATTTTTTAGTCCGCAGCCCCAAGTATTTGATCGGTTCCAGCAACCATCGCCAGCGTCTGATATACATGGTGGCAGGAATACCTGGGGCAAGGTCAGACTTGGACACCTTTCCACGAGAAATTCCTCCACTGGGTCCTGAGGATGGGGGATCACTGGCAAAGTGAAGTGACTCGCTTTCCCCCATCAACACAGTCTGTGTTGATGAAGAAATCCTTCCCGCGGAGCCATTGTGGTGTCCTGGTAGGGGCAGTTTCCACCAGGAGAACGCAGCGAGAAACTAACAGCCGCTAGCAATAATTGCATGTAGGGAAATTCTATCCTGTTAGATTTAATTTGGGAAAAAGGTATCTCCTCTCTACTGATACTTTATCACCAATCCTTGTTTCAATTAAAACCCCACTTTTCCAAAAACATTTGTCATTGGGACGGAAAGTGAGGTGACATGTTCTGAACAGATGTGCAAAGACAGCAAATGTTACAGGGGTGATAACCCCTCCCTATGTTCTCCAAAAAGCTTAAAAATAGATTTTTTTGGGATGGAGCTACACTTCATAATGTACCTGTTCAGATTCTACTTAAGAACAAACCTAAAGCCGCAAGTGGTTTTAAATGGCTTCTTTTTTTCCTTTACAAATGTCATTTTGTGCAAGGACAGTTCTAAACACGGGAAACACATGCCACTTCACAGGCATACTTTAGACACCCCCCAGGTACCATATTTAAAGGAAAATTTCACTTTTTTTTTTTTTCACTTTATGCATCATTAAAATGACTGCTCCCGAAAAAACGTTAGTTTTTAAAAGTTCTTTTTGCATTGATATATGTCCCCTGGGGCAGGACCCGGGTCCCCAAACCTGTTTTATGACATTAACATGCATATTGGCCGTTGTAATTAGCACTTTTGATTTCGAACGTTCGCGTCCATTATAACGTATAGGGTTCGAAAATTCGCGCGAACTTTCGGTCCGTTCGAAGGTTCTGGTTCGAACCGAACCCGGGGGTGTTCGGCTCATCCCTATTGCTAAGTGAAAGAACTTCAAGCCATGCTGTCACTCCACCGCTTATCTCAAATGGAAGCAATAACTGGTTACAGGTTTTTTTAATCCTGTTTGGCAACAGTCACCTCCTGGACAGTGGTCAGCCAGCTGGCATCTGCCGAATGTGAGATCATTGCCCAATCCTAAGGTCGGTCATAGAAGGAGCGATTTTT